>PUFA01000300.1:600000-1200000 GCA_003508835.1 Eonycteris spelaea | reverse complement strand
CATCTAGCATAACTACTATTACTGAGAAATTTTACGATTAAAATCTAAATTCTATCATCTTTCTGGAAAGCCATGTAATAAGGATGCTTTAGTAAAATGTTATCTTATTATTTCAGGACAATGCTAATTCTGAGTGAATAACTGTTGTTTTAGAGGAGCTCTTCAGAGAAACTCTTCAGAATCTCTTTTTTTTGACTTATTTCATTGTTTAAGTGGTAGTACTTTTGGTGCTTACCAGTCAGGCTTATGTAGAATAAAGGAACAAGAATTTATAGCTCAGGGCCTCTGGTTTCTATCTTAAATGTTCACAAATCTGGAATAAAATGAGAACGAATCTATTACCATAATATCAGTATTTTGGCCTCTCTCTCCTTTTAAGTGCACTTTCCAACAGTCATCTCTCCTCCTTAATCATTTAAATAATTGGCAAGCAGTGCAGCCCTCAGCAGAGGGTGGGAGTTTATTTATGACTCATCTTTGACTTTAAAGACAAAAGAGAAGAACAGATGAGATCAGATCAAGGAGTGCTTTGTTTTCTAATCTCTCCAGAGAAATTTAAGAGTTTCCTCCCTCCATGATCATATTTCTTGTTGTGAAGCACTAATGAAGACACTAATTAGTTGTTCAGTGGCATGGACTTCCCTTGGATATTTTCAAGACCTACTTCTTTTGCATTGCGCATATGCTTCTCTTTGTATATTTCCTGTTGCTCTTTCTAAATTCTGTCCATGAGATGGAAGAGACCAAAGCAATCCTCCCTCTTTTTTTTCTCAGATTCAATATGTGTGTAAAAGCTCATATTGAGTGTATGTCAAAGAAAATTTCCTGCAGTCAGACAAATACTAAATTGGCAACACATCAAGTAAAAACAATTTTACTAACTACAATAAAGCTCAAAGATAAGAAGTCCAAATCTTCTCCTGATAGCTATCCTAGCTATAATACTAATGTTCTCATTAGCATATTGCAATGCTGAGTGCAGAAAGTGATATGACAAAAAAGTTTTCTCTAATGATTAGTACCAAATGTATGACTCCTAAGAACCCTGATTTTTTGCTCATCCTAAGTTTGAACTGCATTGTATACATTATTGATTTCATTAAATTCATTCATTTCATATATTCAAAAATATTTAGAGAGTGCTCCTTCTATATATCATTATATAAATATCATAATAGATAAAAGTTTATCAAGCTCATCAAACTAGAAGCAAATATGTTAGTATAGTTTATCAAATTATTTTGAATATTTGATAAATGAATCCAATCTAGCAATAGGAATCTTGATATGAAAAAAGGTATGAAGACCCATACAAATACAATATTTGAGAACATCATAGGATTTTAGCTTACTCCGTATTAATTTTAAGTCAACAACACTGATTAACAAATAAACAAAATACAAATAAAAGTACAACAGCAAACATTAACAGGACTTTAGGATGCAGTCCTAGATTTATAGAAGAATACGCTTTTAAAGGAACATTAACAGATTGGAACAAATCCTTAGAAGAACAAACGATAGTGAGAAGTTTGAATAACAGTTTTAAATGAGAAGTGGTTCAGGTGGAAAAACTGAAGGCTTAGTACAACAAAGTTATTTTTCAATATTTGCATCAGTTTATTTGTTCTTGTACTAATTTATGATTTTGTTTATTCAGAAATATTCATTGGCACATTTAATAGTCCACAAACTGATTGTGCAATCATAATGCAATAATGAACAAAAGAGAAGTGGTCCCTAGTCTATAACCACCATTGGCCAAAACAAAGTTAATGTAAGCAGATTCCAGATTAATATAGAGAAAACTTCCTCTCAAAACAAACTGCTCCCAAATGGAATAAATTTCTCAAGGCTGATATTTCTGTTTCTGTTTTTCTTACTAGAAGGATCACATGCACCAGATGGCCATTTATTTGGAAATTTAAGCACTGAGTGAAATCCTATATTAATCCTTCTCTGTAATATTTTATGAATATATCTTTAGTTTCTTTATTGGAGACAATTTAGTCAGGTGCATCTCAAAGGAAATGTTATGATGATAAAATAATCAAACATGAAACATTTATTTTTCATGAGAAAGCTTAGGCTAAAACAAAATGAAATTATGCTTTCAGATTTCTTATTTATTCATGACACTTATATTCTATCAATTCAGAATTCTCAGAGAAATTATACTCATAATTTTAATCTTTCAAATTACAAAGATTGTTATTGTGTTTGTTGATATGGAAGGGGAAAAAGAAGATAGAACAGAAAGTTCCTATTCTACTAGTAGGGTTTATAAAAAGGGGTTATTTACGTGCAAGTTATAAAATCCAGCTCAAATTTGTTTAAGAAATAGGCAATATTTTTATACATAACTATGTGGAAGTTTAATGATGGAAAATGGTTATAGGAACAAACATTTGCACTCTTTCAACCATGTCATAAAGTATTTTTCTTTTTCTCTCTCCACCTATCAGCTCTACTTTCTACCGTGGTGACTTTCATTCTCAGGCAGCCTCTCTGTAGGTGACAATGGTGAGATCCTGTAGTGATCCAGGCTTATTAAAGAGACTCATGGTGTTTTATTAAAGGACTCCTTCTTCCACAGAATATCCTATTGATTTATCCAACATATTTCTGATTGACTCTTCTTGGTTCATACATATACTTGTTTGCCCAACCTTTTGATGAAGATTATGGTAAAAGTGGAGTATAATTAATAATCTCATGCTGTGAGGAAAGACTAATTTCCCCAATTGGTTAATTATTCGATAGATAAAATTATGTCCATTAGAAATACTATCCTGCTGACTTTATTAATTTTGATGTTTGTGTAATACAACTGGATGAAAATAAAATCAACGATAAATTTTCATCATGGGTGGAGAAGTTTTACATATTAGTGTGAGCCTCAGACTCTGCTCTAAGACATAAAAAAGTTAAAGATCCAAAGGCATTCCAAAATTACTAAGCCAAAGAGATAAGTGTAGTCATATCACAAAATTTTATCTTGCAACTTTCTGTAAGTATCTTTTCCCACCCTAACAGATTTCCATCTATATGAATTACACCTTAATTATATCACTTGCAGCTCTGTGCTTAATCTGATCAGGTATTGAATGATAATACTTCACATTTATTAAGCTTTTTTTTCATGTAAAGATGGTATCTAATCTTCATAGCATCTTCTTGAATATGACAGGCATTATTCTCATTCACTAGATGAAGAACTGGAAAGATTTCAATGGCTCCAAATCACTAGCTAATTGAGAGCTAAGTACAGTATTTCTACCTAGCACATCAGTGTTCTATCTGCCAAACCCAGAAGGCAAAATGTTATGAAAATTTCTTCTTTGATTTATTTCAATTCAATCCAGCTTATTTGATTTGCTAAGATGTATTAAGAACATACAATATGTTCAATATCATCCTAAATACTGTAGACAATACAGAATATGCATAAGACAAAATCCCTTAACCTTATTGTTTCATAATTTAACTTCAAGTACAATACATAATCAAGCAAGTAGTTGCATAACAATTTGAGTTAACATATACCCTAATTTTTAACTGCAAGAAGTGATAAAGTTAATAAGTGCAGATATACTTAAGATATAACAAAGTTTTGCATTGATTCTCTTACATACTGGAAGTCCTCTATGACACAATTTTAAAATTTATTTCTGTAATTTATCCACTCCAAATTAATTTTCGTATACCTATAGTAAACCAGCCAAGGTCTTAAGCACTGCATGCATAGTGGTGACTAAAGAAATAGCATCCTAATTCTCATGGGGGAGAGATATTAAATGAACACGTTTACTGATCTGCAACATTAGTTGTTATATTTGCTCTGAAGGGAAACTCCAACAGGGAAACAGACTCAAGTTTGGAGAAAGGGATTAGGGAGTTTAATGCTGACCATTTAACCTTGAAGGCACATCATATCAGAGAAGTGCTTAGAACAAAATAAAACAAAACACATATTTAGATATACAACAGCGTGGCTTCTCTTAAACTGTTCTTCAGATTTCTAGGACAAATGGGAATTTGGCACTACATTTGTTCTGAAAATTACTGCATTTCCAGGAACTAATGAATATAAGAGAAAGCTCAAAGGGAGAAAACAGATGACTTTAGCAATAATTTTTGGTCAGGTTTTGATGATAGCTCTTGAAATCCAATAAAGGGAAGTAAGATTATTCATAAAGGTGTGTTCTAGCAAAGGATTTTGAAATTACTTATGAGTATTTTAGACTCAATTAGCTGAATAGTAGAAATGCATTATAGAGTGTTTAAATATCTCCTTATTTAATGATATGGTATCACATTAACAACCTCAATAAACTTAAGAACAAATCTTAATTTTGTGTTTTTCCCATCTGTACTTAGAACATTGCCCTGTACAGAACAGATGTTCAGATAAATTTTGTGGATTGTTGAAACAATGATTTCAGGAGATAAGTTTAGTTGAACTAGATGAAGATAATTATAATATTGGAGTAGTTACATACTTTCAAAAACTGGTTTCAATGGTTTTTTATTAACTGCTCCTTTTGCCCTCATAGCTTCTTGTGCGTTGCAGCACTCCTCTCTCTGCAGCAGAGTAAGTTCAGCTGTCTGTCATTGCTCCTATATTGTGAGCCCAGGTAGGGGCTATTGTTGATTCATTTGTATCCATGGTATCTAAAAAATATGACATGACATTAGTGCTTTATATTTCTTCAGTGGAAGAGTTAGCAATTAAGTGAAGTAAAAAAAAGAAAAACGAATGAAGAATGAAGTGATACATTTATCTTTAATTATCATTTTATTAATGTTGATGCAGATGAAGAGGAAAAAAGGGAGAACACTGTACAACACCTATTAGTCACTCAAGAAATGTGTGCTGAATGGATAAAGTTGTATTGAAAAGAAAATTGACGTGGTTTGGCCATGTACTAGATATGTGAAAAATGGTGATGAGATTAAATATATAGAAGATTGATATTTACAATGGTTTTTTTTTTTTAAACTTTTAGGGCCATAAAATCACTTGAGGCTTTGATTATTTTTTAAATGCACATATTCTGAGACCAACCCATAAAGGTTCAATTTAACAAATTTAACAAGTATGCTAGCATTTCTAGTGGCAGTGGCCCAAGACCACACTTAGAGAAATTCTGCATCAGACATAAACGGTATTATCATTCACTCCACTTGCAAAATTAAAAGAAAGATAATTTTGTCCCCTTTGAGTTGTTAAAAGAGCATTTTAAACAACTCAAATCTTTTGCTCTTTTATACCAATAATCTGTTGAAAGAAACAAAGAACATATGATTCTAATTTCTCCCTTTGATTTTTGACCAGGAGAAAGCAGCATGAATTATACTCTGGCTCTAAGGATATATCTAACATGGCCGATTTGTAAGATTTTTCCAGTAGTGCTGCTATTCTCCTTTGAAATGAAATAAGGGATAGAATGATATGAAAAAGGAGATCTGTTTGACACTCATTCCCATATCTTCTGGGAAGAGCTATTTCTCTCACTCCAACAGTGTAGTTTTAGTGAAACTTATAGTCTCTGATGACCCTGGTGATAGTTAATTTCAATTGAAATGGGTTCCTAAACCAGCTAGGATCTTCAGAAGCATGTCTGGGGTTCTGGAGCTAGGAAAAGAGAGTTGTGTTTCTATCCTGTGACTAGTAGTGAGATGGTGTGCTGTAGCAGATATTTTCTGCTTTACAAACCAACTTTGCCAAGGAAACCAAGAGAGTTGCATGGGTATAGGAGAGTGAGGACAGAAGGAAAGAGATAGAGGAGGGTGACCAAAGAAACAGAGAGTTTGGTAACAGTTCAGTCTCTTGTTGTTGGTGTCTTAGAGACCATTTGATGTTATTGTGACTACATATAGACTTTAAAATAACTTCCAATTTGCCTAAATCAATGAGTTATATTTTTTAAAAGTAAGCATTATTTTTCAATGGTTTTAGGTTTATAGCAAAATTGAGTAAAAGGTACAGAGAGTTCTCATATACTGCCCTCTGCCCCCGCACCCCAGGCACAGTCTCCATCATTGTTAGCATCCCGAGTAGCACATGTGCTGTGGCTGATGAACCTGCATCGCTACATTATCTCACCAAGTTCATAGTTCACATTAGGGTTCCCTCTTGATGTTGTATAGTCTATGAATATGGAAAAAAATGTATAAGGACGTGTATCTACCATTATAGCGTCATACAGAATAGTTTCAGTGTCCTGAAACCCTCTGTGTTCCACCTATTTATCCTTCCCTCCCCCACTAAGTTGAATTTCTGACATTGTAACCAAGGATTTCTAACAAATTGGATATGGGGTTATCCATCAGTGACTTTGTTACATTGGACCTGTTGTATTAATTGTGGAGAGTTATTTTTTTGGAGGAAATACTTCATATATTGTGAAACTAATTCGAAGTTTGGTATAACTATGCATTACATTAAAAAAAAAATCTCCTTAAATAAAATGAAAAATGCTTCCTTCCCACACTCCTATTTCAAAGGTAAACATTAAGGAAACAGTATTTATCGAGAGGCCTTGGATGTGGGGAACAATATATCATTTATAATCTCAATTTCTTAAGTATGTTTCTATTATACTTCACTGATCAAACTTACCCTTTTAATTCCAATCACTCTTCACCAAGGTCTATTCAAAGTTTCTCCTTATGTTGCAGAGATATTTTGCTTAAAACTTATTTAGATTAAGTATATTTTATAAAATTGTTTATGTTTTCCTGTCTCAGTAATAAATGATCCAAAATACTTTTTTTAACAGTCATAAATAATCTGTTCACTAAATGCCCAAACTTTTGTTAAATTCAATTCTTCAAATCTCATTGTCTTGAGTTAAAACTCACCTGTGCAATTATTCGAAGTTCATACATCATCTTTGATGATGTTCTGGCTTCCCTGTAGCTTGGTGAGTGATGATTACCAACTTCTCATTGTCTTTCTGCTTTTACAATTAAGATATTTCCTTCATTTTTGAGGTTACTGTTTTCTCATAAATTCTTTTTAATTATTTCTTAATTTTTTGCTGACTTTTTTTTTTTTTTTTAACAGCAGCAAATGAATAACTTTACTGGAAGGGAGAGTAAAGCAACAGTACACTTCCAGATGTGGAAGTTGGGCCAGAGCAAGAAAAGGGTGGCTCAACGGCCTTTTTTGGGTTAACTTTTAATCTTAAACCTATACCATAATTTGTTTGTTTGTTTGTTTGTTTTGTTTTGTTTTGTTTTGTTTCTACTACCTAAGGAAACCTACACACTATTTTCAGTGTTGTAGGGAGGAAGAACATGTCAGAAAATATCATATGTTAGTCCACAAGAAGGAGGAAATTAGATTCATCCTGATCTTTTAGGAAAAATAAAACTCCATTTTTTGAGACTTCATAAAACAAACATACAGTATGAAATAACTGAGGAGAATGAGAAGGATAATTCTAACAGAAAAGTTTCTCAAACAATGGAGAACTTGGCCTTGCATCTGTTCTCTCAGAATTCAGCCACCGGTGGAGATTGTGTGGCAGAGAAAGATGAGCAACTTCAAATGACAGGAAAGCCCAATAGATAAGGCTTCAAGATCCATCATAGTTTTTACCGTATTGATTTGGAGTAGATTACTATTTGCAGAAAGTGGACAAGTGCTCTTCAAATCCTCATAAAATAATTATGTGAGATCTATCCAAGACAATTTCCTATTACTTATAACGTAAAGATTTCTCCTAAGTTAAAAGAGAGAAAGATTTTCTCATGTACATTTTATTACATAAGAACATGTTTCCTCTTTAGAATAAGAAAATTTATTAAAATAAAGATTTTTATGATTACTATTTAGATGTTATGCTTGTCTGTTTCTTACTTATTTTGTTCACCAGATATTCTTCTGTTTAAATCCAGAACAGTAGAATTCTGATAAGCTTCCCCTACAAATGTTGAAGCTTCTGAGAAGAATAATACTGCAATGATATGTTGAGTTTTAAGTGACATTTATTAAGAATTCTCTAAGTGAAGACTTGTGACATAATATTGTTTATAAACTTTATAATAGTAATTTATAATATCCTCATTTTTGTTATGAAGATTTCTACACTTTGGGAGGTTACTTAAATTGTTCTAGTTTTTGAAAACTAGGGAAAGTCCCTTGGAAAACTCACTTCCATGCTAGCCTGTATGCTCCTCGAAAGAAGTTGTTTATATCCCAAGGTCCTTGTATTTAGTGGCTTCTAATTTGTTAAATGAAAAAAAAAAAAAAGAAAAGAAACGCATTTAAAATCCAGAGTTAAGTTCCCTTGACTTGCTTTCTATTTTCTTTAGATTACAGGTCAACGAGTAGAAGAGATTTTTCCAAAAGTGTATAAACTAGATGATAGTTGGAGTGGCATTTCTTTACAAGTATATTTATTTTGAATGAATTTATGTATGTAAAGCATTTAGAGATAGTACTGCCTCAGTGTATAGATACTTCTTTTTTTGTTTTGCTATTATTATTTTGAAGTGTGTATTTATTATTCAAATTTATATCAATGCTAGTAATATCCACTTGGTAAAGAGGAGAAAGCAAAAAAAAAATTAAAGCATTTAAATCATTTGTTTGACTCTTAAAGCTACTTTACTCTTGTGTGAGCATCTTTTCTAATTCATCTCTTAGATTATGAATTTATTCATGCCTATTTGATTAAAGAAGCATCACCTTCTGTTTCCGAACATGATGAATGGCTCCTATTCATTTGAAAGGTGACAATACAATACTAGTTTGATTTTTTGTAGGTCTGTAAAGATCTTTGCTAATGCCCTAAAGCAATAGATTCAGATGAAAAATTAAAATGTTTACTATTCTTCCTTTGTATTATGTAAGAAGAGTACCTCAGAAAACATTGTTTTCATCACTGAGAATGATTTATCCTTTGTGCTGCATTTTGCTGTGAAATTCAGAGGACAGATACATTTCTGACTTTATATACAATTTCATCTCTTCTTGAGGCAGCAAGAAGTAAAATAACCTCTCAGGAAACATTGAAAGTAGACATTTATTATGTGAAACAGTTTGAACTATTCAACATCTACAACTAATTCTGTCATGCTTTGCTAAAATAGTGCAGCATTTAAATACTGAAGGACAATATACTGATAATGAAACCATTTCCAGGCAAAGAACTTAGAACAGGTATTTAGTTTAGATAGTTTCATTATAAATGTAGAAACATCCTAAAAACATTGCAAGATAATACAATACAAATAACTACATCTGGAATGTAAAGTATTTATATCTGTTTTAATTAGAACTTGATATGCAAAAGACCTTTTCAAATGAATTTTCTTTTCTATGAAAAAAGATTTTTGTGTGTGTGTGTTATAATACACACATTAATTCAACTGTCCATATCATACACTTAACTCAACGTTATAAAATAACTTCTGTATGCAATTCCTTAATACTAGAAAATTCTGGGGTGATGAATAAGGAAGGTTAAATGTGTTAGCACATTATTGCTCACAAATGAATAACGATTTCCAATAAAAATTAAAATGTTAATCCTGACAAAGTTGAATGTTTAACTAATGACAACAAAAAAGTTTTTGATTCAAACTCTTTTTCTTTTTCTTTCTTTCTTTCTTCTTTCTTTCTTTCTTTCTTTCTTTCTTTCTTTCTTTCTTTCTTTCTTTCTTTCTTTCTTTCTTTCTTTCTGTGTGTGTAGCTTCCAATTGTGGTAGAGAAGTGTCCAATGTAAGTATGGTGTGGTGTTTGTTAGTTTGTAAAAAGAAAAGATGAGAAGAAATACCTCAGATTTAAAATGAATCAACATGCTGATTTTGTGACAAAAGCCCTTTAATTGTACTGTAACCAAATCATGAAAACATTAATTTAAAAACTCAGTTCTTATATGTTCACATCTTCTAAGATTTTATTTCACTTTTCCTGTTGCCCCCCTTTGGTAACTAAATTAAAAACAAATGATATTTTAGTGTAGTTTACTAATTTTGTATCTTTCCCTTTTTAGTCTTTAGGACAGATCATGCTTAGTCTTGCTACAATGTTTTGGGATGCTGGTTGTCAGGGATTCTGTAATATTTCTAAGCTTTAGTTTCCTCAACTGAGAGTAGAGATAATTATAGTATCTAGCTCATAGTATGAAAATTAAATGAGATGAGATAATACACGTAAACTCCTAACACAAGTATTCAATGCATATTATTTACTTAATTTTTTTTTTTTAAATGGTACCGGCAAGCTCATACTAAATTTTAGAAAAAGATAATTTTCTCTGGGGTCAAATTGGCTCTATGAGATCTATTCATGACCAAACTGCTTTGTAATCTGTCTTTAAGAAAATTCCATTTAGTTCTGAGAACAAGGTAAGAATAGGCAGCTGTAGGTAAAGCCAAAAAGAAAGGCTATTTTTACTCAGAAACTTGGGTCCTCAGGAAGTATTTTCTCAGGCATCTGCTGTATTTTTTCCCCAGGAATGAAACATGAACTTATGAATAACCACACTTTTCACCAGAACTATTCACCTTTCACTTAGGTGAGATTTTTACCTCTCGTTTGCATGTCCATTTGTGATAGGTTGCCTAGGAAAGTTGGGCATAGAAGAGGTTCAAAGGCAACACAACTTAATTCTATTTCATGTCTCCTGAGTGTTCTTAAGTCACAAGTGGAGGAAATTTGAAATCAATGTCTGACAGCGACATTTCTGAATCAGCCACTTCCAGTAAATGTGTTACAGAGACATGACAAAGGGAAAGTTTTTGTTTCTGTGTATCAAAAATATAATGCAATTTTCTGTTTTAATATCAGATGATCTTTTAAATTCTGCTCACAGAATATCAGCAAAACTTTTAAAGCAGCATTGCATCTGTAACTCAATGATTTTGTAAATATTAGGAATGTATACCAAGTTACTCATAGTAAAAGTGGAGAGAGGCATTTTGGTGTTTCTGAAATGTTACTCCTCGAATGCTGGTTTAGGGTGTTCTCTTCAGACAAGCCCTTGAGTCCTTTAATATTTGAACTCTGAACCTATGGAAATGGTGAGATTACATGAGCGCTTGTCTTTACAAAGTCTGCATAGAGAAATTATTCACTTCTATAAATAGCTGTTCATTATTAGCACAACAGATGAGGAGGATTTACACACATATAAATTGGTTGCTAACAGAGCCTGTGTCCCGTGGCTCAGGGAATATGAAAAATAATTGATTTTATTATAAACACCAAAGACCAAGTATATCAGAACTTTCACTTAGGTGTGTGCTGGACTGCAAACATCATGTACTGAAGACATTAAGGGATATCTATAGTGGTGGAGTTCTTTCAGTATGACCTATAGTAATCCTATGAAGATGGGTGTTGAATACAAGAGTGCTCACTGATAGGTTAATTTATCATTCATTTAATGTTAAATTGGACATACAGTGAGAAGATAAGACAATATTCATGTCAAAATGTGCCAATGGCACTTATGTCTACTTATATCTGTGTCCTCATCATGCTATAATGTGCTGTTTCTAGTGTGATAGGATGGTGTTGCGCATTGTTGGTAGGTCTGAAGGCTTGATGTGTAACCAATATGCCAGCACAAAAGCTATGCTTGTGGCAATTAAGTTCTGTTGGTCTGGGCACATGTGACATAAGTCCTTTATGGTTACTGGAATAGTAACTATCAGTTTACTGTGCTTTAGAATTAGAGAGAAAAATCCAGAACAATTTAATTCTAATAAAATTTGTATTAATTTATGCTTTTATAGATATCTATCTATCCATCTATATATTTTTTCTTTGATTAATTAATACATGTGTATGGGGCATAGACATATACATAAAAGACACATGGAGATAAAAATTGGTCGTTAATTTGTTTGGTGGCTTGAAAAATCGGACCCAAGCTGCAACACCATAGTGCAGGGAAAAATAATTTCTTCATTTGTGATTTAAACAATATTTTCTTCCTTTTCTAAGCCACTTTTACTCATTCACATTAAGAGTAAAAGCAAAATCAAAGTTGCCTATCCTATTTAAACCTCAGCCCAATCTAATCATTTAATCAATGTCCTCAGATACCCTCAGCCTCTTAACAAGTTTTATAGGTATTCTGTCTTTTAGAAGGTCTTGTTTGGGTTGAGTGATCTTAGCATGCATGGAAAAGATGAATCAGGGTAAAGTGATGCCTCCTTCCTCTGAATTCCAGGAGAATTTTTGTCCACTTTAGGTCTGAGCAGTCTGCTGGCCACTGAAGCTGAAGCTTGCTCCTGGTCAGATCTTTTGGCTTGATGTTGATTCTCAGGCATTGTCTGTCTCAGCAGGCTTCATTCTGTCTCCAGCTGGGGCTAGAGATTCCTTAAATGTGTCTGGCAGTGAATTTCATTCAGTCCTGATTTGGGTGATCTGCTCTGTAGCTCTCAATACATAGCCATCTGCTCCTCTGGTTAGTCCTCCATCTGGTTTCCCCCATATTTCCAGGTCCCATCTAGTCATATAGACAAAATGGTGACCCAGGAAGGTAAACATTCAGAATGTCAATCTGGATGTAATTACCAGACTGCAATAACTAAATTGATAGATCCGTACCCCATCTGGGTGAGGAGGCAGTCTGAAAGGTAATCTCTCTAAAGATATACAGAGGTGAAAGTAGGTGGAGATAGCAAAAGAACACATCATCTTTGCTTTTGATGTTATCACACTTATTCAATACATCTCATTATCACTTAGCCAAAGTCTTGAAATGGGAAAGTTGAAATACATATGAATAACCATTTAATTCTTTTTTCTTTTCCTTTTTTGTCTCCCTCTAAAATCTAAGCTTGAAATACATAGGTCAAAGAGGCTTGGAAGCTTTCTTTAGAGAAGACTCTATGAGCATTGATCTCCCAGGCTTGCTTGTTTAAATGCTAATGAGGAAAAAAAAGACATGTGGAAATTTTTCTTCCAACGCAGTAAGCTTCCATGCATAGCACTGTAATTGGCACTGGAGAAACAATACTGAGCAAGAGTGTCGCACCCTGTGGACAATGCTAGTCCTTATACAGATTGCTCATTGGAGTTATACTAAAACATTTTGTAAAAAGCTGGAGTTTCTCCCCTCACATCTTAATCTTAATTGCCAGAATTATTGTACAGTGAATGGAAGTCACATCATAATTAGAGGACTAATTTTTTCAACCTAAATCTTAGTAATTCTTATAAAAATTGACAGTGACATACTGTTCTATACAGTTTCTATTTGCCCTTTACCTTGTTTATCATAGAGAAAAATAGTTTTTCAGATGCAATGACTTATGAAATCAACTACCCAGAGTTGGGCCATGCCTCACAGGTTAAGGGCACAGTCCTTCACAAGACTGCCTCACTATAAATATTGGCAGCAAATTCATAGGTCCACAGTTAGCCTAACTCCTGGCTACAAATTTGTGGGTTCCTAAAACTTGTAAATTTTGATAATTTCCTAGAATGACACAATGACACGCAGAAATCAGGAGAATGCTATGATAAAAGTTTTATTACAGTGAAGGATACAATCAGAACCAATCAAAAGAAGGAATGCATTGGGCGAAGATTAGAATGGGTTCAAACACAAACCTTCCAGTTTTCCAATCCTTGTTACTTTTGGACAGCATTAACTTCTTCTGGCTACAATATTCAGAGTATTATCAACTAGGAACCTCATCTAAGCCTTTGGAGGCTGAGTTTTTATTGGGGTTTGATCACGTGCTGTTCATCTGGTTAAGCTTTAATTACCAGCCGCTCTTGTAGGTTTGGTCTCCAGTTCCTCTGAGAACATAACTGATATGGCTTGCTCCAAAGCCCCAATCATAAGTCACATTGTAAGGCTATCTACTGGCCAAAGCCCTAATAGAAACATTCTTGTCAAGCAGAATATTCAAAGGGCCCAGAGATCATGATCAGTAGCCTAAGGCAAATGCCAGACCTCCCTTTGGATCAAGTTATCTTCCACACACATCAACATCCTTTAAAAAAAAAAAATCCAGGGACTTCTATGCATGTCTGTACTTGAAACCAAACCTGTACTTGTAAATACACCTAAACTTGCACACGAGTCTGCACTTGTCTTAAAGAGTCTCAAGTAAGTTTCTGGTTAACCTTTTATTGCTTCTTTTACTTTTACTTCTTTGCGACAAAAATATTTCCCACACTATTTGAGAAAGCCCATTTTATTAATCTAAAACAAATTTGTAAGCTCTTTTCAATTTCAATTTTTGTCTAGTATTGTGCTGGCTGGAAAATTACTGCTTGGCTATTGCCCATGGGAACATAGGCTATCACCCATAGATAAGGATAAAGGTCCTGTGAGCTCTAAAGATGAAGCTATATAGAACAGTCAGGGTTCTCCAGATGAATAAAGTCAATAGGATATATATAGATATATATAAAAAATGATTTATTATGGGAATTGTATTATGAGATTAAGAAGAATGTGAAGTCCCACAACCTTCTCTCTGCAATCTGGAGACTCAGGAAAGCTGGTGATATAAATCAGTCCGAGTTCAAGACCTGAGAACCAGGAGGTCTGATGTCACAGAGAAAGAGAAAATGGATGTTCCAACTCAAGGATAAAGGAAGGGAAAGTGAGAAGGGAGAGAGGAGAGAGAGAGAGAGAGAATAAATTTGTCTATCTTTTTTTATTGTTCTATTTAGTCCTTCAGGGGATTAGATGATGAGGACCTTCTTATTCACTCTACTAAATCAAATGCTAACCTTTCAGAAACACTCTCACAGACACACTCAGAAATAATGTTTTACCAGCTATCTGGGCATTGCTTAGCCCAGTCAAGTTGACATATAAAATTAATCATCATAGCTCCTTATACTTTAGTTCCTAAATCCTATCCTTGCTTCATCCTATTTACCCCAATCCTGATCTTGCAACTCAAAGATTCTGAATTGGTGAATTTTGTATTAGTCATTCAAGGTAAATTTAGCCAACCCCTTTTGACACTGTATTTTGACTATTCGTTCATTTATTACATTTTTATGATTGAGATACATTATGATTAAACACTTTATGAATTAATTTGTGGACATAGCTAGCATGTATAACACTATTTCCATGGAGACGTATGTTCCAAATTCCAATCAAATATCATATGTAATTATGTAGGTAGAATAATGACCTCTCAAAGATATTGTGTCTCATCACTGAAACTGTGAACATGTTATCTTACTTGGCAAATACTACTTTGCAATGTGATTAAGGTTAAGGAGACTGAGATGGGAAGGTTAACCCATATTATCTTCATGGGCCAATCTAATCATGAATTCTTAAAAGCAAAAATTGTCCCCAGCTACTTCAGAGGCTGTGGTCAGAGAGAGAGATGTGATAATGGGAGAATATCAAAAAGATGCAGTATTCCTGCTTTGAAGGTGCAGGAGGAGACCCACAAGCCAAGAAATGTGGGTGGCATCTAAAAAAGACAAGGAAACATAATTTTTCCTAGAGCCTCTGGAAGGGAACACAGCTCAGCCAACACCTTGAATTTAGCCTACGGATACCATTTTATATTTTGACCTCAAAAACTGTTAAGACAATACTTTTTTTTTTATTATGGTAACACTAAATTTGTTGCAATTTGTTACAAAAGCAATAGAAACCTTATACCACATCCTTCTTATAGAAAATGGTCATTTTCTATAAGTACATTGGAGACTGCTTGCATTTAATTGCTTTTTTTGAGGCTTAAAAATACATTATTCACAAAGATGCTGCCCCTGACCTATGTGCAAATACACCTGCAAACACATGAAAGCACACACATTTACTATTTTTGTGAATCTGTTTAGGCAAAGAGCTAAGGGTTTAATGTATGTTCTCTTATTTAGTCTTCAACACTGTTTCAGGTGGGACTGGTACAGCCCTTCGAAAGGCAGGTGATTTCCTTAGAAATGTGTAACTACTGAGTGAAGGAGATGGTGTGCTGCCTGGAAAATTACTGCTTGGCTATCGCCCATGGGAACATAACATTCTTACAATAAGCTTTCTGCTTCTGTACCTCCGCTTACACAGTAAAAAGAAGAAAAATAGACTTGTGTGTTCAAACAGAATGAAAAATGGGTTTAGGATTAAAAACCCTGTACCGCCACATTCGGGGCTGCTTAATTTGGGGTCTGCGTACCCCTGGCAGACCCAGCTGGCTGAATAAAGAGTGTGTTTCTTATAATTCACTGATTTCCGGTGGTCTGTGTGTCTATCGGGGGCTGGACGCTACAACATTTGGAGGCCCAGTGAGATCTCAGGCAGTGGTCCTGAGATCTAAGACCAGACCGGCCTCTGAAGCGGTTGCTGTCCCTGTTACGGATTCAAAGGGGGCTAACCTGAGACGTTCCAGGGCCCTTGAATGCTGTGGCGGGGTCAATGCAATTGTCAAGGACACAACCTTTAGGACACATCTTTGTTCCTGGTCCTGATGGGAATCTCCGAGGCTTCAGTGTCTGGATAAAAGGTACCTTCCTGGTTCTGTTGACCAGTCACGGGGGGTCCGTGGAGAGATTGGATGCAGTCATATCTCCCGGACCATGGCCTGCCTGGGACGCCACCTCCTGTGCCCTGTTATCAGATTTTGTCTATTGTCTCTGATTTTGTCTCAGTTGTAGGTGGCAGACTTCTCTGGGTCCACCTATACCCCAGTAATTATTCTCATCTGAGTGTCTGTTTTGTGTTTTCGCACAAGCGATGAGGGGAGGGCCGAGTTCACAAAAGACACCCTTGGGGTGTCTCCTGCGACATTTCAAAGAAGGGTTTGTAGAGGGAGCTGACTATGGCATAAAGTTTTCTCCAAGCAGACTAAGGACATTGTATGAAATCGACTGGCCATCTTTTGGTGTAAACTGGCCTCTGGAGGGTTCCTTTGATAGGTTTTAGTGAGGAATGTTTGGAAGACTGTCACCAGAGACCTGGGGCATCCTGATTAGTTTCCCTACATTCAGTTTTAAACCTTGTTCAGAAACCCCTCCTTGGCTCCTCCACTGTGCCCTTTCTCTAGGGGCACGAGTCTTAGTTGTGGGTACCCCAAAACATACAGCAAATGATCTCCAAGACAACCTGGTCCGTCAGTCCTCCAATCTCCACCGGAGGACAGTGACCTTCCCTACCCTATAATCCAGGACAACAGAGCCAAATAGCACTGCCTCATCTTCCCGGATGGGCAGGTAACCCGTATGGGCCTCCTGCCCCTGCTCTGGGTGGGGCACCAGCCGATACCACCACCCAGCCATCCTCCCCTTGCAAGAAGCACCACCCCAGGAGCATCACACAGACAGGCCTTTATGGTTTACGTGCCTTTTCAACTAGTGACCTGTACAACTGGAAGGCACAGAATCCACCTTTCTCTGAGGAACTTCAGGCATTAATGGGACTCTTAGAGAGTGTCTTTCAGACTCACTGCCCCACTTGGGATGATTGTCAACAGCTTTTAGTTACCCTCTTCACCGGGGAAGAACGTGGACGCCTTTGGGCGGAAGCACAAAAGATAGCTGTGGAAGGGAGGAGAGTTGAGGAAGCAGGGGAACAGATTGAGGAGGAATTTCCCTCCACCTGCCCAGACTGGGGACACAATTCTCAGGCAGGGAGAGTGGCATTAGATCAGTACCATCAGATTCTAATTGGGGAATTAGGATGGCTACTCATCAGCCAACTAACCTTTCTAAGGTAACTGAAGCTATATAGGGACTTCAGGAATCATCCGGAGTGTTTTCTTGAACGATTATAGGAGGCGTACCGGTATACACCCCCACTGATCCTGAGCCCCTGAGAACCAGTGGGCAATTAATGTAGCCTTTGCTACTTAGGCAGCCCCTGATATCCAGCATAAATTGCAAAAATTCGGAAGTTTTGCAGGGATGAACCTGTCCCAACTTGTCGAGATAGCCCAGAAGGTTTCAACAACAGGGAGGCACTGGATGACCCCAAAGGTATAGCTAAATAATGGTAGCTGCCATGCAGGAGGAGAGTCCAAAGGAGACTAGGGCACAACAAGGGAGGTCAGAAAAAGGCCCACGTAAGGGTCGCACACCCCTAGGGAAAAATCAACGTGCCTACTGCAAGAAAGAAGGCTGTTGGAAGAATGAATGTCCTGAGAAAAACATGAAAGATCAGGGAAACTACAAGACTAAAATCCTTGTCACTGGGGAAGAGGACTGACAGGGCTAGGGCTCCTACACACTAAGCCCCCAGGGGCCCAGGGTAGCCTTAAAAATTGAGGGTAAAGCTTAACTTCCTGGTGGACACAGAGGGCTACCCACTCAGGTTACTCAACCCAGGGGGACCAATCTCCAAACAAAAGACCACTATCCAAGGGGCCATGGGCAAAACACGAGAACACCCATGGACCACTGAAAGGACTATAGTTCTGGGATGAGGGTTAGTAACCAATTCTTTCCTCAATAATTCCAGAATGTCTGGCCCCACATCTTGGTAGAGACCTACTCCAAAAGCTAAGGGCTACTATCACATTCAGAGATAGTACACCTCAGATGTCCATGTCTGCCCCGTCAACCATCATAGTTACCTGTCCTCTATCTGAAGAGTACCTCCTCTATGAGAAGGAAGAAAATGTAGACTCATCAATGGGGCCCTTACTAGACAGACTCCTGATAGAATATCCAGGGGCATGGGCTGAAAGCAATGCCCCAGGTTTAGCTAGGCACCAAGCCCCAGTAGTGGTGAGCTTAACTGCTACCACGACCCCTGTCTGGGGTAAGAATACCTGTTTGCCCAAGATGCCAAAATTGGTAAAGGAAGCATATCCAGCATCTGTGGGAAGCAGGGATTCTTGTGCCATGCCAATCGCCATGGAACACTCCCTTGCTCCCAGTCCAGAAGCCTGGTACTCAGGATTACCGACTAGTACAAGATTTAAGAGAAGTGAACAAGAGGGTTGAAACCATCCACCCAACTGTACCCAACCCGTACACTCTCTTAAGCTTGCTACCTCCTGAGAGAACTGTTTATACTGTATTAGATTTAAAAGATGCTTTCTTCAGCATTCCCCTACCCCCAGCAGCCAGCCTATCTTTACCTTTGAGTGGACAGACCCAGAGGAGGGATTCTCGGGCCAACTAACCTGGATGTGTTTACCACAAGGATTCGAAAATCTCCTACCATATTCGATGAGGCCCTAAGTACAGTTCTCGTCCCTTCTGTCAACGTAATCTTGACTGTATGTTACTCCAGTATATTGATGATTTACTATTAGCAGCTGAAACCAAGGAGATCTGTCTCACGGCAACCAGGGATTTTTACTGGCACCCTAGAGGCATATGGGTACCACGAAAGCCCAGGTATATTACCTTTGGATATTCCCTCGAAGGAGGAAAAACGGACTCTCTCCGGCAGAGGATTGAAGCCATTCTTCAGATTCTGGTATCCACCACAAAGAGACAGGTATAGAATTCCCTCGGGGTGGGGGGCTTTTGCAGACTTTGATTCCTGGGTTCACAGAGATCACAAAGCCCCTGTACTCAGCTATAGGAGGAAATCAGCCCCTCAGTTGGACAGAGACAGAACAGAAGGCCTTTGACCTTCTCAAGCAGGCACTCATATCAGCCAGCCCTTGCTCTTCCAGATATCACCAAGGGATTTCATCTTTTTTGTGAGTGAGACCAAGGGAATCACCAAAGGGGTCCTAACCCAAACGCTAGGACGATGGTGCTGACCAGTAGCCTATCTATCAAAGAGACTAGACTCGGTGGCTTCCGGATGGCCACCCTGCCTACGAGCCATAGCAGCGACGGCTCTCCTAGTCAAAGAAGCTGACAAACTCACTTTTGGGCAGAATCTAGACACTACTTTCCTCATGCGGTAGAGGCCCTTCTCCGCAGTAGCCCAGAATGATGGATGACTAACTCCAGAATCACTCAATACCAGGCTCTCCTCCTGACTAGCCAAGGATCAACTTCTCCAAAGCTACTGTCATCAACCCAGCCAGTCTGTTGCTAGCCGCAGACCCCAAGACCCCCGTTCATGACTGCATAGATTTCACTGAGGCTGTGTATTCCTCGCGGGCCAGACCTCAAAGACTCCCTCTGCCTGAGGCCGATGAAGATCTGTTCACGGACGGCAGCAGCTTTATGCAGGAAGGAAGAAGGTATGCTGGGGCAGCAGTCATAACTCTAACTGGCACCATCTGTCACAGGCTCTTCCCCATGGGACTTCTTCTCAAAAGGCAGAACTCATAACCCTATGTGAGGCACTAAGATGAGGAAAGGATAAGGCAGTCACAATATACACTGACAGCTGATATACCTTTGTCACTGCACATGTACATGGAAGCCATCTACAAGGAAAGAAGGCTTCTGACTTCAGCTGGGAAGGACCTCAAGAACAAAGAGGAGAATCTTACCCTACTTGAAGCCATACGAATGCCTAAAGCTCTGGTTATTGTTCATTGTAAAGGGCACCAAAAGGGAATAGTCTTGAGGCTGAGAGAAACCGACAAGCTGATGCAGAGGCAAGAATAGCAGCCGCAAGGCCAGTGGGGGTCCCCGCCACATCTACTTACTATTGTCCCATTACCCAGAACTGCCTCTGTCTCTGACTTATATGGGCAGAAGAAAACATATATTTTAAGACAAGAGAGCCACTAGGAACTAACAGGGGTGGTGGATGACCTCAGGTGGAAAAATCAGGCTCTCATGGGCCCTTGGAAGGACTACCTCCACCAACTACACCAGACCACACACCTAGGGCAAACTAAGATGCTCCAAGCTTTAGACCCCTACTTTCACTTGTTAGAGGGAAAAGAACCACAGAGGAGATTGCCTCATGATGTCCGGCTTGTGCCCAAGTTAATCCAAAGAAGGGGAGGATAGAAGAACCTAGGCATAGGGAAAGAGGAACTTATCTGGGGGACGAATGGGAAGTAGATTTCACTGAGATAACCCCAACTGTGGGGGGCTACAAATATTTACTTGTTTTTAGACACCTTTTCAGGATGGGTAGAGGCCTTCCCCACAGGAAAGAGACTGCTTTAGTAGTTACTAAGAAAGTGCTACAAGAAATCCTCCCTCGATTTGGTCTCCCGGAACTGTAGGGTTGAATAATGGGCCAGCCTTCATAGCAAAGGTCACAAACAATTGGCTAGCTACCTAAATTTGCAATGGAAACTCCACTGTGCCTACTGGCCCCAAAGTTCAGGCCAGGTAGAGTAAATGAATTGGACCCTAAAAGAGACATTAGTCAAGTTAGGATTAGAAACTGGTGGGACCTGGTAGAACTTCTCCCCTTTGTTCTCTCTGAGCCAGATGTACTCCATATATTAATGGATTCACCCCATTTGAAATTTTCTTTGGAAAACCTCCACCTTTAGTACCTAGAATAAAAGATGAGAAAAAGGCAGAACTGTGTAACCTTGTCTTACTTAAGTCTTTACAGGCCCTTGAAAGCGTACAGAAGGAAATTTGGTCCAGGTTTGTGTGCCCACTTCAGCTCCAGGGGATGGACTTCCCAATCAGTTTCAGCCTGGGGACTCTGTGTGGGTCTGGAAGTTCACTTCTAAAGGATTAGAACCCAAATGGAAAGGACCGTTCACTGTCTACCTGACCACCCACTGCAGTTAAAATAGAAGGTATTGCATCATGGATTCATCACTCCCACGTGAAGGCAGCACGAGAGTGGGGAGCTTAGGAAGATGGGCCCTCAAGCATACATAAGTCTAACTCTCTGTTTCTTCCTTTTTCCCTCTTTAGCCCAGGCATACAGAAACATATACCAGCCTAGAGTATGGGAGCTTATAGGAACCAAGACTGGTGAAAATTATTGCCCGGAACATCACTAGCCACAATACTCCAGAGATCCGAGTAGACTTGTGCCGGCTTGCCAGAGATCCCCTCGCCATTGTAACAGCCGGACACCACCTTGGATCAAGATCTTTCCTAGGCGGAGTGTTGTGGCGCGTTCAAATCTAAGACCCACAGAGCCAATTGAGATTAATTATGAGCCTTTATAAGCTGGCCGGTGATTGATTTCCCCACTAGAGAATCAGACCTAAGCCTCCGAGGAGGCAACTTATAAAGCCTAAAACTATGTCTTGGTGGGCCTTGATCAAGCAAGCAAGCAGATTACAGAACAAAGATGTTGGTGTAGTTTTGTTATCTATACTCTGGCAAGCAATATTGTTTTATTTTTCTTCTTGGGAGCTTGGAGCTGTTTCCTCCTAGGCAGCTGGTGCCTGGAGATATCACTCTCTGCCCTGACCTTGGGGCTGACTTACTGAGGAATTGATACCAATAATACCATAACAACATATTTTCCAAAGTAGTCATGGCCGGAATAAAGAGGGGAGAGGTGAACAAGAAAGATGTTATTGAAATGAAATGCATTTTTACACTGTTACAGGAGGAGCATACCTAGGCTACAAGGGGGGACCTGATTGAGAAAAAGCCTCTTAGGGATAGGGACTCTATATTTGTCTTCAAGGACATTACCCAGGGAATATCGGCCACATGGGTAATATGAGACTTGGATGTGAGGCCAAGGCCAATTTTCTTGTGCTAACTGGGCTAGTGAGACTATCTCCACTATACATAATTATATAAAAAAAAAAAAACAAAACAGAATGATGATCATATTAGATTAATACGAGACCAAGCCCCTCCACATCTCTCTTGGGTCTTGCAATCCTATCATAACACCATCAAAACTGGTAGCCCTGGGAGACAACACTATTGGCTCACAGGACAGACATAGGGATCAGATTATATAAAACCGGGTATAATTCAGGATTATATTTTACTATACAGGTTAAGGACCTTCCAAGGAAAGCTCAACCCTTAGGACCCAACAAACCACTTCTAGTTCCGGGACTACCCAAAGTCTTACACCTACAAAAACTTCTGTTTCTGGAGCAAACTACAACTCCAGCTCTAGCCCTTCCAGGTGTAGTAAAAGTAGCCTAACAGCTATCAAACCCAGGCATTCGACCAGGCACAACTAGAACCAGAAGGAGTATTAATAAGTATGCTAACAATACACAAGGTCTTAAATAAGACCACCCAGACATAAGACAAGATTGTTGGTTGTGCCTAAACCCCAAACCCTTATTATGTTAGGGTAAGAACTCTCCTAAACTTAACTGAGCTCAACAGCTCATGAGGCTGTGAATGGGAAACTCCTCCACTCACCTTAGGAGACATACAAGCAAAAGGAACCTGCCTAATTTCAAAGAACTATTCCAAGCTGTTGGCACAGTCACCTTACTTTGATAACTGTAACTGTACTATCGAAGTACCTGCCTCAGGGGGTAAATACTATAAGGCTCCAAAATAATACTTGGTTAGCATGTGATAGCAGGCTCACTCACTGTGCTGCATCTGATCTTTTCAACTCAGGTAAGACTAATATTTGATCCTGGTCTTTGTACTCCCCCAGCTGTCCCTTTATAATGGGCTGGAAGGCAGACTCCAACTTCTTCCACCAGGACAGGTACAGAAACGGGCTGTACCAGTCTCAATACCCCTTCTTGTAGGACTCGATAGCAGGCTCTGCAGCTGTAGGTACTACTGCTCCCATCAGGGAAGAAAATGAATTACGTGAAATTGGAATACAAGATAGATGAGGATATCAAGACCTTAAAAGACACCATCAACAGGCTAGAACTTCAAGTTGATTCACTAGCAGAAGTAGTCCTCCAAAATAGAAGAGGTTTAGATTTATTATTCTTAGAACAAGATGGATTATGTATGGCTCTAGGTGAAACCTGTTACTTCTATGCCAATAACTCTGGAATAATAGAGAAAGCTTACTACTGTATAGAGAAATTTTAGATGCCAGGGAAAACAAAGACTAGAATCAAATAACTGGTTTCATAGGATGTTCAATTGGTCACCATGGCTAACAGCTCTTCTATCTGCTGTAGCTGGACCTTTAATCCTCCTCCTCCCTTGTTAACTTTTGGCTCATGTTTCCTCAATTTTTTGTTTGCATATATAAGGAAGAGAATTAATTCTATTAAACTTTTAGTATTACAAAATAGAGGCTATGAGCAAATTCCACATGAAGAATCAAGGATTTATTTTCTACCAAGGCCAGTGGGGAATGTGCTGGCTGGAAAATTACTGCTTGGCTACCGCCCATGGGAACATAACATTCTAACAATAAGCTTTCTGCTTCTATACCCCCCTTGCATGACTGACCTGTGGGTTGACAATTAGTAAATAGAAAAAAAATAGACTTTTGTGCTCAGACAGAATGAAGAATGGGGTTTAGGGCTTAAAAACCCTTTACCTCCACATTTTGAGGCTGCTTAATTTGGGGTCTGCATACCCCTGGCGGACCAGATGGGCTGAATAAAGAGTGTTTTTTATAACTCACTGATTTCTGGTGGTCCGTGTGCCTATCAGGGGCTGGTGCTATAGCAAAGGAAACTAGTCAGGACTGCCTGACTTCAAATATGCTAGATCTACTTCACCAACACACAATGCATTTAAAACTAAAATGGTCAGGGAAAATGTTATTTGTGTTTTATTTAATTTATTATGTAAAACTAAAATAGCATAAATCAGGAAAAAGCCACATCTAGTGATGAAGTTAAATGATGCAAACAATAATAAACTCATAGCAGCACGGATTCCCTTATCCCAAAAGATTTTATTATAATCTTAAAATGACTTTTATTATAGAATACTTGAATTTTCTCTCTTTACAAAAGGGCCCTGTCAAAGCATTATTTAAACTAATTTCAATATGTATATCTTAGATATGAGCAAACATTGTAAATTATGGACATGCTTATAAAGGGCAATATCTTATATGCAGGTGAACGTGATTTTGTAATTTTTGTCATATGTCTCTTTCCCAGAACTGTCAGTTTATATGTCTGAACTCAGTTCATCCCCACAATGTACACTGACAGACTGCATTGTTGTTTGTGTCCCACTTTGGAATCCTGTGCTCACTCCTGAGACAAAGTCCTAACAGATAGGAAGCTTGGATAATGATTTATGTACATTGGGTGACAAGAAAGAGAGAGCATTAAAATGAAAATAATGATAAAATAAAACAGAGTAATTATGGTGGGAATGATGTGGTATATATTTTTTTTCTTGATTATCATCCCAGTCAGCAGAGTGGTCATGAAAAGGACTGTAAAGGCAAAGAATTGAGATGTTTAATTCAGAAAGACTGAAAATGAGGCCCTTGTTAATACTCATAAAAGCACTCTGCTTATGAACTCACATGAGAAAGAAAAATTGAGTCATTATCATTCTACAAATTAGTCATTTTGGGACTACCTAGCTCCCTGATTAAACTCCTCATAATAGAATCTTTCACTACTACCTACTAAATCTTTATTTTTAAAGAAAAACAATGTTCAACTTGAGATTTCCATTTTTAAGAACATTCCATCAATTCAACAGATCCCAGCATTGTTGCAAAACTGAATCTGAAGAGAATGTAGTTTAACACAATGGAGTACATATGTTGTCTTTATTTTTTTTAAGGCTTATTAAGGTAGACCCGGCAGTGCCTGTGGAGTGTTAGGAGTGAGCTAGATGCTTAACAACACAAGACTGAAATAGTGTTTCCTGTCTCATAAGCTAATCTTTCAGTGCACACTGATATGATTGGGCACTGACAATGAATGAATAAAGTACAAAAAAGAAAAAAGAACCTTGTCATAAATGTACATTTTTTTCCTTTGGGGTTTAATTATATTTTGCTTAATAAATTCTTTCAAATATTACAGTAGGAACTTTATACTCTAACAAATTTCATCATGTTAGTTGTCAAAATTTAACATGAGAAAAACTGTTGGAGGAAAGCAAAAACATGATTAAGACAATGCACTCAATACATATAGATTTCCAAGGTCTGGGATTTAATTGTCCTTTTAATTTTGAGAAAGCGACGCAGATTGCTGATAGCAGCATTTCAAGAGGTTTTCAAAGCATGTTAAGAAAATAGAAAAAAGTCAGAAATTAGAGCATTTGAATAAAATTAAATAGACATGAAGAAATGAAGTCTGGGCCACTATAGCTGTGACAACTTGAATTTTTTCTAGAGAGAATTTCCTGTGACTGGTGTATATTGATGTTCTTCCATCTCTGTGGGTACATTTGTAGTCATTTAAATCAACCTCCATGGAGTCAGTGTCCTTGTTTGTGTATGCTTCACATGCAATAGTAGAGGGGTAGACACACAAGCAGATGGGAACACAATCACTACTTGTTGTAGTAATTAAAGAGTAAGTATGATGAAAGCCAAGGACAAAGTATTTCCTTAGCTCTGAAGATCACAAATGCCAAGCAGGCTTGTAGGATTAAAGTCTTTTATTATAAAGGCATTCTTCTTATAAAAATACTTTTAAAAGTTTAGATGACTCTTTAAATGAAATGGAACCAAACCGTTATGTTTCAAACCTCTATGTATTGAGTTTGTAATGTGACCTACTTCCCAGCAATATTTTCATTTACAGTTCCCTTTCATTTCTAATGTCTACTGATACTGTTCTCTGTGTTGTGTCTGCCAGAATGGATAGAGGCCATCTAGAGAGAGATGGATATTAGAACCAGCAGAAAGTGATTATAGGTGGCATCTGGCAGGAGTCATTTTCTCTTAAGGCTTTGACATGTCATTCCTGGAAAATTGGTTCTATTAGCTATCTAAAGACACCAGATGTACCAAAGGAGATTATGCCAATAAATCTTTTGTGGATTATATATATTTTTTACTATTGCTGATTTATTGCAATAGTAAAGTTCATGTAAGCTCAACTATTTAAATTTAAGCTTCTTAGGTGCTTCCTTACTGAATAAATGTTTCTAAAAGTTGTTCTTGCATGATATGACCCAACACTAGAGATAAGTTCTTTTAGCAGATAAGCTATTATATCTGTTTGACTTCAAAATTTTTTTTGATTATTGTCTTGGTGAATTCAGTATATGCTATAAATACATTTTTTAGTAAATATTTTCTGTAGAATTTGGCAGTCATTGATTCCATCTATGTGCAATGATAATTGCCAGATAGTCCAAAATATCAATGAAATGAATATACCAAGGGTAGTCTTTGGGGACTTAGGGTAGTTTTGATGATGGATGTGAACTGGACTCAAGATATTAAATAAATAGTGCTACATATGTTCTTTCAAGTTGACTTTCTTCACTTTATGAACATTAGCTACAATTAGCATCATTTGTAAATAAGCTTCTTTATACTTAGAGGTGTGTCTACTCTCTACCTTTACACTATTTAAATTCTACATTTCCTTTTGAGTTCAATCCATGTTGTATTATTGAATTTTTTTTTATTTCCAGTAAGCATTAATACCTTTCTCTATTTTAATATCTATTGCAGCACATAGAGCCAGAAATAGTTATTTCACTTAGGTATTTCTTTCTACGTAGTGTAAATTTCTACTCATGCTTCAAGGCCAAGATCAAATATTTTTGTCTCTGATTCACTACAAAAATTTATCACTGCATTCTTAGTGCCTCTTGTGCCTGTTATATACTATAACATTTGTTCTTTGTCACAGTTTATTATTATTTTCAATTTTTATTTTGGTCTCACCTACCCTTCTTTCCTGAACTTTTTTGACTTTTGCTTCTCAATATAAAGTCCAACAGAAGAGAAGAATAAAAGAGATTGTGGCAGAAATATGAGCTTTTTATACATCTTGGTTTTTTATTTTAATCTATTAGGTAAAATCTATTAATATGTTGATGTGTTTTAAACATTTGCTTCTGTTCTTAAGCAAAGTCAATTATTTAGCTTTCATTGGTTTTATATTATATATATTGAAGAGCTACTATTGTACTGATTTCTCTGCTTTGTGTTGCAGAGATCACATAGTATTTATAATAGTATTTACCACAAAGGTATTACTGTTCTTTAGAGAGACATACTCATATATGGGATATAAAGCTGAAAGCAACAAACGAGACAAAAAAAACCCAAAACTTCATAGACGCAGCAACAGTTAGCAGTTACCGGAGGGAAAGAAGAAAGGGGAGAGGTAAATAAGGGTAAAGGGTGTCAAATATATAATGATGAAAGGAAATTTAACTTAAGGTGGTGAATATGCAATGCAATATACATATAATATACTATTGACTGTACACTTGAAACCTATATAATTTTATTAACCAATGTCATTCCAATACATTTAACATAAAATAAGAATTAAAAAAAAATACATTCCTGAAAAAACACGAGGAATATACTAAATGGAATCTGAGTTTAAGTGCCAAATTGGGTGATGCAGCACACTAATAACATGGGATTTTGGTAAATAAATATGTGCAATGGCAAAAATAATAAACTAGAGGTAGAGGGTAATATGCAGCGTGTAGCGCAGTTCCTTATATGTAGGTGTCTTTAATACAAAATAGTGGAAGGCCTATTCAGAAGTCTAAAGTTGGCTTTTATATCCTTTCCATATTAGTATCAATTGCTTTGCACATTCTTAAAAAACTTAATCTTTGTCTGAAAATTTTTCTGACCTTTTAATTTTCAGGCCGAAGTTGAAAACACATCATTGTATAAAAAATTAGGAGCAGAAAACTAGACCTATTGAAACATCTCTGTAGAATGGTGTGGCCATTGTCACTATTCATCGCAAGCTTTTTGTCAGTCTGTGTGATTTAATACTTAAGAACCAGTAGATCCACTTACTGAAAGTTGTCTCATCTGCAGTGAAGTCATCATTTTCAAGCCTGACTTTCTTTTCCAAGGAAGAACCAGAGTGGGGCAGGGAATGCTACCATGATACCTTCTTAAATGCTTTGTTACTTAATAAGATCAAGGTCTCACTCTCATATATTTTGCTTATGAGATGCTGATGCATGAATAAAGTGGTTGATGATGACTTTATGATGTCAGAAGAAACTTTCATATTAGTGAATCTGACATTATTAATTTCTCTCCTATAATTGTGTTAATAGCGTTTTGTAAGTTAATATTAAATCTTTTTTTTTTTTTAATAAATAACAGATCGGGCATCAGTCTGCCACTCTGATGTCTATGGGAATCTTGCCAAGGATACGGCTTATGAAACACAACCCTAGACAAGCTCCATCTGTCCCATTTAGACGATATACAGTGTCAAATCTCAGTGGTAGAAGTAATAACTGCAAGCTGCTCTCCAGGCAGACAGCAAGAGAGGGCTACTGATCATGCTGATTAAATAAACAAACCCTTAGGGTGGGTTGTAGTCAGTATAAATTTAAACTGGATAACCACTTTCTAACAGTATTCGCATTTATGGCCAGTGCCATGCGGAAAAATGAAACAAATACAGGTCAGCTCATTTTAAATATAAATAATTTAGATTTAGCCATTAAGAAAATAATTTGGAGTTCATTATATTTCCCTCTCTTTACAAAATAACATTTAAAGGACATAGAACTGTATAAAATGTTTCCCCAAAATATCAGAATTCAAGGACATCTTTAAGCTGGGTCAGGAGCTCATGATTCAAGCAGGCTTTATTCAAAAGTCCCCCAAAACAAGGTCAAATGGAAGAATGTGTTTTATCCAGGGTCAAAATGGAACCCTATCATTCCATTAAGAGTTTTAATGGGAGTTTCAATTATCACATAAAAATCATAATGCAGATGGACCTCCTGGAAGCAGAAACCTAAAAAACCTAAAATCCATTGGATGATGGAGAAATTCTTCCAAGAAAGGTTTCCATTTGAGGTTATCAGTAATTATTCAAATATAGACCTTTTTTTGATACTGCTTTGCTATATATTTCTAATACATATTAAAACTAGTTTATATATCAATTATTTAGTCAGTCCTTAGAAGTAAAATTTGAGCCCTTCTGAGAATATTAAAAATGAGCAAAGGTGATTAAGTCTAAACTGGGAGTGAATGTTTTTCGTAGTCATAAAATGAAGCTTGATTATCTCCATATGTGTGTAATTGACTTCTAAGGTCAAAGTTTATTTTAGCCTGCCTTTTCTACTTCACTGCAAATCTGGTGAATAAGAATGTTAAGGGATTTGTTTTACTCAGTGGTGATGGTTCATTTTTGTAATTATCAGGCAACATTTACTGAAGACCAGCTAGTAATTTATTTGTCTTGATTTTCAATGAGAATTTTATTATGTAGAAAGAAGCAATCCTTTTTTTTCTGAAACAGAAAGCTATCTAGTAAATTGAACTGCAATGCCACAAGATGCTAACAGAGGTCTAGAAATGGAAGGCATTATCGTAAGAAAGGAAGCAGATATTTAAATGGGCAAGTAACTTAATCATTTTATATTTCCTCAACCATCAAATTAGAAGGTCAAATTAGATGATTTCTAAATTCCTACCAGCTATGAAGTTTCAGTCTCTTTGATCATATTTTTTTTCTTACTACATCAGAATAGCACATACCCAATATTATCTATGTGTACAAGTTCTAATAGTTCATAAATTTTAGGGTGTCTGCTGGTCAGATTTCCTCAACCTCAACACTATTGACATTTGGGATGAGATAACTGCTTTAGGGGCTGTCCTGTGCAGTGTAGGACTTTAAGCAGTATTTCTGTCCCTACCAAGTAGATACCAGTAACGATCCCCCTCTCCCCACTGTACACCCCCCCACTTCAGTAGTAATCAGGAAGAACAAATTAAAACAACAAAATGCTGCTATACACACAACAGGTTTAGTTAAAATGAAAATGTTAGATATTATCAAGGAAAAGGCAAGATATGAAGTGTTGAACAACAGGAATTCTGATAAAAGTGTTGATGGGAATGTAAGCTAATTACTTTGAAATAATGTTGATATTATAGGCCTAAATATATTTACACTCTTTAACCAGCAGTTTTCTCATTTTACACACTACCAAATCAATGCTTAGTTTCACTAGAGTGTATATACAGACTGGTTACAGCAACTTTTTGTGTAGTAGCCCCAAGCTAGAAATTTCTTGTATGATAGAATGGTTAAATAAAATAAGATTTATTTATAAATTAGAATATCATATACCTATGAAAATAAGTTAACTATAGATACACAGAACCAACATAAATATGTATAAAAACTGGTTTATGCAAAATAATGTAGATATAAAGGAATACATACTTTATAATTCTATTGATACAAAGTTCAAAACAGGAAAAATGAAATCATATAGCTTAAGGATACAGCATTAAGGGATAAAACTATATTGTCAGGTTAATACTAGATAGGGAGAAGAGCGTTGTTTAAAGAAGGGACATTGAGGGGGCCTGCTTATATATGTTTCTCTCTTGGCTGGCTGTTGGCTATCTAAGTGTTCATATTACAATAACACATCAACTTATACATTTATATTTTTATATGTGTTATCTTTACAAAGATATAAAAACAATCAAAAGTTATATGTTTGCACTAAATACAAGGGGACTGACATACTGGTAAAATATTATTGTTTTGAGATTCTTTTTAAGTTTATTGCAGCATCATTGGTTAATACGATATATAATTTTCAGGTGTACATTATAATTTAAATCTATGTATTCTATTGTGTGTTTACCACCCAAAGTCCAGTTTCCTTCAGCTACCATATATTTGATCCCTTATTCACTTCACCTTACTCTTACCCACTATATTTGACCCCCTTTACCTCATCTACCTCCCGCCTCCAACCCACACCCTACCCTCTGGTACTAACTAATCTATAGTCCATGTCCATGAGTCTCTGTTTGTTTGTCCTGTTCCTTTGTTGCCTTAGGTTTATATCCTACACATAAGTGATATCATGTGATTTTCAACTTTTTCTGTCTGGTTTACTTTCGCTTAGTATGATTATCTCTAGTTTCATCCATGTTGTGCAAATGGCTGTATACATGTCTTCTTATGGCTGAGTAATATTCCATTGTATATATGTACCACAGCTTCTTTACCCACTCATCTATGGTAGGACACTTCAGTTGATTTCATGTCCCGGCCACTGTGAAAATGCTGCTATGAACATCAGTGTGCAAATATCTTTATGGATATGATTTTTAAGTCTTTGGAGTAAACACCCAGTAGAGGATTGCTGGATCATATGGTAGATCAATTCTTAATTTTTTGAACAACTCCATACTGTTTTCCATAATGGCTGTACCAATTTGCAGTCCCACCAGCAGTGTATGAGGGTTCCTTTTTCTCAGCATCCTCTCCAGCATTTGTTATTACTTGTCCTGTTGATTATAGCCATTCTAACAGTTGTGAAATGGTATTCATTGTGGTTTTTGATTTGCATTTCTCTAATAACTAGCGATGTTGAGCTTCTTTTCATATGTTTGTTGGTCATTTGTATGCCTTCTAGTTAGAAGTGTCTGTTCAGGTCCTCTGCCAATTTTTGATTAGACTGTTTGTTTTTTGTAGTTTTGAGTCGTATGAATCCTTTGTGTGTGTGTGTGTGTGTATATATATATATATATATATATAATATATATATATATATATTTTTTTTTTTTTAATATTAGGTCCTTATTGGAGGCATTGTTTGCAAATATATTTTTTCATTCAGATGGTTGTCACTTTACCTTGTTGATAGTTATTTTTGCTGTGTAGAAGCTTTTTAGGTTGATGTAGTCCCATTCATTTATGTTTGCTTTTACTTTCCTTGCCTTTGAGGACAAAGTCATAAAATCCTTTTTAAGTCCAAGGCCTTGAGTTTCACTCCTATAGTTTCTTCTATGTGTTTTATTCTTTCGGTCTTATATTTAGGTCCTTAATCCATTTCAAGTAAATTTTGTTATGTGATACAGACAACAATCTAGTTCATTCTTTTGCAGGTGGCTTTCCAGTTTTCCCAGCACATTTATTAAGAGGCTTTCCTTTCTCACTATATGTTTTTGGCTTTTTTGTCAAAAAATATTTGCCCATATAAATATGAGGTTTACTTCTGACTCTCGATTCTGTTCCACTGGTCCATGTGTCTGTTTTGCTGCCAATACCATGCTTTGATTACTGTTGCTTTGTAGTATATTTGAAGTTGGCAGAGTGATGCCTCCAGCCTCATTCTTTTTCTCAGGATGGCTTTGGCAATTCAGGGTCTTTTGTGCTTCCATACAAATCTGATGATTTTTTGTTCTATTTCTTTAAAAAATGCCAATGGGATTTTGATGGGGATTGCATTAAATCTGTATAATGCTTTAGGTAATATGGTCATTTTAACTATGTTGATTCTTCCAATCCAAGAACATGGAATATCTTTCCATTTCTTTGTATCTTCTTCGATTTCTTTTAATAGTCTTATAGTTTTCATTATATAGGTCCTTCACATTTTCATTAAATTTATTCCTAGGTATTTTATTCTTTTTTTGCAATTGCAAAAAAATTATTTTTTCCCTTCTTTTTCTGACACTTCATTATTAGAGTATAGGAATGCTATGGATTTTTGAACATTGATTTTGTATCCAGAAACTTTACTGTATTTGCTTATTGTTTCTAGTAGTGTTCTTGTGGAGTCTTTAGGTTTTCTATATAGAGAATCATGTCATCTGCAAATAGTGACAGTTTGACTTCTTGTTTCCTATTTGGATGCTTTTATATCTTTCTCTTGCTGATTGCACTGCTAGGACCTCCAATGTTATATTGAATAACAGTGGCGATAGTGGACAGCCTTGCCTTGTTCCTGATCTTAGAGGGAAGGTTTTTAGTTTTTCACCATTAAGTATAATGTTGGCTGAGGGTTTGTCATATATGGCCTTTATTATGTTAAGGTAATTTTTCTTCTTACCAATTTTGTTAAGTGTTTTGATCATAAATGGATGCTGTATCTTGTCAAGGCTTTTTCTGCATCTATTGATATGATCTATGATTCTTATTTTTTAATTTGTTTATGTGGGTATCACATTAATTGATTTGCATATATTGAACCATCCCTGTGCCCTGGGATGAAGCCCACTTGATGTGGTGTATAATTTTTTAATATGTTGCTGTATTCGTTCAGTAGTATCTTATTTAGGATTTTTGCATCTGTGTTCATGAGAGATATTGGTCTGTAGTTTTTTTGTGTTATCTTTACCAGGTTTTGGTATCAGAGTAATATTGGCCTCATAAAATGAGTTGGGAAGTATTGCCTCCTCTTTGATTTTTTGAGGTTTGAGGAGAATAGGTATTAAATCTTTGAATGTTTGGTAGAATTCACTGGTGAAGCCATCTGGTCCTGGACTTTTACTTTTTGGTAGGTTTTTGATGATTGTTTCATTTCATACTGCTGATCGTCTATTTTCGATTTTCTAGATCTTGATTCAGTCTAGGAAGATTGTATTTTTCTAAGTACTGGTCCATTTCTTTTATTATTAAATTTGTTATTATATATTTTTGTATGATCTTTTTATTTCTGTGATTCAGTCATAATTTCCCCTCTTTCATCCCTGATTTTTTTATTTGTGTTTTCTCTTTTCTTTAGTGAGTCTAGCCAGGGGTTTGTCAATTTTATTAACCTTCTTAAAGAAGTAGCTCTTTGTTGCTTTTATTTTTTCTATTATTTTTGTTTTCAATTTTATTTATTTCTGCTTTAATTTTGATTACTTCTTTCTTTCTGCTGAATTTATGCTTCATTTCTTCCTTTTTTTTAGTTTTTTTTAAGATGGAGCATTAGGTTGTTAATTTGGGCTCATTCTTGTTTTTGGAGATAGGCCTGTGATGATATGAACTTTCCTTTTATGTTTGCTTTTGCCATGTCCTAAAAAGTTTTGATATGTTGTACTACCATTATCATTCATTTCTATGTATCTCTTGATCCCTCTTTTTATTTCTTCGCAGACCCAGTTATTCTTCAGTAGCATGTTGTTTAATCTCCATGTATTTGTGGTTCTTCTGATTCCTTTCTGCAGTTGATTTCTAGTTTCAAAGCATTATGATCAAAGAATATGGTTGGTATGATTTCAACCCTCTTATCTCTGTGTCTCAGTATGTGGTTGATTCTTGAGAATGTTCTGTGTGCACTAGAGAAGAATGTATAACCAGCTGTTCTGGGATGGAAGGCTCTGTAAATGTCAATTATGTCCAGTTGTTCTAACATGTCATTTAAAGAGGTTATTTCCTTATTGATTTTCTGTTTGGATCATCTGTCCATATCTGACAGTGGAGTATTTAGGTCCCCTATGATGATAGTTATGATCTGTTTCTCCTGTAGTTATCTTAGTAATTGCTTTACATATTTCAGGGCTCCTGATTGGGAGCATAAATATTATTAAGTGTTATGTCTTCTTGGTGCATGATTCCCTTCATTATTATAAATTGTTTCTCAATTTCTTTCTTTACTTTTTTATTTTGAATTCAGGTTCATCCAATATTAGTACTGCGACGCTTGCTTTTCTCTGAATGTCATTTGCTTGAGCTGTGTCTCCTGGAGGCAGCATATGGTTGGGTTATTTGTTTATCTATCTATCTATCTATCTATCTATCTATCTATCTATCTATTTATTGATCCATTCTGCAACTTTGTTCCCTTTTAATGGTGAGTGCAGCCCATTTACATTTAGGGTGATTATTGAAATATGAGGTCTTCTAATCACCATTTTATCTTTTGCTTTCTGGTAGCTCGATGTTTTCATTGCTTTCTTGTCCTTATGTTTCTGCTTTTTTTTTTTTTTTTTTTTTTTTTTTGGTTGGCTTTTGTGGGTTTTGCCTCTGGTTCTTCTTGTTTTATGTTATATACTTTAGCTCTGAATCTTGTTTGTGTGGTTACCATTACAAATATGAAAAGGATAGTTAGTGCATTTCTTCTACATGTAACTTATCTCCATTTCTCTTTGCAAATTTGAATCTTTGAATCTTCCCCTTTTTAGTAATTGTTGTTCTCACTTTGTCCCTATGTATGCTGAACGTTCATTACTATCTTTTAATAACAATTCACTTTTTATTATTTAAGCTATAATGCTCTGTTCTTAGTAAGTGTTACACTCTTCTGCTTCTATTTTCATGATAGTTGCTTTATTGAGATTCTTTTTAAGTTTTCAGTCAAATGTCTTGCAATAAAGGGTTCATCTGTAGGCTTATCTGAATTAAAAAAAATTTAAGTAGTGGATTTTATGAAGATTTTTTATAAAAGGTACTTTCTCAGTTAAAACAAAAAAAAGATCAAGAGTTAGTGTATCATAACAAATTAAAATTTTAGACCCTTATAAAAGAGTCCAGAGTTTTTCATTTTCTACTCTGTGTCCTTGAAATATTTAAATTCTTTCACATTATCTTTAGAATTACCCCTTTTTACAAATACCGAAAATGAAATAATAAGGCCAGTTATAAATAATTATTTCACACTTAACTGAACTGCTAACTTTCCTTGTAATCATTTTATCACCGTTACCACCTCTCTCTAACCAACCCTAACTCTTTAAAAAAATCATCATCCTTAATTAAAATTTTCTCATTCTACATGAGTTGCAAGCCATCTGATGTGAAGCTTCCTCATCTCTGTTAGTCAAATTTTGAGACAGAACCTCTACCTCTCCTTACTTTCTGTGTTCTTTTCTGTTCAATTGGAAGAAATAACCCTATTCAGGTTAAATCCAAAACTTTATATTTCTCATACTTCCATTGTCTTCTTAAAGACTGTGTTCCTCCTAATTTCCAAATATTTTTCTTCAGAATCAGTAGTATCTCTCCTTACTCTTTCATTTTTTATTAGTGTATAATATATACCAGTATTCCAATTTAAGAAAAATCATTCATTTAGTCTATGTTCCCCTTCAGTCACAAATCCATTTTCTCTGCATATTTTTTCCTGCAAAATATTCAATGTTAGTTTCATTAATATGTCTCTGTTTCTTCAGTTCCCATTTATTCTTAATCCTTTCTTGGTTTTTATCTCTATATTTCTCTGAATCTACTCCTGTCAGGAAAACCTCCCTGTTTTTCAAATATAATCGATAGCTTCACATCTTTACCTTTCTCTAACTGAAATTAATCTAAGAACATTTAAAATTGACCACTCCTCCTTGAAACTGTCACTTTACTTGGCTACTTTGATATATTTGCATTTCTTTTTATAGATAATCTTTTTCTTTCTTGACACAGGCTTGAAAATTCATCTAGCTACCAATGTCTCCCATTTCTACATCTTCAATCTGGAATTATATCCTATAGTCACATTTTTATTTCCAAAATGCTTATCTGACATGTTCACTTGGATGTCAGGTGGAGCTATCACTGATGTAGAATGAACAAAATAGGGCTCTTTTATAAAGTATATGTTCCTTTATATCTAGATTATTCTTCATCTCCATCCCGCTGCCTCTCAAAGTCTTCCACATTTAGATGTTGCTTCACTACCATCAATTCTTAAGTTAAAAATCTAGTTAATTTCTCTGTTTATCTTATCTTACTACTCACTCACATATCGTAAACACCAACAAACCTTCAATTTGACTGCCAAAAATCCTGCATCTGTCCACTTTTATCCGTCATTGCCACTATACTTCTAAGCTGTCTTCATGTCCTGTCTAGATTTCTTTGCCAGCATCCTACTTATCTTTCTGAATTTTATTCTTACTATTTTCCAACCCATCTTAGACACAACAAAGTCAATTTTTAAATTTAGTTTTAATTAAATTATGTCACCCTCTACTTAAAACCTCAGTGGCTGCCTATTGTTATTTTAATAAAATTAAAATCCCTTACCTAAACTACATGAACCAACATGATCCAAATCCCATTTCCCTTCCCAGCTTCATGTTTTGCCACTTACTTATTGTGTTTCATGAGAGATGATGATCTTCTGTCACCTTGAATATTCTAAGTCTTTTCCTACTCAGAATCTTCATACCTACTCTTCCTTCTGCCTAGATAACTTTTCATCCGACTCTTCCTGAGTGGCTTGTTTATTAATCTTCAAAGCTCAGCTCTTTAAAGCAGCTCTACAGAACTGCCCAAACCTTCCAGTTACTTCTACAGTAGCACACAGTTAATTTCCTTCATAGAAATTATCAAAAACTATAATTGTGTTGTTTGATTATTTTATTAGTGTAATGTAAATTTTCCACATTAAGCATGTAAGTTTCACGAGACAAGAGCCTTGTCTGTCACTGTAATAATATCAAGAAAGTGTCTACGCTTAAAAGATTCTCAGTAAATACCTGCTGCATCTGTAACAGCCTGGCTGAATAATTAAGAACTTAATTAAGTGATGAGTGAAAGAAACAAATTCAGATTCTAGAAGCATGAGATCTATTGGTTTTCAAAAATCTCTGTTGATGCAATTGATATGTACTATTTGCCAGGAAGATAGTTATCTAGGAACTTCCTGACCCAAGTTTTATATTTTTGTTCTGACTTGATATCCCTTTGGATACAGATAATTTTGAGTGAAACGTAGGGGAAGATGGACCTTTTGCCTTAAAGAAGTTATTAAAAGCCAATAAAGGAGAGGGTATGATGTAGGGATCTTTTTTTTCTGAAGGAAAACTAGATTATCTTATATTTATTGAAATATTTTGATCAATAGTGATTTAAACTAAATTTGTGAACTTTTTTTGAGGGTCAGTCACCTTTTGTCTCTTTTTCATCTAAGATGGGATTATATTTCACAAGTAACTTAGGACATTGATTTTCTGTGAACCAAATTTTTTTTTAAGTAATTTGGTCTCTGATTTTTACTAAATATTCAGAAAGTAAAAAGGAAAAAAATCATGTTTTAAGTAACTTTATAAGTTAATAGTGTAATAGCCTATGTAATAGCCTCCATGGTATTTAAAACTTAAAAATAGTTTTAGATATGCAAAGAGGAAATTTCAGAGCTTTCTGACTTTGTTTAGAAATTAACTGCAATAAAATCCAAAATAGCTTTTGAGATAGGGAATTCACTATCAATCAATTATGAAATGTATAATTTGTTTTTGATGTTCTATATTTTTTTGAAAAAAAATCTTGCCTTTTATCCTTCCAATGTAGAAGATTGTGACAGATATTTGAAAGTTCTTAGACTCACTTATGGATTCATAATTTTGAAAATATATAGGGAAGATAACACAACTATCATTTTACAAATGTGGAAACTAAGACACAGAGAAGTTAATTAACTTGCTTGCAGTCACAAAGATATAGTAAGTGAGGAGCCAGTATTGAAAGCTCAGCTGTCAGACTCCAGAACATGTCTCTTACCTTTGCATTTCAACACTATTTACTTGTTGCCTTTTTCTTTTCTGAAGGATTTAGTATCATAATCATCAGATTTAGAGATAATATATAATGGGATTGTGTAAATTCAATGTTTTGCAGTTTTTCTTATAAATCACATAGGTCAGTGAAGACAGTATAGGATTAGGCTTCTGTTTTTGTTTTTTTTTGTTTATTGTTTTGTTTTTAATATAAAAGGAGAATAACAGTACCAACTGTACAAAAGTAGGACTTTACATGTTCAAAAATGTAAGATCTCTGCCATCACCTGCAATCAGGGATAAGAATTGTCTTAGATCTGATTCCTAAAAGGAGAGCCTAAGATGGGATTCAAGTGCAGGTGATTGTGGATGTCCTTTAAGAGAAAGCAACTGAAGCATGCAGAATAAGATTAGCAGGAGATGCTAAGCAAGAATGTGAGTTTAACCTTAGCTTGATTACATGGGAACTCTAGAAACCAGTTGTACCTGAGAGGTGCTCCTGGAGGCAAAGAGAGCAGCTATTTTTTTTAAAAAAATTTATTTTATTATTAGTTTTCAAATACATAGTACATTGGTTAGACACTTACATAGTTTATTAAATGATACCCCTAATTATTCATTCTCTTCTCTGGCTCTCCACTTAGCCATTACATTAATGCTAACTGCATTCCTATGCCATACTTTCCATCCCCATGACCATCTATCAGCTACTAATTTGTACTCCTTTAATCCTTTACCCCTTTCTCCAGCCTCCAACACTCCTCCCTCTGGCCTTCATTAGATTGTCCTCTGTATTTGTAAGTCTGTTTTTGATTAGTTTGCTCTTTTTGTTCCTTAGATTCAGCATATAAGTGAAAATCATATGGGAGCAGATATTTTTATATCTGTCTGTCACGGACAGTCATTGCCTCCCAACACAAGCAGAGAATAGGAATGAGGAGTAATGTGCATTATCTACAGAGCGAGGTGCCTCCTGTTTAGCCAATGAGAAATCTCTTAAGAAGGGGCTGCTTTGAACCACAGCAGATGGTGGATACCTGCTTCAGTTTCAATAAGGAATTCTGGGTGATATCCCAACAGTATCTACTATATTTAATGGTGTCCAGAATTTGATATCTCAATTCACATGTGTCTCAGGACCTTTACAGTCATGGAAAATAATATGTCTGAGAGGTTAAATTTCTCTTCAGCATGATGTTATTGCTAAAGTTTTCCCAAGTTAATTCAAAAGTGGATGAGATTTTTCTAAAAGTTGTCAAGACGTGGAATTTTGAGTCCTAAACTTTACCTTTTTTTTGTTTTGTTTTGTTTGTTTTGTTTTGTTTTGTTTTGCAGCTAGTGAATTGTTAAATAATTAGCAAAATTATTCTCCCATGTAACAATGACACAAGTTTCTGGTACTATTATCAGTATAATGTGCTTTAGAATTACCATTAATTATACTGTCATTATTAATATAAAACATGATCACCGATCACAGCTTGCTAACTGTGAGGGTTTGTCCTATTAGCAAGAGAGGTAGCTTAAAGTGAATACATTTTTTTTTCTATGTGTTTTACTATTTGCAGTCAAAATTGCAAGAAAATCAGAGTAGGTATAATTTTGGGAGTGAGTCAAATTTTAATAAAATCATCTATTTCTTAAACATTTCTCCAGTCAATTACCTATCTTTAAATATAGGTGAATTTATCTCATAATGGAATAATCAATCCTAGTTTCCTTCTTTACTTTCTAAGTTCCTGACACCTTACCCACTTCCCCTGATTCTCAATTGTTCTTCTCTTCTATCATTTCTCAGTTCAGCTTCACAAAAAAGCTCTTTGAGGATGTAAAAGCATATTCTCCCTCCTACCTTGCATGTATCCTATAGCTCCCCTTTCTCTTATAAACAAGGCTGATCTACTGTTGGCAATACAGATTTATACACACACTATAGTTTTAGTACCCAAAATACTAGTATTTTTGTTGGTGTAAAAACATTTGCTCAGTATTTAAAAAACATGAAAACTGAATCATTATGTCTTGAGAGCTACCAGAGAATTATGATACATTCAATTATTGATGAGAAAGATTTACCTTATTTTGAAAAGTGTTCAGACAATATCTCTTCCAAGCATCTTACTGATATTTTAAACCCTATTTCTAATTATTGTTGGGATTTTATTTTATATCATGTGTAATAGTACCTTTTCTCTCAAAACCAGATGAAAGAAGTACTTCTGGAATGACAAAGTAAAAAACATTCAAAATTCTTATTTTTCATTAAATTTAGGAAGAAGTAAAACTATATCTTTTTACAGATGACATTATCTTATACATGGAAATCCTAAGAAATCCACTAAAAAAACCTATTATAACATATATACAAATTCAGCAAGATTGAAAGATACAAAATCAATATACAGAAATATATTTTATTTCTTTGTGTTTATAATTACCAATGTGAAAGTGAAGTAAAGAAAAATAATTCCATTTACAATAGCATCAAAAAGAATAAAATATTTAGAAATAAATTTAACAAAAGTAGTGAAAAATTTGTATTTTGAAACTTCAAAATATTATTATAGAAATTAAAGAAGACAAATATACAGAATGGCATATTATATTCATAGATTAGAAGACTTAATATTGTTAGGATGGCAGTATTTCCCAAATTGATCTAATTTCTATGAGAATTTTGGCTGTCTTCTTTGTAGAAATTGTCAAGTTGATTTTAAAATTCATATGGATTTAATGATTAAAAACAGCCAAAACAATCATGAAAAAAAATTATGGAACACAAACCTTTGTGATTTAAAAACTTTCTACAAAGCTACCATAATCAAGGGTAGTATGGTATTGGTGTGGGGATAGACATGTAAATCAAAAGAATAAAATTGAGAGTCCAGAAATAAACCCAGGTGTGCATGATCCACTGATTTTTGGCAAGGATTCAAAGATCATTCATTGGAGGAAAATAGTCTTTTCAACAAATGATGCTGGATAACCACATGCAAAAGAATATAATTGTACCCTTACCTAATATCATGTATAAAAATTAACTTAAAATAAATAAAGCACTGTTGTGTACTGTTCTCAGCTTATTTTTTCCATCTTTTAAATTTATTTACTTAAGTTAGTTTCAAGCATAAAGTACATTGGTTAGACCTCTATACAGTTTATAAAACAATCCCCCCAGTTGCTTCTTCCCTTCCCAGGTCCTCCGCCCAGCCATAATATTAATACTAACTACATTCCCTCTGCCATGCTTCCTATCCCATGACCATCTATCAACTACTGATTCATACTACTTCAACTCTTCACCTCATTTACCCAGCGCTCCAACCCCTTGCCTTCTGTCCATCACCAAATTGTCCACTATATTTATGAGTCTGTTTTTGATTAGTTTGTTCTCTTTTTTTTTGTTGTTAGATTCTGCATATAAGTGAAATCATGTGATATTTATCTTTCTCTGTCTGACTTAATTTCACTCAGCACAATAACCTCTGGGTCCATCCATGTCATTACAAATGGGAGGATTTCATTTTTTTTTTTAATGGCTGAGTAATATTTCATTGTACGCAGATGTGTAATTGCTGGGTCAAAAGGTACATCCATTTTAACTTTTTTGAGGAACCTCCATACTATTTTCCATAGTTGCTATACAAATTTGCAATCCACCAACAATGTATGAGGGTTCCTTTTTCTTCACATCCTTGCCAACACTTGTTTTTTGATTTATTGATGATAGCCATCTGACAGGTGTGAGGTGACATCTCATTGTGGTTTTAATTTGCATTTCTCTGATGATTAGTGACCATGAGCATCTTTTCATATGTCTATTAGTCATCTATATTTCCTCTTTGGAGAAAATATCTATTCAGGTCTTCTTCCCATTTTTAAATTGAATTATGTATTTTTTGTTGTTGAGTTGTGTAAGTTCTTTATATATTTTTGATATTAATGCCTTATCAAATGTATCATTAGTGAATATCTTCTCCCAAACAGTTGGTTGTCTTTTTGTTTTGTTGATGGTTTCCTTTAGTGTGCAAAAACCTTTTAGTTTGAAGTCTCATTTGTTTATTTTTTTCTTTTTCATCTGTTCTCAGCCTATTGATAACCAATATTGTGGCTGTACTGGCCCTTGTGATTCTTAAGATTGCAAAATTCCCTCAGCAATAACCATCAGGAAATTTTGAGAGACAGGTTTTTTACTTACAGATTCTGGAAATTAGATGACACACTTGGGGCCACACAGCCAGGTCTAGATAGGAGTCTGTACGTCAGGTTCTGCTGGTTCTTTATCTAGTCATGTAGCTGGCAATGTGTTTATTCAAAATAGTCATCTTTGAAGTGAATGCCTCAGTAATCAAAGCTCATTCAGGCACTTGCATTATAAGGGAAAACCCAACTGTCAAAGCTTACACTACAAACACCTATATTTAAGATCTGAAACTATAAAACTCTTAGAAGAAAATATAGGGGTAATTCTTCATGACCTTGAATTTGGCAAAGGATTCTTAGGTATGACACCAACAGCACAAACGACAAAAGAAAAATAGTAGATATATTGGACTTTTATCAAAATTTAAAAAATCTTTTGCATCACTAATACCATCAAGAAAGTAAAAAGACAATCCATATAACAGGCGAAAATATTTGAAAATATGTATCTTACAACGCTTTTTGTAACCAGAATACATAAATGACTCTTAAAACTCAACAAAAAAAATAACCTAATAAAAATGGGCAAATGATCTCAATAGGTTTTTATCAAAAAAATATGCAAATATGCAAAAAACACATGAAAGATGCTCAATATCATTAATCAGTAGGAAGTGCTAGTAAAAACAACACATAGTGCTCGTTTTCACCAGAACAGCTATGAACAAACAAACAAACAAACAAACAAATAAATAAAGACAATAACAAGTGTTGATGAGAATTTGGAGAAATTGTATCTCTGGTGGAAATATAAAATGATTCAGCTACTTTGGAAACAGTTTGCAGTTCCTGAAAATGTTAAACATGGAGTTACCACATGTTCCAGGATTTATACTTCTAAATATGTACTCAAGAGAAAGAAAATGTACTTTTATGCAAAAACTTAGACACAAATTTTAAAGCATTATTCATAAAACCAAAACATGCAAATTGCAAATATCCATCAAATGATTAATAAATAAGCAAAATGTGGTATATCCATATAATGAAAGATTGTTCAGCAATAAAAAGGAACAAAGTACTGGTATATTCGATAACACGGTGAATCTTAAAAACATTATGGTAAATTAATGGAGCCAATTACAAAAACACATATTTTGTGATACTATTTATATGACATGTTTAGAGTAGGCAAATTTCCTGACACAGATCATAGATTAGTGATGAATAGGTGCTGGAGGGAGGAGAGCATACGAAGTGACTACTAATGGGTAAGAAGTTTATTTTGAGGATATTGAAAATGGTCTTAAAAACTATTATTTTAAAAATTGGTTCAGGTCCTAATCAACAATTTTTAAGTTGTGGATGCTGAAAACAGTTATCTTAGAAAGGAGTGGGGATGTCGTGATGACTGTGATTCTCTCTCTGAGACGTTTCCCACATCACACCATAACCTCTTTCCTCTCTGATAAAGCCCTATCTGACAAAGAGTAAAAGATATTTGTATTAGGTTATTGTAAGTTCTGCTGCAGCCCGAAACAACCCACAAATCTCATTGGCTTAAAACAAGGCCAAATCACGCCATCACCTGCTTTTGTCAATAATCTTTTATTAAAAACAGTCACACCCATTATATATTATTTATGGCTGCTTTCACATTAGAATGGGAAGAATGAGTGGTTGAGAGAGGGTATTTGGCTCACAAAGCCAAAAAATATTTACAGTTTTACTCTTTACAGAAAGAATTTGCTGATCTCTATTGTAAAACAGCAGATGTTTATTCCTCCCTACATAGAGTCCTTATATGTACATCTCAGTGACTCTCTATGGCAGCTGTGCTTCGTAGGATGGCTCAGTGTTACACCTTCAAATCAATATGTTCCTCCATATTTGTCAAGACAGGAGAGAACAAGAGTGGATGATTGCTTTCTGCTATTAATGTTTCTGCCCAAGTGTGACACATGTTAATCCACAAACATTTCATTGGCCAAAGCAAGTCACAGGTCAATGCCCAACTTCAAGGTTGCAGAAAAAGGGAGTTTTATGACTGTTCTTGTAGTCACTGATATTTTGTTCATTTTTTAACTCAACCAATTTATCTAAGTGTTTTTCATACATGTGATTTCAAAAAGATTCAACCTTATGCAGGCTCCTTTGGTTTTACTATCTCATGACAGTCAGACTTTTATAATTTTTTCTGAGATTGTATCTTATATGGTCCTCTTCTAAGAACTGAATATTGCAATTTAAAATATGCTGATATACAATTCTACATAAGCCAAACATCTAATGCGTGTGTATATGCATCTACGTATATTAAGAAAACATATATTAAAAAGTGAAGGGGATTAAGAACTACAAACTGCTAGTTTTAAAATTAGTCATGCAAGTATAAAGTACAGCATAGGGGAATATAGTCAACAATATTGTAATAACTATGTATGCCAATTGGGCATCATACATAACTTATCATGTGATCACTTGTAACATATATAAGTATTTAATCACTATGTTGAACACCTGCAGTTAATGTAATATTATATATGTGACTATAACTTAAACAAATTTAAAAAAGAAAACACATATAGAGGACACTTACATGAGAGAATGATTTCAAGGAGGAGTTATTTACTTTGCAAAATACTGTACTATTGACTTGTGTTTTTAATTGTGGGATCTTTACTGAACTTTTCATTATTGCTTTACTAATAATATGATCAAGAGATGGTTTTCAGGAGCTAAAATTATTGTGGAAAATCAAATTGCATTTTTCCTAAGTAACATGGAAACTCAGCTTTTATTTAGATGTCTTTGAAGTATGAATAAATCCCTCTGAAATGTATTGCAGAGAAAATGTACAATGGAAAAGTAATGGGAAGGATTGTTTCACTTGTATTAAAATTTAGTATTCTATAACTGTAAAATCAGACTATGTAATGAAATAATTTATAAACCCTACATTTATTTATTGTAGAGTGAGTGTTAGCAGAGACATGTCATGGATATACCAAATTATTTAAACTTCTTTTCACTTATATTTTCTATTATCAATTATTGGCCCTCCCCAATCTAAAATTCATTTAAATAAACTTTAGAGTGATATTACTTTTTGAGCCTGTTTGCTCTATTAAAAGGTTTAGGAATTTAGAAAAATATGCCTGAATTTATGTTTTGTTTCCCCAGGCTTTATGAAATTGTAGAGAGTGACTTCTTTTTCTATTATTTAATCTGGTAGCCATTCAAACATAAAAAAAAAAAAACAATATTAATACACTGGAAAAATATTTCATTTTCTTAAAAATTTGCCTGTGAAACATTTCTAGTGGTACCTATGTCAATACCTGGAAAGATCTATGATAAATAGTATGTAAGTAGTTAAAATGATCAATAATGACATGATTGTTTTGATAAGGTATAAGGTAGAAGAAGGCTTATTCACAAGCTATTCAATGAACAGAATAAACAAGAAGTAGCATCTTCAGAAATCACTAAATACATTCTTCGAAGATTATGCCTCCTTTTATTTTTACTTTATTATTTTATTATTCTATGTTTCTTTTGTTGGTCTTCCTGGCCATAACAATTGCAGTCTCTCTGTACTCTATTTCTTTTTGTTCTCTCTTGTGGAATGGATCCACTTACATGGTTTTCTGTATACATATTACTCTTAGGCAAATGTAAATTCTACTTGTCTTTATATATGAAGGATTATCACAAGAACACTTCTTCCTGTCCCTAGGATTTATGTTTACTCTTCTCTCATTTAATTAAATTTTTGACCATTTGCTGTATTCTGGACACCATACTAGCATCTTGCCTTCAAGACCAAAAAGCTTCCTGAGTCTCAATTCAGTGACTCCTATTACAGGAATGTCCCATCTGCTGGTAATTTCTTTTTTCAGATAAATGAAGTAAAAAACATTTAGTTAGATGTGAGTAGATATATCACTGTCACTATAAGGTAAGTGTGAGGAAGTTGCTGGGAGTGTATACTGAAATTTGAGACTACATTTGAATTTCCTTTCTCTCTTACCCATACACCCACACATAATTATTTAATTCAATATTCTTAGTGTGTGTTATAGTAGTATAATGTGTAATATTAAGAGTGTAAATTCTGGGGTCTAATATGGGTTCATAATCTAGCAGAACCACTCATTAGCTGTGTGATATTGAGCGTGTTGAGAAACTGCTCAGTTATCTTATTGTCAGTTATCTTATTTACAAAATAAATAGTATAACAATTTCTGCTTTATAGAGTTAAAAGAAATAAAATGTTAAAGATGTTTAGCAAGTATGAGAAATCAAATATATTCAGCTAGAGATGTTTTCTGAACTACTAAAATCAAACAATATTTTAAATGATTTTATTCAAAAATGTATCATGAATTCTAATTGATGTATAAGCACGTTCTCAAAAACATCATGTTTTTTATAATGGAGATTGTTTAGATATCTGGGACTCAGAAATTTTACAATCTTCAAGTAAGCCACTTTTCCCTTTAATATCAAAAATAGAATCTGTCAAAGCCTCCAACCTACAAGCTTTAAATAGTTATCTTTTCCAGTTGCATTTTTTTCCCTAATAAGTTTTTGAGAACTCCCAAGAAAAGGTCATAGTTACTTCTTATCTACACCAATTCTCCTTCACTTTGCTTTCACTTTCTACAGGTCACTTCTTGCTACCATATCATAAATTTTTAACAGGCTGCTGCTGCTCCATCCAAGTGTGGACAACAGCCACTGTCTTTTACTCTTCAATTCAGCACTAAAAACTACGACTTATTGAGCTTTACTGAAAGTTTGGCTTAAATGAAGGAAAAAGGAAATTTTAAACTCTGTCACTGCTCTTGGGGGTCTTTCTTTCTGTCATGCCTCTCAGAGACTTGCCTTCTACTGCCCAGTTTTTTTGTAGACCCCAGATTGCCTCTCTGGTGAAATGATTCAATTCAATCTCCCCTTTAAAAAGGTGCCTCTGACTACTCCCACTACCCCTCCTAGAGTCCAAATTAAAAGTGTCATGGACCTAAATTAGAAGAGAAAACTGTCTCTAACTCTGCTTCTCAAACTAGACTTCTTGACTGATTTAGGATGATCTGCAAGGAAAACATTTGATCTCAAGCACTGACATACAGGAGAATGTGCCTTCAAATCTTTGTTCAACAATAATTTGTACTTTATGTTTGCTATTTGGGTGAATTCTCAAACTATTTTAAAGGTAAAGAAATATTTTCCATATTAAAGGGATAAAATGTACTTATAACTTTTAAATCAATTTTTAATCAAGATAAAGAATTAAGCTTACTGGATATGTCCATTTTAAATTATATATAACATGTAATTATTATTTTTTGACTTTTATTTAGCAGAATTGTATAAACAATGGCCATAATTTAATAACAATTTTTATTTTTCCATTACAATTGACATATGATATTAATAGTTTCAGTGTATCATTACATAGTGATTAGACGTGTATGTTATGAAGTTTCACCCCAATAAATCTAGTGCCCATCTTACACTGTACATAGTTTGCAATATTTATTGACTACATCATTATGCTATACTTTACATTCCCATGATAGTTTGTAACTACCGCTATCTACTACTGTCTTGATCCCTTTTCTGCTTTTTGACCCACTCCCCAATCTGTTCCATTTGGCAACTGCCAAATGTTTCTTTATATATAAGTGTTTCTGTTTATTTTGTTTATTTATTTTGTTCTTTAGATTCCACATATAAGTGGAATTTATGGATTTATCTTTCTCTGATTTACTCCAGTCGATGTAATAGATCTGTCCGTGTGCTGCAGATGGAAAGATTTCATTCTTTTTTATGACTAAGTAATATTCTGTTTTATATATGTACTGCCTCTTTATCCATTGAGCCACTGATGGATACCCTGGTTGCTTCCATATCTCGGCTACTCTAAATAATGCTGCAGTGAACGTTTGGATTCACATATCCCTTCAAAGTAGTGTTTTGGATTTCTTCAGATAAATACCCAGACCTGGGATTACTGTGTCTTTCTTTGTCTTTGGTTACAGCTTTTGTTTTAAAGCCTAATTTGTCTGATACATTGCTACCCAGGATTTTTTTTCCAGTTCCCTTTGGATAAAATATCTTTTTGCATCTTTTTACTTTTAGATGTATGTCTTTCGATCTGAAGTAAGTCTCTTGTAGGCAGCATATGTAAGAGTTTGTCGTTTTCTTTCTATTCAGCCACCTTATATTTTGATTGGAGCATTTAATGTATTTACATTTAAAGTAATTGCTGATATATATGTAGTTATTTATATTATACTATTTATATCTTTTTATTTATTTATTTTCTTCTTCTTAAAGAAATCCCTTTAACATTTCTTGTAATACTTGTTTTGGTGATGAACTCCTTTACTTTTTCTTGTCTTAAAGGCTGCTTATCTGCCTTTTGATTCTAAGTGACAGTTTTGCTGGGTAGAGTAATCTTGGTTATAGATCCTTGCTTTTTATCATTTTGAATATTCATGCCAATCCCATCTAGCCTGCAAAGTTTCTATTGAGAAATCAGCTGACAGTTGTATGAGAGCTCTCTTATAGGTAGTTAGATGCTTTTCTCTTGTTGCTTTTAAGATTCTCTCTTTGTCTTTAACCTTTGAGATTTTAATTATGATGTGTCTAGGTGTGGGCCTCCTTAGGTTCATCTTGTTGTGACTTCTGCACTTCCTGAGCATGTATGCTTATTTCCTTCACCAAATCAGGAAAGTTTTCCATTATTATGTCTTCAAATAGGTTTTCAATACTTACTTTCTCTACTCCTTCTGATACCTCTATGATGTGAATGTTGGTAAAACTGATGTTGTTCCAGAGGCCTGTTAAACCATTCTCATTTTTTTTTCTTGTTACTGTTCTGATTGGGTGTTTTCTGCCACCTTATCTTCTAAATCACTGACTTGATCATCTTTTATATCTAATCTATTGTTGATTCCCTTTAATGTCATTTCAGTTATAGTATTCTTCATTTCCAACTGGTTCTTTTTCTATGCTTTCTATCTCCATTTTTATATGTTCTCTCTCTTTTTAAAAATTCTCAGAGTTTATCTACTCTTCCCCAAATTTTATTGAGCATCTTTATAACCAGTGTTTTGAATTCTGCACCTGGTAGATTTCTTGTCTTTGTATTTTTTTCTGAAAATTTGTTCAGATATTTCATTTGGGACATGTTTCTTTGTCTTCCTATTTTGACTGCCTTCCTCTAATGTTTCTATATAATAGGTATGGCTGCTATGTCTTCTTGTCTTAGTAGTGTGGCCTTTCTTAAGTAGTAGCTATCCTATAGGCCGGTAGTGCAGTCTCTCTAATCACTTGAAGTGGATGCTTCAGTTGTGTCCCTTGTATAGATTGTGTCTGACATCCTATTGTAGCTGAGTTTTGGTTGCTGTTTACACATCAGTGGGAAGGATTAACCCATGGGTCTATTGGTTGTAAGGACTGGCTGGTGACTACAATGGAGTTGCTGTTGTGCAGGGGCTGACCTCAGGGAGCAAGATTCACTTTATCAGGGCTCTGGTGCTAGTTCATTCTGCCTTCTTGGTGTGTCATCCACAGATGAAGTCCCAAGTGGTGTTCCAGCTCAGTTGAAAGCTGATTACTGAGTGTGCCAGCCCATGAACCTCCTAAGAGTGGCCTTGCCTCAGGCCAAGTTTAGCCACAGCCTGGGCCCTTCCTAGGACCACCTGGCATGAGCCATCAAGCAATCTGCAGATATCTACCACCCACCCTGGGCTTAGAGGTGCTGCTAATGCCAGGCTTGGAGCCTCTCAGTAAGAGGTACAGAACATACTGAGGCCAAATACTGCTTGTTTAGGTTTTGTGAACCTTTGACAGATTTTGAGAAAGTCTGCAGTCTCCGTATGTGGCTTGAGTGGAGCCTGAAAGTTGGGTGGGGTGGGGTCTCAGAGAATTACCAGGGCGGAGTGACCACTCTTATCCAGGTTAATGAGTATTCACATATACTGCCTCTTTGAGTCTTCATAAGGGAGGGAAGATCAACAAAGAAATAATAAATTCTACCAGCACTTCTGTCTGCGAGAAAGTTATCCTTCCAGTTCTCTCTCTAAAGCCAGACTATTCAATTCCTCCCCATATGTCCCTGGAGCCATTTAAGCTGCTGCTCCAGCACTGAAGCTCAGAGCAAGTGAGTTTGTCAGTAAATTCTTTTGAGGGTCCATTTAAGAGGGGAGCTTGGGACTTCAACTGCCCTCAGACTCGCTCAGCCTCTGGCTATACTGATTTTCATAGCCAGAATTTGTGGGGACTTCTCTTTCTGGCATTAGAACCCTGGGCCGTGAAGCACAGGGTAGGGCTGGGACCCCTTGCTCCTCCAGGGAGACCTCTGTAGCCAATATATTCTTCCTGATTTTCAACTGTCTCTCATAGGCGTAGGACCAGCTTTTTTTGTCATCTCCACCCCCTTACCAGTTTCTAGGTGGCCATTTCTGCATGTCCTTAGTTGTAGGACCTATTCAGCTAGACTCCAGGCAATTCTCAATGATGGTTGTTCTATAGTTTAGTTGTAATTTTGATGTGGTTCCAGGAGAAGGCAAGCGCAGCATTTACCTACTCCCTTATCTTGACCGTATCCACGACTACAATTTAAATGTAATTTTCTTCTAAAATTCTTCCCCTTCAAGAAATCATATGCTCATGTGTTTCTCTAACTATAATCTCCAATCTTTCATCTCTTCCATACCCACTCCTACTGAATCTATTTATTGTTTTTACTATGACCTTTTCTTTCCAATTCTCTTAGCCAGTTATTTCATTTCAGATTAACTCCTTTACCCCTTGAATCTGATACATCTCAACTGAAAAGATGCTCTTGGATATATACAGTTTTTTCCTTCCTTCCTTCCTTCCTTCTTTCCTTCCTTCATTCCTTCCTTCCTTCCTTCCTTCCTTCCTTCCTTCCTTCCTTTCCTTCCTTCCTTCCTTCCTTCCTTGTTTCATTTACTTAGTTTTACATTATAGTAGACATACAAAGTTATATTATTTTCAGACATAAACATAGTGATTAGTAATCTTTATACCTTACAAAGTGATCATCACCATGTCTAGTAAGCATTTGTTATTATACATAGTTATTATGATATTATCAATTGTGTTTAAAGGCTTCTTTAGTTCTAATATTCCATGCCTGCCCTGTATTCTTGGGTTCAGTTGTTTAACTGTGTTTCCTCTTGAAAATCTCTTACACTAGCAGTTTCAGGAGGTTAAGAAATAAAGGAACATAGTCCTCAAATTACATGAGGCCAGAGTGCACATCATCTACCAAGTGACTGTAAAGAAGAAAACTGACCATGATTACCAGTCCTACATAAAACTCCTCTGGGTATATTTACTTTCTCATATTCTCACTCTGATAACACATTTCTTTAACCTAAACTTATAAACCAAACTTATAGTTCACCCTTTTTCAGATCTCTTTATTGGGACTAGGTTTTCTATGACTACTTCCCTTTCTTTCTCTCTCCCAGCACATATATATTGTGCATATGCATGTGTATGTACATGTCCCTTTTTTTAAAAGTTATTTATTTAAATTAGTTTCAAGTATACAGTATATTGGTTAGACATCTATATATTTAATTGGAATCTCCTAAATCATCCATATCTTTGCTGAAAATTCCTTTTGTTTGCAGACCATAAAGCCACCTGGAGCCATTCATGAAAATTCTGCTTCTAGCCAGCTCTCCTGGTTGCTGCTGTACTAAATTCCTCACCTCATGTCTCAGGATCAAGAAGTAGGACAGAATCCTCACTTTTCTTTCATTCTGCTTCTAGATATTTTGTGTATGGGTTCAAGGAGGGGAGTGATTTTCTGCTATGGCAGGGACTTTCACTAACACAACATAAATTTTTTCTCTCATTTCACTTAACTCACCCAAGAGGGGAGGAAACATGACTTATCTCTGAATCAGTGGTACAAATGAGCCCTTCCTACTTCTGAGAAAACAAGGTGAATGCAGGAAGCATACATTCTGATTTATACCTTCATTCCATTCACTTTACTAGAGAAAGTCCCTCAGTTGGAGAAGTCTGAGGAGTCCAGTGCTGTCTATACCTGCAGGAGTAAATATAGATTCACATTTCAATTTTTGGAAGCCCATTATTGTCATACACTTTGGTGACATTCTCTAGTAACAACTGGACTCAGACAATCTTTACTGTTAATTACAGCATCAGTTAGCTATTTGACCCTCAATTGCTTCATGTATTACATGGAGAGAATGATGATACCTTAATCCATAGTGGTGGTGTGAAGATTCAGTGATTTAGTACAAATTTAAATTATTGTACAATGGGCTTGGCTCATAGTAATTGTTTTCTATTATTTAAAAACAGTACGATCTCTTGATTTTCATATGCTATAATCATCTTTCTGTCAAAGTTGGTTTGTTTGGAGAATTGTGTTTGTTGTAATAACACTATTATTCTTTGGTCAGAATATAGTAACTACTCTGCTATTATTTATATCAATAGACTTATTAAGAAGCTAAAGATTTTTCTCCTTGAGTTATTGTGCTTCTCTGAATAATCAATGAATACTTTGGAAATTCCTTTGATACTAAAATCTACTTTTGTTTCTCAAGAGAAGTAGTAGACAAATTATCTTAGAGAGACCACAGACATTTAAAAAGTAGTCTCCATGTTCTTTTTGGTATAACTACTTCTAGATTATGTACTATGGATTATTGTATAATACAGTTGACAGAGTTTTAAAATTAAAGAGACCCAAGTTCAAATCCAATTCCACTTCATACTTACTGAAGTGTGTATGTTTATACATTAAAAGTTATTCAATCTCTCTTATTTTCAGCTTGTCCACCTCTATGATAAGGAAAATAGCATCTATCTCATGGGGGGCATTATGAGGCATAATAAAATAAAGCCAATTCTGCAGTAATTGGCACCTCATCGGGGCTCAAAAAAAAGTTATTATTGATATTTTTAAAATTTCTTTGAAATCACAGTACAAATTAAGGTAGCTTATTAGAGGCAATATCATTTGAATTTGCTTAATTTTTATACTACAATGCTTCTGGGGAACTTCTCTGTATAGGCAGAAAATTTGAAAGGAGTCATAATTAGTCTCTAAGTATGACTGATCTTAAGCATACAATAGAAGGGTAGTTGCGTAAATTCAGATATTAATCTGCAGGTATATCTTCTCAGTTGTCTTATAAGACAGAGTGTCACAGAGGAAGCAACTACTCAGTACTAAGAGGTACAAATCAGAGCGACTTCTCATTAAGCATTTCATTAACATATATTTACTACAATGTTCACATTAACTTCAAGGCAGCAGAGTAGACAATATCCATGGCCTGCTCTCCTCACCTTTACCTGGATGTTCATTCATACCCTAGTTTCTGCGAGTTCTGAGTGCTAAGAGCTCACAGCTGCCCCCATTTCTGGATAATTGCCCTTCCCTCTGTCTTGTTGGAGAGATTAGCACCAATCCCATAGGAGGTTACAAAAGGCTGGCTCCTTGCTTAAAGATGGAAACAACTCCATGTTTCTTCCCCTCATAAGTTTAAGTTGAAGTTGGCTCCAACTGTGGTAGCTACTCTCCACAATGATTCCCTATGACCCATATCTCTTGGTATTTATCCCTTTGTAAGGTCCTTTGAGTCATTGGCTTTTCTGTTGTTATTGAGTTGTATGGGTTCTTTGTATATTTTGGATATTAGCACCTTGGATATTAGGCCCTTATCGGAGGTTTGCTTACAAACATATTTTCCCATTCAATGGTTGTTATCTTTACCTTGTTGATAATTTCTTTTACTGAGCAGAAGTATTTAGATTGATGTAGTCCCATTCATTTATTTTTGCTTTTATTTCCCTTCCTTTTGACCTCATAGGTCAAATTAATAAAACCCTCTTTAAGTCCTTGACTTTAGTTCCTATGTTTCTTACATGCATTTAATTGTTTTAGGTCTTATATTCAGGTCCTTAATCCATTTGGGGTTAATTTTGGTGTGTGGTGATAAACAAAAGTCTAGATTTATTCTTTTGCAGGTAGTTTTTCAGTTTTCCCAGCAACATTTATTGAAGAGGTTTTACTTTATCTACTATATGTTTTTAGCTTTTTTGTCAAAAAAATTTCCCATGTAACTATGGCTTTACTTCTGGACTCTCAATTCTGTTCCACTGGTCCGTGTATCTGTTTTGCTGCCAATATCATGCTGTTTCGATTACTGTCATTTTTAGTATAATTTGAAGTCAGGTAGAGTGATGCCTCATTCTTTTTTTTTTTTTTTTTTCAGAATGGCTTTGGCAATTTGGGATCTTTTGTGCTTCCATACAAATCTGATGATTTTTTGTTTTATTTCTTTAAAAAATGCTAATGGGGTTTTTATGGGCATTGCATTAAATCTGTATAATGCTTTAGGTAAAATGGTCATTTTAACTATGTTATTCTTCCAATCTAAAAACATGGAATATCTTACTATTTCTTTGTATCTTCTTCAATTTCTTTTAATAGGCTCTTGTAGTTTTAATTATATAGGTCCTGGATATTTTATCCTTTTTGTTGCAATTGCAAAAGAAATTATTTTTCCACTTCTTTTTCTGACACTTCATTATTAGAGTATAAGAATGCTATGGGTTTTTGAACATTGAGTTTGTATCCAGAGACTTTACTGTATTTGCTTATTGTTTCTAATAGTGTTCTTGTCGAGTCTTTAGGGTTTTCTCTATAGAGAATGATATCCACAAATAGTGACAGTTTGACTTCTTTGTTTTCTATTTGGATGCCTTTTATATCTTTCTCTTGCCTGACTGCACTCTCTAGTACCTCCAATGTTATATGAATAAGAGTGGTGATCGTAGACAGCCTTTTCCTTTTCCTAATCTTATAGGAAAGGTCTTAGTTTTTCACCATTAAGTATAATGTTGGCTGAGGGTTTGTCATATATGGCCTTTATGTTAAGGTATTTTCCATCTGTTCCAATTTTTTTAGTGTTTTAACCATAAATGGATGTCATATCTTGCCGAAGGCTTTTTCTGCATCTATGGATATGATCATATGATTCTTATTTTTTAATTTATTTATATGGTGTATCACAGTGATCGATTTGCATATGTTGAACCATCCCTGTGCCTCTGGGATGAAGCCCACTTGATCGTAATGTTTAAACTTTTTAATATGTTGCTGTATTTAGTTTGCTGATTTAGGATTTTCGCATGTGTGTTCATGAAAGATGTTGGTCTGTAGTTTTCTTTTTTTGTGTGTCATTTTTACCAGGTTTTGGGATCAGAGTAATACTAGCCTCATAAAATGAGTTGAAATGTATTGCCTCCTCTTTGATTTTTTTGGAAGAGTTTGAAGAGAACAGGTATTAATCTTCTTTGAATGTTTGGTAGAATTCACTGGTGAAGCCATCTGGTTCTGGGCTTTTGATAGGTTTTTGATGATTGTTTCAATATCCATAAAGCTGATCAGTCTATTTAGATTTTCCATTTCTTGATCCAGTCTAAGAAGGTTGTGTTTTTCTAAGTACTGGTCTATTTCTTCTAGGTTGTTAATTTGGTGTTATATAATTTTCATAGTATTCTTGCATGATCTCTTGTATTTCTGTGATGTTAGTCGTAATTTCCTCTCTTTCATTTTTGATTTTTTTTATTTGTGTCCTTTCTCTTTTTTCCTTAGTGAGCCTAGCCAGGGATTTGTCAATTTTATTAAACTTCTCAAAGAACCAGGTCTTTGGTGCATTTATTTATTCAATTATTCTTTTGTTGCTCTAATTTTGATGATTTCTTTCCTTCTGCTGACTTTAAGCTTCATTTGTCCTACTTTTTCTAGTTTTTTTAAGATGAAGCATTTGGTTCTTTACTTGGTCTCGGTCTGTTTTTCGAGATAGGCCTGTAATGATATGAATTTTCCTCTTATGAGAGCTTTTGCCTCATAAGAGCTTTGCCGTGTCCCATAAGTTTTGATATGTTGTATTGTTATTTCATTTATCATTCATTTTTATGTATCTCTTGATCTCTCTTTTTATTTCTTCCCTGACCAGTTCTTTTTTAGTGGCATGTTGTTTAATCTCCATGTATTCGTGTTCTTCCAAATTTCTTTCTGCAGTTGATCTCTTGTTTCAAGGCATTATGATCAGAGAATATAATTGGTATGATTTCAATCTTCTCATATCTGTTGAGGCGACCTCTGTTTTCCATTATGTGTCAAAGCTTGAGAATGTTCCATGTACACTAAAGAAGAATGTATAAGCAGCAGTTTGAAATGGAAGGCTTTGTAAATGTCAATTATGCCCAGTTGGTCTAATGTGTCATTTAAAGATATTATTTCCTTATTGATTTTTTGTTTGAATGATCTGTCCATATCTGACAGTAGGGTACTTAGGTCTCCTATGACGATGGTGTTTTGGTCTGTTTCTCCCTTTAGTTCTATTAGTAATTTTTTTTATATATATCAGGGCTCCTGATTAGGAGCATAGATATTGATAAGTGGTATATCTTCTTGGTACATGATTCTTTTTCATTATGAAGTATCCCTCAGTATTTTTCGTTACCTTTCTCATTTGAAGTCTAGTTCGTACTGCTTGGCACGCCTAGTTTGAAGTCTATTAGTACTGCTACTCTCGCTTTTCTCTGAATGCCATTTGCTTAAAATATCATTTTTCACCTTTTCTCTTTGAGTCTTTATTTCTCTTTGTAGCTGAGATGTGTCTCCTGGAGGCAGCATATGGCCTGGTTATTATTATTTTTTGATCCATTCTACAACTCTGTGCCTTTTTATTGGTGAGTTTAGTTCATTTACATTTAGGATGATTATTACAATATGAGGTCTTCTTATAGCCATTTTATCTTTTGGTTTTTGGTAGCTCGATGTTTCTATTGCTACTTTGTCCGGATATTTCTGTTTCTTTTAATTTGGTTGGCTTTTGTGGATTTTCCATCTGGTTCTTCTTGTTTTATGTTGTATACTTCAGTTCTGAATCTTCTGTGTGTGGTTACCATTACAAATATATAAAGGATAGTTATTTCCATTCCCCTTTGCAAATTTGGACCTTTGAATCCTTCCCTTTTCAGTCATTTTAATCTCAATTTGTCCCTATATATGCTTAATGTTCATTACTGTCTTTTAGTAACAATTCTATTTTTTATCATTTAACCTAATAATGCCCTGTTCTTAGTAAGGTTTGCACTCCTCTGCTTCTATTTGCCTGATAGTCACTTTACTCCTAATGATGTTTTTTTTTGTTTTTGTTTTTTGTTTTTTTTGTCATTTTGTTTCAGGTGAACTGAACCTTTCAGGATTTCCTGTAGTGCAGGCCTTATAGTGGGAGAATTTCCTCAATTTTTGTATGTCTGGAAAGGTCTTAATTTCTCCTTTATATCTAAATGAGAGCTTAGGTGGATATATATTATTCTAGGCTGGTAGTTCCTTTCACTTAGAACTTTAAACGTTTAATTTCTTTCCTTTCTGACTTGTAAGGTTTGCACTGAGAAGACCAACGAGAATCTAATGGATTTTCTCTTATAAATTACTGTGGGTTCCCCCCCCCCGCCCCCCGCCTCTGGCTGCCCTGAGCATTCTGTCTTTGTTGTTGATTTTGGATCATTTTAAACAATGTGTCCTGGTGAAGGCCTGTTAGGGTCAAGATAATTGGGTATCTGTTGACTCCTTGAATTCCAAGCTCCAGCTCATTCTTTAGATTTGGGAAATTCTCGTCAACTATTTTTGAAAATGCTTTCTGGTCCTTGCTCCTTTCCCTCACCTTTGATAATGCCCATTATTCTTATGTTTCCTCTCCTGATGGTATCAGCTAGTTCTTGAATTTCGCTTTCATTATTTTTCATTCTTTGGTTTCTCTCTTCTTCCTTCTGATTTATTTCTAGATTTCTATCTTCAATATCACTGATCCTTTCCTCCCTTTGGCCAACTCTCTTTCTTAACTTGCTATTTCATTTTTCAACTCTTGCAGTGTGTTTTTTATCTCCAGATGTTTTATTTGCTTCTTTTTGAGGTTTTCAATCTCCTTGCTCTGCTCCACTAGGTGTTTTTTCAATTCCTGAAATTGTTGATATGACTCATTTTGGAACTCACTGAGTTTTTTTCAGAAGTGCCATCCTGAATTCTCTGTCATTTAAGTCACATATTTCTATGTCTGTAAGCTTATTTACTGGAGATTTTTCTCTTTCTTTCCGAGATGGCTTGTCAGCTTGGTTGTTCATGATGTTTATGTTTAATGGACTATTTCTTCTCCTGGCCACTAATGAAAACGTATTATACTTTTTCCCAGATAGAACATTTATTATATAAAGGTCTCTCTTTAGCCTGCTGCAAAGAATGTGCTTTTTCTTTTGATTTCCAGTAGGTTTGCCTCTAGGCCTCTTGGATCCCTGCTTTGTGTAAAGCCTTAAAAATGCCTTTTATTTCCTGATAGATATTTAATCACTCTCACTACCTCAGTTTTAGTCACTGTCAGTGTTAGCAATGGTAGCGTTTGCTCAAATTCCCCTGGAATTCTGCAGTGTTCAGTTTCGGAGGCAGTGGTGGGAGGGCCCTCTGGGTTAGGGTTTGGGGACTGCGGCTCAGCCTTGGTTTTGCAACTTGGGCCTGTAAAAATCAACTGTTGTTTTTCTGCAATCCTACTCCTCTGCCTTCTGCCCCGATGACTGGGCCCTGCTGCCCTACGTAGGGAGCTCACGGCTTTCCCAGCTGGGCAGTTCCAGGAATTTGCTGTTCCATCTCTCCATCTCCTCTTCCTGCAGGGAGCTCCAGTGGCTGTGAGAAGCAGCTTCTTTATCCACTGCTGGACACCAGGGATTCTGACCTGGGGTAGCTCTTATGTGCAGATCCCACACTCAGATGTCTTGGTGTGCAGTTCGAGTGTTTTTTGTTGAGTTTTAGATGTTCCGCTTATTGTTGATCTCAAAGGGAAGATCTGGGGACGTCTCTCACATTTCCATGTTTCCTAAGATCTCTGAGACATTGGCAGTGGGTCAGAGGTTCACACGAGATTTATACTGTGAAAGTCTGCATTATCTGGCACCAGAACAAGGGCTGGAAGAGCAGCCACCATTGTACCTTAGTCTAGGTTTTTATTATTTTTTCACATTTTAAAGATACTCAAATAGAAGCACAGATAAATAAACTTCCTGATAGTCACACAACTAATACTTAGCTGATATTTGAACCAGACCCCAGAGCCCTCGTTCTTAACCAGAATACTATACAGCTCTCAACCAGAGTTAGCACTGCCTAACATGAGCAGAATATCATTTTGGGTTACAATTCTAAAACTTCAAATCAAATAAGCCTTAGAATATAAAGAGCAACCATTTACTCACTTCCTGATTATTTTTTTCATTCTTAGGGTCTGTGTCTTCTACTGAGAGAAAGAATCACTGTCATGTCGAGCATGTAAGCCTTCTGTGAGATGGCAAGATGACAACACATGGGGTTGCCTGGCGGTCAGCCAAATGCAGTGGTGTTCTGTTTGCACCATGCCAATCCTTTTGTCACTTGTTAAAAATTCAGTGTTATCTCCTTTCCTAAACATTGCTACCATCTGCCTACACATGACTTTGACAATGATTATGTGATAATTACAGCCGTGTATCTAATACCAATTATATTAATGTGGAATGGTCAAAGCAAATAAATTTTCAAGCATCTATTTTTAAATCCCATCCCTTTTAGCTTCACCACCCTGTCTCTCCCAAGCACCTTGCTTATACTTTGGAAATTTGTGATGGTCTTGGAAACCATTAATGCTTTCTGTTTCATAAAAATCTTTCTATGCATTTATCAACCAAAATAAAATAGCTTTAAGGGGTAATATTTTTAAGATCACAATAGAGTTATATTGGTGGACTGATAAAATTGTTCATTTATTTTTATTACATGGAGCCAAGATAACTTGATAGTTATACAGTAGCATTTCCCCAAATGTGTACTTATAAATAAGTCCCTGCTTGTATTGTCAATAATAAGCTTCTTTTCAAAGTTCTTAGGAAACAATACATAATGTGAAATACTATATTTTTACCTAGTGTTGTATGAAGTGTTTGACAGGTTCATTTTTAACAAGAAATTCTTAAAATAACAATTTTTTTCCAACATCCAACTTCAATAAGGATATTGTTTTTTCTATCTCCCCATCACCTTAGCTGTATAATATCAATTAATATTTGTCATCTGTTTAGAGTAATAATATAAAAAATACTTTCATCTATATGCCTTTCAAATATCTTTCATATGGAATACCTGGTAAGTTTCTCAAGGGAAAACTATATGATTAGAATAAAAGTTGGGTATAACCGGAGACTAGAGAGTCTTATGAATGTAAGAATGAAAGCAAAAAGATATAACTCACTCTAGAAGAAAGCAAAGCCATAAATACTGCAATAAAAATTCCTTGATAACTATCCTGGGAAGTTTTTGTAAGTAAGCGTGGAGTTCTATTTGGTGAGAATCCTAAGTGTCAAAGACTAGAGAAAGAGTATAAAATTCAAATAAAAAGGAAGTAACTGATCAATACAAACAGTACTAGCCAGTTGCTCTCTAACTTTCATTAACAAACAAACAAACAAACAAAAACTTACCCATATATCTACCTAAAAATTCTACTTGGTATTAGAACATTATCTTGAGCAAGTTTCACTTAGTTTCAGTGATCATCATGCTTCTGGATCTGATTATCACTCATTCTCTATATCTCCTGTTTGGCGTTGCTTCCTCTTAACCCCTGAAATCTGATATGTGGCCCTCCTTGATTTCTCATAACGCCATGTTCTTCTATCCTAATACTTGTTCTCTCCTCTTTGGTAATTACCTACTTATCATTTTTATTTGCAATTGTATTCCCTACACCTAAAATTACATGTAAGGAACATAGACAGTGTATGATAAACATTCATTCCAGTATTCATTGAGAAACTACTGCATTTCAGGAGCTGTGCCATATATTAAAAATATAACAAAGAAGAAATCAAATATTGTTCTTGACATCATGGAGCCTCTATCTGAATGTAGGACATATACAACAACAATTATGTCTTTTGGGTAAATTTAATATACTTACTACTAAGAATAGTGTGTGATAATTGCTAGAGTCCAGCAAGATTACATTCATTCTACCACATCTTAATGATCTATTAGCCTCATTTTGTGTCCTCTTCCTTCTTACCCAGCTTAGATTTTATGGTCCATTATGGTCACTTCCTTGCCTACTTTATCAACTCTCCTTCTTGTGTAATTCTTGCTTGACAAAACCTCAGTCACAAGTAAGCACAGCTCTCCATCTACTATATTCCTCTAGTGCTTCTGTGTAGCTAAGTGTGGCTGCAGAAAAAAATAAAATATGCTTCCTGAGCTTATTCTACTTATGAGTGCAAATTTCAAGCTTCTCGAGAAGTCTTCTCAAGAATTTACTTAATTGTTTCTTCCTCTTACTCTTTCATATTCCCCTACTTTCTCACATTATCTAGTTTTCCTTTCTACTAGTTCAATTACACCAGTATGTAAATATGCTATAATATTCTGCATCTTAAAAAAAAATCTCCATTGTTCTCTAGCTACTTCTTCAATAATTAGCTAGCTTTTATAGAAGAATTCTGCCAAATAATACTTTGTTAATTATGCTCTCTGCTTCATGTGTTTTCATTCTCTCTTGATCCAATGATAACCAGCCTTCTATCTGGTCTTGTCAGAATTATCGATAACTGCCATGTTGCCAAATCAAGCTGATTGTCCTAAGTCTTCAGATTACTCAAGTGCTCAATAGCACTTGGTGCATTCTCATTGTTTCTGGGATGGTACATTCCCTTTATTTTCTTATTTCCTTGCTGTCCAGTCCCTTGGACTAGCCAATATTCTTTGACTCATCCTCTATAAATTTTAGTGGTTTTTGCAGCTCTTGTTCTTCATCTCTTTTTCAAACATACTCCCTGGGTCACTTCAACTAGTCCCAGAATTTTTATATATGCTGATGAATCTCAGTCTTATATTTCTAACCCAATCTTTCCTCTGAACTTTAGATTCATATACTCAACTACATATTAATATGTATACTCAGTAGTAAGTGTTTTACATATGAGGAAATCAAACTCTTAATCCATGGTGTGGAATGTTCTCCCTTATTATCTTCTAATTTTTTTTTTTTGCAGAAAATCTCATCCTAACCACCCAGTCAAACCCTCTGCCAAGTGTATCCTTTACTTGGCTGTATTTCCCTCCACAGTATTTACTTACTTATTTTTATTTTCTCTTATTAAAAAGTGAAATTCATGATGACATGCATTGCTATATTCTTAGAACCTAGAATAAAACTTATAATATGATAGATATTAAAAAATGTTGATAAATGAATACATGAAATAAACAAATAAAGTAATTATAGATAGTTATATATGCTTTAAAAGAATAATTAGGGTATGGTGTTATGTTTAAAAACAAAATAACTGAGTGGGGGATAAATAGAATTGCCAGAAATCTCTCTGGAATAATGACTAAGATGTAAAGAATTAGAAGGAACTTCCTAAGTGAAACCTTACACATTCAATGAAGAGGGATAAGAAGGGTAAAGGATTTACAGTGTGAAGAAATAGTATAGGAAAATTGGAGCAAGAATAAGAGGAATTTATAAGTCATGTGACTGACAAATTATTTGACTTTCTCTGAGGTTCTAAGTCCTTGCCATAAAATATGAAAAGTTAAGTCTATTCTATTTCTTAATTAACTCCTGTAAACCAATTATGGTGATGAGGTATTAAAATGCTTTGAAACTCTTAAAGCATTAAAAGATATTGGTTCATTATACACACGTGAACATTTACACTTTCTCTTATCCTATTTCCCCATTGAATAGTAAACCCTGAAGACTCTAAATTTCACTGTTTACTTAGTTCAGTTGTGCCTAGTACTGTAGAGAGTACTTTTCACAGGGTATAAAAGGTATCAAATCATATGCTATTTTCCAAATGTTTTATAAATTTTATAATTATCATTATTATAAATCATACCAATATTTGTAGGTGATAATTTCAGTTATCTCTCTGCATCATTTTTCTAGAACTGTAAATCACACTTTTATATATTTTTAGTATGTATTTAAATCTATTGTAACAAATTTATAGTACAGTAAGTTTGTGAGTGATACATTTCTAAAGTTGGAGGCTTTCTTTGTTCTATCACAGTTGCAAAATTTTTTTTTTTTTTTTTGTGAAGAAGAAGGAATATCATAGAATGGATTTGAGTTTCTTTGTAGGAATTTATGTGTATAAATGTCTTTCTAGCACCTATACACTTTCAGCCACATTGCAAGGAGCTAGTAAGATTTAAGAGACAAAGAGAAAGAATAGTAACATAAGCAATAATAACACTAAAGATTTTAAAATTTAGTTGGGCAGACTAGGCCCAAAATCAGTCTGAAATTATCAGCAACAACATATCTGAAGAGACAGTGTCAGTATAGAAAATATTAGCAGCCCGTCAGAGAAACTACAAGGCCAAAAATGAGCAATTAGTAATTGAGAGGAAAAAAAATCAATATCCCTATTACATGTTCTCTAATTAGTTATATATTTAAGTTTTATAGTCAGTAGATTTTATTACAGGAACAGAACTACCTTTTCACCATAACCATGGCCCTTGGGTGGGCTAGAATAACTTTATAAAAACAAATACCAGTCTGAAATTTTTATAAGTCAACTTGTTTTTTTCTGACCAAGCTCCCAAATGGTCATGTGGAACACAGTTTATACAGGAGATCACTCTAAAGCTCTTATTTTACTGTAATGTGACAGCAGCCAATAACATTTTCAGTTCCTTCTCTACATTCAAAGGACTCACATCCTATGATGGAGAATGGAGAAACGGTAATAGGAGAAGCTGGAGAAAGTGGTTTATTTTTGTGAGTTTTAACCTGAACTTGTTGTACTAAGAGTTTCTCTAATCTACCCACAGACTTGGGATACTTCAATCATAAGCCCTAAAGAATTCAAGATTTATTATAGGTTTCATTGGGAGTTTCTTCTGTTTTTTCTTATTCATCTTCAGATTAATAGGCCAAGCAGAAATCAAATTCCAAAGATATCTAACAATGGATAAAGATAAAATATTCTAAGACAAAATGGACTTTAGTCTATATTACCAGGGAATATTATTTAATATTACTTGTTAAATAATATTATTATTAAATAATATTATTAAATAGATTATTTATTAAATAATATTAAATAATAATTTATTTAATATTCTTTAATTTATTAAATAATAATATTATTTAATATTCTTTATTAAATAATAATATTATTTAATATTCTTTATTAAATAATAATATTATTTAATATTCTTTATTAAATAATAATATTATTTAATATTCTTTATTAAATAATAATATTATTTAATATTCTTTATTAAATAATAATATTATTTATATTCTTTATTAAATAATAATATTATTTAATATTCTTTATTAAATTAAATAATATTATTTAATATTATTTAATATTCTTTATCAAATAATAATATTATTTAATATTCTTTATTCAAATAATATTATTATTTAATATTCTTTATCAAATAATATTATATTAATATTCTTTATCAAATAATATTATTATTTATATTCTTTTATCAAAGTAAATATTATTTAATTCTTTATCAAATAATATTATTATTTAATATTCTTTATCAAATAATATATTATTTAATATTCTTTATCAAATATATATTATTTAATATTCTTTATCAAATAATATTATATTTAATATTCTTTATTAAATAATATTATTATATTAATATTATTTAATAGATATGGTGGCAGGCAATCAGAATCACATGGAAAAAGCATTCAGAAAAAAAACTGGGATTTTTGGAAACTCACAGGCTAAATAGTTCAAAACAGGCAGACTCACCAATCTTAATTTCAAGAATAACTCAACCTTTAGACATTTTATAATTTAATTTTGAAATTTAAGAACTGTTTAAGTATTATGCTAAAAAAATCATTTTCAATCTCTTTTGTACCGTAATAATTACCAGAAGGGGTGGCTTCTCAAAGGACAGTGTCAAAGAAAAATCAGATAGAGTTAAATGGCAAGGAAGATTTTATCCAGGACTATTGCAATAGGGAGGAAACATTAAACTCAATTCCACTGAAACAAAAGGTGGAAAAGATTTTAAGCATTGGAGTGAGTGGAAAAGTTTCTAGAGGACATTAGTGGAGAGACATGTGATTAAAATAATCTGTATTCACTGACTGGCTTTTGTCAAAGTTAGGCTTCTACTTTCTCATAGAAACTGAGGGATAGGAATGCTATCTTTCTTGATGGTTATATATGGACGAATATTACATCTTAAAGGGGCATAAAAATAATTAACAATTGCAAGTTTCTAAAGGAAGGTCTATAGTCAGGAAGAAACCTATCTGAAGTTCAATCAAACAGAGGGGGTGTTAAGGCTGTCTTCATCAACTGTTACATATTATGATAAAATTGTCTTTTATGATGTATGTACTTACAGCCTATGAATTATTCAAAGCAACATACAGAGATTTCTGGAAATCCGGATTAAGATTAATGAGCTTCTCAAAACTTTAAGCCATAGTTCTACCTCTCATCTGCTAAGACTTCACACATTATTTTGAAAGAACTCAGTTTTACTCCATGGAATCACTAATGCTGTGCTGAGACACAACTGTTATTTCCCTTTTTTGTGCCAGCAGGAAATCCCTGGAGAAGGTATTGTAAGAAGGATACAGGTGATGTTGAAGGGAAAAAAGGGGGAAACAATCGTTTCTGACTGCTAATGTTTAATTAGTCCCTTTTGGAATGAAAGCAGTCTTTTATCTTTGAGTGAGTAGATAAGGTGATTTAGAAGGAGAACAAGATGACAACTGTGTTGCAGTGGTTTGTTACATGTGAAGTGTGAGTTTATTTGCCCTTGTGTGAATAGATTTGAATTATATTACATGCGTAAAATGGCTCCACTAATGTTAAACCTTACAAATGTAACCGACTTTGTTTTGCCAAACTTAAGTTGTTTACCCCAAGAGTGAAGTTGTTTTGACCAAGAGTGAATAACCAGACACCCGTGCACCTGGCTGATAAGACACTGAAGACGTCACCGCTACACATAAAATCTCCAGGACTCTCTGCCTGAATCGGAGCACTCTTTCTGTCTCACAAGAGTGTGTTTCTCCGTCCCTTGATTTACTTCTTGGCCTAAGACTCTGCCCATCCAAACGAAGGCCTCTTTGCCGATTGACGGTTGATCGACCAGCAATGGACCCAGCATTGATATGGCACCGTTCCTGCTCATCATGTGTCTGTCTCAGCCAGCATTGCCGGGTGGTCTGCTAGGACTGAAACATCAGGATCTGGTATGAATAAACCCTAGCATGCTTGCAATCTTATTCGTTTGTGTGTCTGCATTCTTACTTAGTTGTTGTCTCTCTGGGCTATTCATATTTAAGTAAATTAAGCAAAGTGCTGTCGCGGGTTCGAACTGGCTCAAGGGCCTTAAGGAATGAGCGAAGACACCTGTGCATAAGTCCAAAAAAGAGCTTAACTTGGACACACTGTGGTAGTTATACTGATGCCTTAGTAGTAAATTCAATTCAGCATGTGACTTATGCAAATTTCAAGACTGAGATAAACTTTACTAATGCAGTACCTTCTTGGGGAATGAATTCAGAATTTCTTTTAAGTCTCAAACTGTCATTGACTTACCATTTTAGGTTACATTGTAACAGCAATGTTTAGTCTACTGCATTTAATGACTTGTCATCATTTCTATCATCTTTATAGAAGTTTGCTCCAGGCTGAAATCTGACTCACAAGTTGAAGGGAAGTCATATTCTTTCCCAAATTTGACAACTTCATAATTCAATAAAAGATAAAACAATAATACGTATAGCATAAACACTTTAGTAAATGCCTGTTTCATAATCAATTATTTGTTATTTTCATTTTTCAAATATTATTTAATATCTAAGGTCTAAAGACTTCCCAGAATCTAATAAATTAATATTGAACAGCACAACATAACTATTCTGTTGTGTATACATTTCTTTATTTCCATCTCTTCTATATTACTACTATATACTATGATTTTAATGTTTATTTCTTCAGTACATTAACAGGAATCTTTTGGAAAATATTGTTTATATAGCTTCCTATAGTAATTAACATTCAATAAACTACACATACTTAAAGTGTACAATTTTGATGAGTTTTGATACATGTATACAGATAGGAAACTATCACCACAATGAAGAAAATGAACATTTTTCATCATCCCGTTTCCTTATTCTCATTTTTGATGCTGTTCTCTTGCCCTCTCCATTCCTACTCTTGAGACCTTCATCCAGAGACACTTTAATCTACTTTCTACTGTTATTATATATTAATTTCAATTTTCTAGAATTTTATATAAATTTTATATTAATACAATCATACAGCAATATACTTCTTTGGTCTCCCTTTTATATTCAACATACTTATTTGAGATTCACCCATGTTCTCTAGTGTGTACTAAAAGTTCATTTTTTTAATTGCCAAGAGGTATTCTGTTGCAGGAATATCAGATTTTGTTTATCTATTAACCTGTTAATACACATCAGAATTGTTTCCAGGTTTTGAAATCACAAATAAAGCTGCTGTGAACACTTGTTTATAAATATTTGTGAGGCCATGTGCTTTCATTCTATTGGCTAAATACCTAGCAGTGTAATGGCTGTATCATATGATATGTGTATGTTTAAATTTAAAAGAAATTGTCCAACTGTATTTTAAAGTGGTTGTACCATTTTATACTTTTACCAGGAGTACATAAAAGTTTCAGTTGCTCCATATCCTCACAAACAATTGGTATGGACATACTTTTTAATTTAGTCATTATAAAATGGAGGTGTTAGCAGTATCTCCTTATGGTTTTAGTTTGTGTTTCTTTAAAGACTGGATGATTAGCATCTGTTTATGAACTTACATGGCATCTCTATATCTTCATTGGTGAAGTGTCCAAATACTTGGTTTATTTTTTGTTTTGGGTGGTTCTATATGTTATTATTGAGTTTGAGAATCCTTTATATATTATAGTTTTGTTGTGAATGTGATGTTGAGTCAACTCCAACTCCAACCTTATGAATGAATGATGTCCACAATGTCCTGTCCTCAGTAGCCCTGATCAGCTCTTATAGATTCATGCTCATGGCTTCTTTTATAGTCAATCCATGTCATTTGGTCTTCCTTCTTTCCTGCTCTCTTCTATCATTCCTAGCATTATTGTTCTTTTTCCAAAGAACCATGCAGCTTCAGATTTGTCATTTTTTCCTCCAGGGATCTTTCAGGCTTAATTTGCCCTAGGGCCCACACATTTGTCTTCTGACAGTCCATGGTATCCATAGAGCTCTCCAATAGCAAGGGCTTTCCTTTTCTTATCTTAACAATAGCTTTCTGTCAAAAGTTTTTCATTTTAATAAGGTTTGCTTTGTGAATTTGTTTTTTAATGGATTGTCCTTTTTAGGTTATACCTAAAAATTCATTGCTAATCCAGGTAATACATTTTTTCTGCTATGTTTTCTTTTAAAATATTTGTAGTTTACATTTTATATATAGGATTGACCCAACTGAATCAATTTTTAATGCCCTTTTTGTAGAATATATATATATTTTTGCATATGGATCTCCAATTGTTCCAGCATAATTTGGTGAAAAAACTATTCTTTCTCTACTATATTGCCTTTGTACCTTTGTTGAAAACCAGTGGTCCAAATATATGTGATCTATTTCAAGGGTTCATACTCTTTCACATTACAAATTTGTCTATCCTCATGATAATATTACACTGCCTTGATTGCCAATAGCCTTATTATAAATCTTAAATTCAGGTAGTGTTAGTACCCTACTTTGTTCTTTTCAAAATTGTTTTGGCTATTCTTGTTATTGTATATAAATTTTAAACTTAGTTTGTCAATTCCCCAAAACTTCAATATGATTTTGATTGTGAATCTAAAGATCAATTTAGGGAGAATTGATATCTTAACAATATGAAGTCTTCTATTACATGGGCAAAGTATATCCCCCTATTTATTTACATAGCTTTTACATTACTTCAACAATGTTACTGGCTTTTAGTATTAAGCATTTTTGCATATTTTATCAGATTTATTCACTAATATTTAAATATTTTGATGCTAATGTAGATGGTATACTTTTATAAAAAAATTTGTTTCATCCAAATGGGAAAATATATCTGCAAGTAACACCTCAGATAAGGGCCTGATATCCAAAATATACAAAGAACTCATTTGACGATAACAATGAAAACCCAAAAGATCCAATCAAAAAATGGGCCAAGAACCTGAACAGACACTTCTCCCTAGAGAACATATAAATCGCCAAAAAAATATATGAAAAGATGCTCAGCATCGCTAGCTATTAGAGAAATGCAAATCGAAACCACAATGAGATACTATCTCACAACTGTTAGAATAGCTATAATCAACAGGACAAGTAATAACAAATGTTGGAGAAGATCTGGAGAAAAAGGAACCCTCATACACTGCTGGTAGGACTGCAAATCGGTACAGCCATTATGGAAAACAGTAGAGAGGTAACTCAAAAAACTGAGAATTGACCTACCAATCAGCAATCCCTCTATGGATATTTACCCTAAACACTTGAAAACCCATATCCAAAAAGATATTTGCACTCCAATGTTCATAGCAACATTATTCACAGTGACGAGGACATAGAAGCAACCGAAGTGTCCTACGATAGATGATTGGCTAAAAAAGCAGTGGCACGTATATACAGTGGAATATTACTCACCCATAAGAAGAGATGAAGTACTGCCATTTGTGACAACATGAATGAACCTCGAGATAATCATGCTAAGTGAAATAAGCCAGACAGAAAAAGTTGAAAATCGCATGATATCACTTACATGTGGGATATAAACTTAAAAGCAACAAATGAGCAGGAAAATCAAACAGAGACTCATGGACATGGGCTATAGACTAGTGGTTACAAGAGGACTAGACAATGATTACTAGCAGGGTGCAGGAGGAGGTAGATGGGTAAAAGGGGTCAAATATAGACGAATGGGAAGAGTGAAGTGAGTAAAGGGGATGAAATATATGTTAACTTAAAGAAACTGGACTTTGGGTGATAAACACACAAGAATATACAGATGTCAAATTATAATGTACACCTGAAAATTATACAATTGTATTAACCAATGTCACCAGAAATAAACTTAATTTAAAAAAATTTTGGGTTTTTGGTTATTCATTGCTTGTATATAAAAATAAAATTGAGTTTTGTATGTTGACATGGTATGTTGCAACTTTATTTTATTTATTAAATTTTAATTTTTAATCTTTTTATTTTATTTTATATTTTTCAAATTTATTGGAGTAACATTGGTTAAAAACAATTATATAATTTTCAGGTGTACATTATAATTTGACATCTACATATTCTATTGTGTTTTACCATCCAGAGTCAGTTCCCTTCCACTACCATAATTTGATCCCCTCTACCCACTTCATCCTCCCCCAAACCCCTCTGTATTTAACCCCTTTTACCCTATCTTCTCTCTCCTCCCTCATCCCCTACCCTCTGGTAACCACTAGTTTCATTGGCCATGTCCCTGAGTCGATGTTGTTTGTCCTATTCGTTTGTTGCTTTTAGATTTATTAGCCCGCATATAAGTGATATCATGTGATTTCAACTTTTCTATTTGGCTTATTTCACTTAGCATGACGATCTTGAGTTCTATCTATGTTGTAACAAATGTCAGTATTTCATCCTTATGACTAATATTCCATGTATATATGTACCACTGCTTCTTTAGCCAATTATTTATCGTTAGGGCACTTCCAGGCAGGCTGATCAGGGAATTCGCCACACTTCTTCCCTCCCTCTCCTGCAGGAGCTCTGGCAGCTGTGAGAAGCAGTGTCTTTATTTCTCCAAGTACCCTGCCTGGCTCCAGGGTTCTGAACTGTGGTAGCTCTTATGCACAGATCCCATGCTCAGATGTGCTGATGTGAAGTTTGGGTGTTTTTTTTGTTGGGTTTGGATGTTCAGCTTATTGTTATTTCAAGGGGAGAGATCTGAGGATATCTCTCACTCTGCCATGTTTCCAAAAGACAAAAACTGCAACTTTAATAATTCAGTTATTAGTCCAGTAGCCTTTTTTAAAGTACAATTTCATTGAACTTCTACATATAAAATCATGCTGTCTGAATAAAGAGATTTTTTACTTTCTCCCTTCCTGATTTTTGTGCTATTGTGTTACACATTTTATTTTCATACTTTTTATAACCCTGCATTCCATTGTTAATTTTGTTTGAATGGTCAATTCTCTTTTAAAGGACTGTAAATAACAAGAAAAAAATTCTTGCATATATACTCAGATAGTTACCATTTTTGCGGCCTTCATTTTTTGATGTGGATCCATATTTCCATCTAGTACACTTTTTCTCAAATGCATTTCTCTAATATTCTTGCAGTGATGAATTCTATGAGTTTGTGTATGTTCGAAAGCACTTTACTCCTCGTATTTTTTGAAAGTTATTTTTTCTGGGTATAGAATTCGAGATTAAGTTTTTTCTTTCAGCATTCTAAGATATTGCCCTCCAGCTCCTCTCACTTACATTTATTTCCAATGAGAAGATCTTGCAATCATCTAATCTTGGTTTTCTTCTTGTCTTTACACTGAGTGAATTTAAGATTTTATCTTTATTACAGATTTTGTAGCTTATTCCTTTTTCTTATTTTTGGAGTTATGACCTAAATAAGGTTTATAGTTTTAATCAAATTGGAAAATATTGTCATTTTCCCTTTAAAGTTTTTTTTTCTGTCTCACTCCTTCTGTCCTCTCCTTAGTAGACCCCTATCTTGTGTGTATTAAGATACTTCATGTTTCCCCAGAGCTTACTTATTATTTTATTATTTAATTCCATATACTTTGTTTTGCATAGTTTTATACTTAGACTTCAAGTTCACTATTTTTTTTTCTTCTGTACTGTTTTCTCTTACTTTTATTCTCATTTGTATATTTTTCATCTCAAAAATTATAAGTTTATTTATATAATTTCTATTTGGATGACTTTTAAAAATATATTTTTTATTTACTTTACTTTTGAACACATGCAATAGCTATACCTTTTTAATGTCCCTTCCAGATTATCCGAAATTTCTTATCAATTTTATCTCAGTTTTAGATTGACTGATTTTTTTTTCTCACTCTGCATCAGGTTCACCTGCTTCTTTGTTAATGCCTAGTAATTTTTTACTGGCCAAAAAATTGAGGATTTTAACTTTTTTACGTGCTAATATTTTGTTTCTGTATTTTTGAGCATAGTTCTAGGACAGAATAAAGTTACTTGAAAGAAGTTGGAGCTTTTTAGGTCATCCTATTAAGATTTATGAGATAGGACCAGGGTAGTGCCCAGCCTCAGGCTACTTATTCCCCATTACCTATAAAGGCTTATTTTGTGTTGCTCTGGTCAATGACCTATGAATGATGATGTTAGGTTGCCCCTTCTGGCTGGTGAAAAAGATGCTATCCCTGGCCTTATCTGAGTATCTAACACTTTTACCACCAACCCTTCCAGGTGGTCTATTCTTTAGCCTCAGGTAAGTTCCTCATACACATGCAATGATTAGTACTCAGAGGGCTACTCAGAGAAATTCCTGCAGATCTCTGAAATTTTCTCTTAGTGTAATTTTCTCCTCTTCAGCCCTGTAAAGTCTAGTTTGACTTGCGTCTCTGTGACCTCTCATCTCTTTCACTTCAACTCAGGTAATCTATCAAGCTTTACCTGGATTTTCTCTGCCTGTACCTTGGAAACTCTCTCAAAGAAGTAAACTGGAACAATAAAAAAAAAGTTTTGAACATCAAAACTTTCTAATCTTAGTGATCATTGTCCTTTGTTGCCTGATGTACAATGTCTTACAAAACATTGTTATATATTTTGTCCTGTTTTTAGTTGTTTTAAGAAGGGAGAAAATCTGGTCTGTTACGCCTGCAACATTGGAAGCCAACAGTTTTTTTTTAAGGTAGTTTTATCACAATTATTATACAAAATACCTTAGCCTGAGTTCCTCTCTCTGGATCACATAGACCTAAAAGACCTTTTTCTACTTAATTGACAATAGAATTTACAATGTCATTTTGGAAGTGATTTACCCCTCTGTGTGATGCTTTACTGTGAGATGACATTTTAAATGTTTTTATGAAGCTTATTTTCAATTTCAAACTGGGAAGGAAAAAGAAAAATCCAATGATTGCAATCAAGATAACCTTAAAATAGAGTGTGTTTGATTTGGGGGCTTTTCATTTCTTCAGTAGCTCTTCTTTTGTCATTGCTAAATTAAAAACAATTAGCCTGCCTTGAAGAGGGCTTCTCCCTAGAGGATGACTTTATCCTATATCACCAATCTTTGTAAAACAAAAAACTGATAACTAAATTGCCAGCTGATCTCTAAAATCATTCCTGGGCAAAAAAAAAAAATATTTTAACAAGTTGTCACTAGAATTAGTCATCTGGAAGAAATTTTTCTCATTCGGAAAAAAATGCATTTATAAAAAACCTGTGGTGTGGAGAATTTAAATATGAAGGTGTGAATTTTCAGGAAGCAAGTAATGAAAATGAATTGGTTCTAAGAATAAATAAAGAATAATTTTAAGGTGGATAAAAATAGATGAAAAAAAGCAGTGTCAATGCAGAATAAAGATATTGTGAAGTAATATGGTAAGAGTTTGAAATCAGAAAGGGTAAAGACAATCTAGTTACTTTTAAAAAACAGAATGAATAATTGTCGTGTCTATATTGTCTACACTTTCATAGTTTACATGTGCTTTGTGTGTCCAGATCTTCAGAAGAATCTGATCGTGCCTAGAGGTCCTCAGACAATTTTATGAAGCAGGCTATCTTCCAAGAGGAAAAAATCTATTAAACTGTCTATTAAACTATTAGCTGATATAACATAGTACTCTTGACTGGTTCCATTCCCAAGAGGTAATTTATATAAATTACAAAAAGTAGATGCAATGCAAGTATAGATAATCATATGTCTTTATTTTACTTAGTGCAAAGATAACATTTGTATGCTTGGTCTATGAAATATTTCTTTTTACAGAACAGAAGAAGTCCACCTCTAAGCATCTCCCAACATGTTATATATTGCTATTGGACACAATATCCAAAAATCTAGTAGCTAAAAATAAACATTTTAATATCTCACGTTTTCTGTGGCAAATGAATTAGGCACGCCTCAGTTGAATGCTTTCACCTCAAGATCTCTCACAAGTCTGCTCTGTACCTTGATTTGGGAACTCTCTCAAAGAAGTAAGGTGTCATCTAGAGTTGTGGTCTCATCTGAAGGCTCAAAAGAGAAAATTCACTTCTGAGTTCAGTAAAAATTTTTTAAAAGACTCACTTTCTCATGGGCTTATGAACTGAAATTTTCAGTTTCTCACTGCTTGCTGCCAGAGACCTCCCTTAGTTTCTTGCTTAGTGGCTTCTCCATAGGATAAGTCAGAGCATTGCATTGGCTTTTCTCAGAGCAAAGAGAGGAAAATCATATAGATAATACATAAGGTGCAGATACTAGGAGGCAGGGATCATTTGTGCCATCTTAGAGACTGCTGAAAAATAGTATGTGGTAATTAATGCTCATCTGTTAATCAAAGTAAATTATTAATTGAGGTCCTGGAAAGAGATGGATATCTTCCCTCATGTTGGTTGAGAAAAACTTCAAGAATCTGTGACATTGTCTAATTGAAATATACAACTAAATGAACTACAAAATTCAAAACTGCATGTTTTAAAATTAGTCCACCTGTGATTAAATATATGATTTTTGTTAAAACATCATATATATAACTGTGGTAGTTTTTCTCTTTATTTTTTTAGTAGTTTATAAATTTATGCCAGTAATTTTAAATATGCAGTGAATTAAATTTTATGACTAGGTCCATATGGTGGGAATATTCAGCATGCATTAAATGGAAATGAGTCCTATAAAGTGAATTATTTTAACAGAAGTTAAAATAGAACTAAATTCAATTGGTAAAACTTACACCTACACAAATCACTACCTCTGTCCTAAAGGGAATAAATAGCTTTTGCTGCATATAGTTAAACATTCTTAATATTTTGATTGAAATATCTAGGACAGGCTACCTCAGCTGACAACTGGATTATTTAAGTTTTTTAAATCAAACTAAATATTATTTCTCACTTAGTTTTCTCTTTTAATTTTTTTTGTTAACAACGTCAGCATGCTTGCTCAGCATCATAACTTCTTATTCTATATGCCACTCTCCATAATCACCATTACTAAATTACCAAAAGTTGTTAAACTACATTACCGAAGAGTTCTTAATTCTACACATGCAATGCCATTTATACCATCTCATTGGCTCCATTTCCATTGCTATCATACAAATTTATATCTTCCTTGAATTATTTTAATAAGCTTTCTTGGGCTTCCTGATTAAACATTTTCTTTCCAATATTTTTCTCTTTTATATTCTTTCAACAGCAATTATTTAAAATAATACAATATAATCAATCTCTTATTATATATTTTACTCCTCAAACTTTTTTTAGGTTGAAATATGATTCTTTACTAAACCTGTATATATTGTTTTAACTCTTATTTTTTCCTATGGCTGCTTCTTAAACTTTAGCTCACTGTATTTATTTGATTTCTTAAATTATGTAGCTTATTTTCCATTTTTCTCATCTATACTACTGCTGCCTTTCACATCAACATGTCAAAAACATTTCCATCCAGCAATAATTCTAGTGGCAATTAATTCATGGAAATTTACCTCAGTGTGCTATCTAGAAGAAACTATTTCTTAATCCTGAATTGTGTTAATACTTAATATCACATCTTTTGTTTCTATTTTTATCATCCCCTATTTTTTATAAGGTAACATTGTTCACTAATGTTTTTCTACCAAGTACTTATAAAAGGATCCTACATATAGTAGACTCAACAGAAGTATAAAAGCTAATTGAATGAACTAATGATGTGAGTATAAGTAACATCCCACCCATATACATATATACATAATATACACATAAGCATTTATTTTATTTTGAGATATCTCTGCTTGGATACTTCCAGTGATGAGATGGGGTTCATTTAGGTCATTTTTCATCTCTTGTTTAGACTGCTCTAATTGCCTGAATAAATTTTATTTTAATAATCTGAAATTTGACTTTGAAATTTTAGTAACTAAAACTTATTACAATAATAGGAACATTTAATTCATAATTTTAATTAAATTATAGCTTATAATATATTTTACATAAACAAAATTCAAAAATTTTACTAGGAATTTGCAGATTTAACCTACCATCTTATCTGTTTCTCTCTGTCATGTTAACACTCTTCCTTAAATATTAATCATGCTCAAAGTTTTCTCTATTTTTTTTCTTAAAACTTCTTTAAAATTCCTTCTAGATATGCTAGAGGAAGAGTTAATATTGGTAACCTAAAAAGAGCTGACAAGTAGAGTTTTAAGAAGCATTATTATTCTAAAAAAAGAAAAAGAGCAGGAGGAGTCATTTAAAAAAATTAAATGTTCATTATATGACATAATAGAGGAGTTAGTTAACACTGTGTGTGGTAATCATATTGCAATATATAAAATGTATCAAATCAACATATTTTACGCTTAAACTTACACAATGTTAATGCCAATTATATTCCAATAAAATAATTTAAATAAGATAATACACAATATTATCTTAATATCATGTCTTTATGGAAAGAAAAATACAGTGTTAATTATTATTTTTGTTAATAATATTATAGAAGTATTAATAAATATTTATGATGAGTGTATAAAAATATAGATAAGTGTTATAAAAAATGTTCAGCCTTTCGGAAAACAATACTTATTGTTAAAACAATGTACATATGTGATTTAGAAGATATTATATAATTTCAGTAGTGCTTATCTCTGGGTTATAAAATTCTTCGAAAATTTTTAATTTTTCTATAGTTTTTTATTTTTTCAAGCTTTAAAATGTTGAATATGTACTTCTATAACTAAAGATGAAGTTTTGTTTTTGACTGTTAAATATATTCTTTGCTTTATCACTTTACATATCTCAATGTATTATAAGCCTCAATCTTTCTGATACCCTTCTTTCAGATCCAATAATCAATCTTGTTGTTTTTATCCTTTGATATTACTTTTGCTCACCTTCTTATACATACTTATTCTATACCTAATCTACACCAGACATTACATTAATTTATTTGACTACTTTTCTTACTTTCAGTAAAAAATTACTCAAGATTATTTTTTATAAGGAAAGTATTGGATCATTAATTCTCAACTAATTTCTTTCTTAAGCATCCTTACACTGTTTGATGGTTTTCTGCATCAATACCAATGGCTCACCATGACAATACCCTAAACTAAGGGTAATATAGTCTGTGTATATAATATATAGTCTGTGTATATAGCATATCTTTGTGTGTGTGTATGTGTGTGAATGAATTTTTTTTAATCTTAAAAAGAAATCCTGATAAACTTCCCTTCAGCTCCTCATTGAGATTATACCTTAAGAGCTCCCATCCATCTGAGACACATAATTTTTCCAGGTCTTGGATTGTGGAACACTACGTGAAGTGATGGAAATAGTTGGAATTATTATCAGATGACCTAGGTCAAAGGCCTTGCTCTGTCATTTACAAGTCTTGTGATCTAAGCAGTCACTTAGCTTTTTTTGCACCCCTTCCTTGATTTTAAAATAGAGATAAAATATCTCATAAAGGATTGTCAAAATGAAATGAGTTAATATCAGAAAGCTCTTTTAGGATAAAAGGTTATATAATCGAAGGCATGCTTTATTTTATTATTTTCTTTTAACTTTGAAGTGTGCTTATTTAACATATAAAACCTCTTCTTTGGTGTGCTCTCTCAGCCTTTTCATTATTTGGAAATCCAAAGTTAAATGTTCATTTTCAGGCCTTTTCATATTACCAGTTAGTTTCAATTGGTCAGGCCACTTTAGGGGTACTGTAGGTAAAGCATCCCTAGAAAATGTGACAAGCATGATTTTTAAAGATCATTACATACCTCCATAAATCTGCTGCACTGTCTTAAACATAGGGAAATTATTGAAATAACAGATTTGTGACAGTAGAGACAGGAAAAAGAATACAGAAAGCACAAAGTAATAGTAACATTAATATTAAATGCAGTTGATAAAAACTAAGTCAAAGTACAAAAGGTTATTTAAAAAAACATAAACAATGCTAATTATTTTTTTTAACTTAATACATAACAGGATATTCAATACTTAAAATCCCTCAATGATGGCTTCCATTGCATGTAGAATCAAGTTTCAACTTCTGATTTTTTTTTTATTTAAAATTAGGAGCGCACAGTGGACTCAGCAGCAGTGAGTAGTTTAGTAGTTGTTAGTGTCAGCTGCTCTGTGGCAGTGGCCTCAGTGACTGGAAAGAGGACAGGACAACCAACGATGGTGGTTACTGTGTGGCGTGTGCACCCCTCAGGTATTTGCTTAAACTGGAACTTATGTTGTAGCCATATCTTTATGGATTTTTGTAAAAATCTAAAATATCTTTGGAAACATGGCAGAGTGAGAGATGTCCCCAGATCTTTCCCCTTGAAACAATAATAAGCTGAACATCTAAAACTCACCAAAAAAAAAAAACACAGACTGCACACCAGCACGTCTGAGTGTGGGATCTGTGTAGAAGAGGTACACAGGTTAGAACTCTGTGTGTCGGGTGGTGACTGGGAGAAACAAAGAAGCTGCCTCTCACAGCAGGAGTTTCATATATAGGAGAAGGGGGAGGGGAGAAGAAGTGACAAGTTTCCTGAACAGCTCTGTCTAGGAAAGCTGTGAGCTATGTGTGGCCTGTGGCAGGATCCAGTCATCAGGGCAGAAAGCTGGGAAGAGAGTCAGCAGAGAAACAACAGTTTGATTTTTACTGGATGGGGTTGTAAAGACGAGGCTGAACTGCAGCCCCCAACCCCCAACACAGAGGGCCCATCCCCCTGCCCTCTGAAACTGATACAATGGAACACCAGGGATTCTGAGCAAATGCTACTGAAACTGTTGCTAATACTGTCATAGACTGAAAGTGAGGGTAGCGAGTGTGATTAAATATCTATCAGAAAATAAAAAGGCATTTTTTAAGACTTTGTATAAAGCGGAGATACAAGAGTTTTAGATGCCACCCACTGGAAACCAAAGAAAAGCACCTTCTTTGCAGCAGGCTAAAGAGATACCTTTACATAATAAATCTTTGTGGGGAAAAAAAGTGGAATCATTTCCATTAATGCCCAGTAGGAAAAATAGTCCATTAAATACCATGAATAACCAAAGTGACAAGGTATCTCAGAAATAATGACAAAAATCTCCAGAAAATAAGCTTACAGACAAAGAAAATGTATGACTTAATTAATGACAGAGAATTCAGGATAGTACTTTTGAAAAAACACAGTGAGTTCTGATATGAGTCATATCAATAATTTAAGAAATTGAAAAAAACATTTAAATGAGCAGAGCAAGGACTTGAAATCCTCAAAAAGAACCTAACAGAACTTCTGGAGATGAAGAACACACAGCAAGAGTTGAAAGTGACACAGCAAGCTTGGGAAATAGAGTCAACCAAATGGAGGAAACGATCAGTGATATCGAAGACAGAAATCTAGAAATAAATCAGAAGGAAGAAGAAAGAAATCAAACAATGGAAAATAATGAAAGAGAAATTCAAGAACCAGCTGATTACCATCAAGAATGGAAACATAAGAATAATGGGCATTATCAAAGGTGAGGAAAAGGAGCAGGGACTGGAAAGAATTTTTCAGACAAATAGTTAATGAGAATTTTCCCAAATCTAAGGAATAAACTGCAATGCAAAATTCAAGAAGTCAACAGAACACCAATCATCTCAACCAAAAAAGCCTTCACCAAGACACATTGTCTTAAACTCATCAAAAATCAATGACAAACACAGAATTCTCAGGGCAGCCAAGGAAAAGAAAATGATAACTTATAAAGGAAAGCCCATTAGATTATTCTCATACTACTTAGCACAAATCTTACAGACAGAAATGAATGGAATCAAATATTTCAACTATTAAGTGAAAGGAACTACCAGCCTAGAATAATGTAACCAGCTAAGCTCTCCTTTAGATATGAAGGAGAAATTAAGACCTTTCCAGACATACAAAAATTGAGGGAATTCTCCAATGTGAGGCCTGCACTAGAGAAAATCCTGAAAAGGGTCAGCTCACCTGAAAACAAAATGACCAAAAAAACAAAAAACAAAAAAACAAAAACAAAAAAAAAAAACCATAATTAGGAGTAGAGTGACTGTCAGGCAAATAGAAGCAGAGGAGTGCAACCCTTACTAAGAATAGGCATTAAGCTTAAATAATAAGAAGAGAGTTATAACAAGATAGTAATGAATGTTCAACATACATAGGGACAAACTGAGATAATAATGATGACTGAAAAGAGAGGATTCAAAGATGGGGGAATGGAGATAAGGAACCTACAGAGAAAATGGACGACTGTATATATAGCTATCCTTTCATATTCATAATGGTAACTACACACTAAAGATTCAGAAAATGAAGTAGTATAACAATAAAACAAGAACCAGAGGGAAAACCCACAATAGCCAACCAAAATAAAGAAGACTGAAACACAAGGATAAGGAAGCAATGGGAACACCGAGCTACCAGAAAGCAAAAGATAAAATGGCTATAAGAAAACCTCATATGTCAATAATCACCCATGATGTAAATGGACAAAACTCATCCAATGAAAAGGCACAGAGTTATAGAATGTATCCACAAAAACAAACCCCCAGCAATACGCTGCCTCTAGAGTCACATCTCAGCTCCAAAGACAAATATAGACACAAAGTGAAGGGGTGGAAAATAATATTTCAAGGAAATGGCATTCAGAGAAAAGTAAAAGGTGGTACTAATATTGGATGAACTAGACTTCGAAATAAAAAAAGTAAAAAAAAAAGATATTAAGAGACACTTCCTAATGATAAAGGGAATCATGCACCAAGAGGACATAATGCTTATTAATATCTATGCTCCCAATCAGGGAGCTCCAATATATATAAACAATTATTAGCAGTACAGGTAGAAACAGACCAAAGCACTATCATTGTAGGGAACCTAAATACCCACTATTGGATACGTCCAGATCATCCAAACAGAAAATAAGAAAATATCATCAATAAGGAAATAACATCCTTAAATGACACATTAGGCCAATTGGACATAATTGACATTTATAGAGCCTTCCATTTCAAAAAACAGTTTCTTATACATTCTTCTCTAGTGCACATGGAACATTCTCAGGAATTGACACATAATGGGAAATAGAGACACCCTCAACAAATATGAGAGGATTGAAACCATACCAATTATATTCTCTGATCACAATGCCTTGAAACTAGAGACCAACTGAAGAAAGAAAGCTTGAAGAATCACAAATACATGAAGAATCACAACATGCCACTGAAGAAGAACTGGGTCAGGGAAGAAATAAAAAGAGACTAAGAGATGCTTAAAAATGAATGATAAGTGAAATAGCAATACAACATATCAAAACTTTTGGGACATGGCAAAAAGCTCTCATAAGAGGAAAGTTCATATCATTACAGGCCTATCTCCAAAAATAAGACCAAGACCAAATAAACAACCTAACACTTCATCTTAAAAAAACTAGAAAAGGAAGAACAAATGAAACCTAAAGTCAGCAGAAGAAGAAATCATCAAAAATTAGAGCAGAAATAAATGAAATTAAAAACAAAAGAAAAAATAGAAGAAATAAGTGCACCAAAGAGCTGGTTCTATGAGAAAGTTAATAAAATTGACAAACTCTTGGCTAGACTCACTAAGGAAAAAAGAGAAAGGACACAAATAAACAAAATCAGGAAACTAAAGAGGGAAATTATGACTGATATCGTAAAAATACAAAAGATCATGCCAGAATACTATGAAACGTATATAAGACCGAAATTTAACAACCTAGAAGAAATGGACCAGTATTTAGAAAAACACAATCTTCTTAGACTCAATCAAGAACTGAAAAATCTAAATAGACCAACCAGCAGTATGGAAATTGAAGCAATCACCAAAAACATACCAAACAGTAAAGTCCAGGACCAGATGGCTTCATCAGTGAACTGCACCAAACATTCAGAGAGATTAATATCTACTCTCCTCAACTCTTCCAAAAAATTGAGGAGGAAGCCTAACTTCTCAATCATTTTATGAGGCCAATATGACTCTGAAACCAAAACTGGTAAAGATAACACAAAAAAAGAAAACTACACAACAATTTCTCTCATGAACACAGATGCAAAATTCCTAAATAAGATACTAGTGAAGCGAATACAGCAACATATAAAGATTAAACATAATGATTGAATGAGCTTCATCCCAGGGGCACAGGGATGGTTTCAACATATGCATATCAATTAATGTGATACACCACATAAACAAATTAAAAAATAAGAATCACATGATCAGATCTATAGATGCAGAAAAGCCTTCAACAAGATACAGCATCCATTTATGATAAAACATTTAACAAAATCCATATAGAAGGAAAGTACCTTAACATAATAAAGACCATGTATGAACAAATCCTCAGCTAACAGTATACTTAATGTGAAAACTAAAATCCTTCCCTACGAGATCAGGAACAAGCGCAGTGCTCTCCACTATCACCACTTATTCACTATAACATTGGAGGTCCTAGCCAGTGCAATCAGGCAAGAGATAGATATTAAAAGGCATCCAAATAGGAAAGGAAGAAGGCAAAATGTCACTATTTTGTGGATGACATGATCTCTTATAGAGAAAATCCCTAGGAACTCCACAAGAACACTCCTAGAAACAAGAAACAAATACAGTAAAGTCGCTGGATACAAAATCAACGTTCAAAAATTCATAGCATTCCTATCCTCTAATAAGGAAGTGTCAGAAAAAGGAGTGGAAAAAATAATTTCCTTTTGCAATTGCAACAGAATAAAATACCCAGGAATAAATTTAACGAAATTTTGTGAAGGACCTGTATAATGAAAACTATAAGACACTATTAAAAGAAATCAAAAGAAGATACAAAGAAATAGAAAAGATATTTTATTTCTTGGATTGAAGAAGAATCAACATAATTAAAATGACCTTATTACCTAAAGCATTATACAGATTTAATGCAATCCCCATCAAAATCTCATCAGCATTTTTAAAGAAATAGAACAGATTCGTAAGGAAGCATGAAAGACCCCAAATTGCCAAAGCCATCCAGAGAAAAAAGAATGAGGCTGGAGGCATCACGATGCCCTACTTCAAATTATTCTATAAAGCAACAATAATCAAAAATGGCATAGTATTGACAGCAAAACAGATACATGGACTAGTGGACAGAATTGAGAGTCCAGAAGTAAATCCATATTTATATGGGCAAATAATTTTGGACAAAAAAGCCAAAGACATACAGTGGAGAAAGGAAAGCCTCTTCAATAAATGGTGCTGGGAAAATTGGAAATCCACCTACAAAAGAATGAAACTAGACTGTTGTCTATCACCACACACCAGAATTAACTCCAAATGGATTAAGGACCTGAACATAAGACCTGATGCATAAAATGCATAGAAGAAAATATAGGGACTAAAGTCAAGGACCTTGACTTAAAGAGGATTTTATGAGAATTTAACCTCAAAGACAAGGGATACTAAAAACTAAAAATAATGAATGGTACTACATTAAACTAAAAAGCTTCTGCTCAGCAAAAGAAATTGTCAACAAGGTAAAGAGACAACCATCTGAATGAGAAACACATTTGCAAGCAACACCTCTGATAAGGGCCTAATATCCAAAATATACATAGAACTCATACAACTTAACAACAACAACAACACAAAAACAAAATGAAAAACAAACAAAAAACCCACAAACGATTCAGTCAAAAACTGGGCAGAAGACCTGATCAGACACTTCTCTTTAGATTAGGGAAATGCAAATCAAAACCACAATGAGATACCATCTCACAACTGTTAGATAGCTATAGCAACAGGACAAGTAATAACAAATGCGGAGAAGAAGGAACCCTCTTACACTGCTGGTTGTTAGTGGCAAATTAGTACAGCCATTATGGAAAACAGTATGGAGATTGGTTCATAAAACCATAAATATGATCTACCATATGATCCAAGAATCCCTATACTGGGATTACCCCGAAGATTTGAAAACCTATACCCAAAAAGATACTCTGCACCACTGATGTTCACAGCTACGATTATTCACAGTGGCCAGGACATGAAGCAACTGAAGTGTCCTATGATAGAGGATTGGCTAAAAGAAGCTGTGCTACTATTATACAATGGAATATTAAGCAGCCAAAAGAAGAGATGAAATACTGCCATTTGCAAACACATGGATGGACCTTGAGATAATCATGCTAAGCTATAATAAGCCAGATAGAAAAAGTTGAAAATCACATAATATCACATTATATGTAGGATAGAACCTAAAAGCAACAAATAACAGGATAAACAAAACAGAGACTCATGGACATGGATATAGACTAGTAGTTACCAGAATTATAGGTAGGGAGGAGTGGGTAGATAGACAGGATTATAGGGGTCAAATATAAGGGGATAAGGGAGGGTGGAATTGAGTAAAGGAATCGAATTATATAATAGTTGAAAGAAACTGGACTTTGGGTGGTAACAACATAATAAATATACAAAAGTCAAATTATAATGTACACCTGAAAATTATAAAATTATATTAATCAATGCTACTCCAATAACTTAATTAAATAAACAACAAACAAACAAACAAACAAATAGATTTATTTAATCTGTGTGTGCATATAGTTTTTGAGTCCTCTACCTTTTAAATTATACTCATGGTTAGAAATGATATTTTACGTTTTAGGTCATGATTTAATTGAATAAATATTCAATTAATGTATCATTTTTTTAATTGATGAAATCAAACTAATAATGCACCTTTGGGATTTGAGATACTTTTAATATTGATTTTATTGTATATTTTATTTAAAAGTATTTTATTTTCTTATTTATTATCTATATTTTTAATTGATTAATTTTATGGTGACATTGGTTAATGAAATCCAGTAAGTTTTAGCTGTACACTTTAACAGTAAGCATACATATATTTACATTGTGTATTCACTTTCCATAGTTTGATTTCTTTCCATCACCACATATTTGACCCCCTTAACCTCATCTACCTTTCCTCACTCTCCTCCCCACTACCCACTGATAACCACTACTCTATAGTCCATGTCCATGAATCCTGTTTGTTCTGTTCATTTGTTGCTTTTAGGTTTATATCACACATATAAGTGATATCATGTAGTTTTCAACTTTTTCTTTCTGGCTTATTTCACTTAGCATGATTATCTCGTGGTCCATCCATGTTCTCGCAGATGGCAGTATTTCATCTCTTATGGCTGAGTAATATTCCATTGTATACATGTAGCACAGCTTCTTTAGCCAATCGTCTATTGTAGGACACTTCTGTTGCTTTCATGGAGATACTTTTTTAAAAATTTGCTTTTTGTTCTTTTCAGTATAGCTTATTAGTAAAAGAAATAGCCTACCAATTTTCAAATCAAGTTAGATAATGGAAATAAAATTAATTAATAAAACTTAAAATAGTATTTATTTGGTAGACAATATTCAAGTGTACATAGAGATATATTTATACATATGTATAAATTATATGCATATGTTTAGCAATTAATTTTAAAATTTTCTAGTAATTTCTCCATTTATTTTTTATTTGTTTTTTCTTTTTTTAAATAACAGAGCTGTATGATAATTATAAAAATTTCTCAATTAGGAGTTCTAGAAATTGAATTTTGATATTATACTAATCATGGGTAACTGCAGGAAGTTTTTTCTTATCCATAATTACTAAGGGATTTTGTGTTTAATCAACAGAATCAATAGAATTTGACTTTGAATAATTTTATAATAGAGTTTTCAGGAAGAGCGATAACATTCCAATGTACTTTGTTCAGGTCCTATGTTGCTTAATGAATATGTGTAAGAGCTTCACACTGACCTAGCTTTACTCTATTGTTAATAAGGATGCCTAGGGACCCAAGTGAAGCTAATATATTTTATGTTTATTAGTTTTTATTTTTAAACAAATTGTTAATCAGAAGAAATTCAGATATGAGACTTAAGGAAAACATATGAACATAGCAAAGCAGAACTAAATAATACACACTAGCATGTAAAAAAATGCTCAAGATGTTAAAAATAATTAAATGTGACTAATCTTAATGATATGACTTTTAATTTAAAGTTTGAGTCTAAGAATATTTTCTAAACTATTTTAAGAATGACTGAACCATGTTTTAAAAACACCCCAAACTTTTTGTAAGTAAGCAACTAATTTTAATGTGGTTTCTAACTCATTGAATAATTAACAGAAAATATTGATGTAACAAACCAAAAAGCCTGCATTATTCTTAGTTATAATTTCCTATCATGTTCGTGTGTATGATTTAAATGCAGTAGGTAAGAAAATATAACCATTATAAATGTAATTGTTATTTGACCTCCTATAATGACTGTAATACTTTAGTTTTACTCTTAAATTAGCCATTTATGGAAGATGAAGTGAATAGTTCTCACAACATGAAATATTTTAAAGATACAGAATTTGAAGAGAAAATCCATTTTTGTTTCCATTTTTTATCTCCTTTTTTCTTGCTCTAGAATTACTTAATGTATTAAAGTCTCATCTTCACCAACTCTTTTTGTAAAGCCAACAAAATTCTTCACTACTGTATTTAAAAGTCTAACAATATCCCAACTCGATATATTATTAATTCAGTATAGAGCATAATTCTGTGTGCCATGTTCAACGCTCCTATTTTTAATTTATTTCCTCACCTCAGGGTAACCTCAGATCTTAGATTAATGTTATATGATAATAGAGAGCAATTGTGAATGACATATTTTCAGTTGCTGAAGAGTTGCCAAAGACGATGCTTTGGTAAATGCCGTTTAAGTAGAATAAATCTCATGCAATAAAACAAATTGCCTAGTACACTTTGCAACTATAATGAACACTGTGCAGGGGCAAAAAATGTCAACAAAATTTTCTATAGACAATGAATATATACTGGGAGATGTGTTTTTCTCTGTACCCAAAACATCAAAATCATTCTAACAGGTTCCCACTGAAGCCACCTTTCTTGGAGTTGCCAGGGATGCAGGTGCAAATGACGTACAGGTGCAAACAATTGATCCAATTCTTCTACATCAACATTGTGGGGATATTGGGGCCTCTAAGTAAATAGAAAGCAGATTCTACTTTTAAGAATTAAAAAATGCTTTAATCTACACCATTAGAGCATTTTTATATTTAGAGCTAATTATGACAGGGAAACCAATATTTCTTAAATCTGAAATTTCCTCACCAAACTTAAATTACAAATCACTAAAATACTGATTTTATATTGCAAAACTATTCAAAGTGTTTTTATAATTGCATGTTTAAAATGATGTTCTAATGACCAAGAAAATAGCCTTAAAATATTTCACTCATATTTCATCATAGTCATGGCTGTACTCTGGAATTCCGGGTTTCTGTTTTGTTTTTAGAAGATATATGGTTGTTTTCCTTCAAATAGCACAAACAATAGTGATCCAAAGTAAAAATGACAAGTCTTTTTTTAAATCTTAACGCTACATTTTTCATGTTGGTGCTATGTACCTGATTCAAGTTTGTATTAGTTGGACTTAACACAGTGCTGGACAAGGCAGATGTACAGCATTTGTTTAGCTTTACATATTGCTTTATTTCTGGAAGGACTTTTAAATGACTTTTCTTCCATTAAATATTATCATGGTAACACTATTAAGTTTCATCTTGGATTTTTGAGAGTAAGCTTCATAAGTTGTTTACTAGCATTCGAAAATGCGTAAGTTGTTACATAAATCACAATGTTATTAAAGATATTTAGTCTACAAAATTACATTCTAAAGCTTTAGTATATGTGTGCATATATGTAACATATATTATATATATTTAATTTATTTAATGAGTGGTTATTCATATTTAATGAACACATTACTTGCCTGACACTATTCTAAGTGTGATTTGTTACCTCATTGACTGTGCACAGTGGCTGTGGGGTAACTGCCATTGTTATCATCACTCCAGTTCTCTAGATGAGAACACGGAGATATAAAGAGGTTAGTTATTTTGCTAAGGTCACAAAGTTAGGCAGTTTCAGAGCCAGAATTAGAACACGGGGCATCTGCCTTCAAAGTCTGTTCATTTAATGACTCTTATTAGGCCTTATCATAAATTTTGTGATAGCACATTATTATGGAGGCATCTATAACCGATCTATAAACGCTTGTCTTTTAATTGACTTCTTTGTATAAATGGTTTTTTTCTCCCTTCCATTTTAATATGCTTCCAACATTATCACAATATATTTTTTTCATTTTAGCATACTTACAAAAACCTATAAATTTCATATTAGCCAGATTAGTATTTGTTCTGTTTTCTTTTTTACAAGTACCCCTGAAAGAGTTCAGTGGAAATTATCAATGATCAGGTAAACTTCCCTTCCTTTCTAACTTAAACTAAATGTGCTGAGGAAATATGAGTTTCAAAGGAGAACATAGAATAGGTCTGTGATTAGGGAATACCTTGATGGAATATTAAAAACACATGACCAATTTAAAAGAGATCCCTATGTTTCATATTTTTAAAAATCCAGAATCCATCATTCCACTCCTTTCATTGGTCTAAGCCACCATCCTCTTTCAGTAGGATTATTGCAGGTTCCTCCTAACAGTCCCTCGTGCCTCTATTTTTGGCCTCCATAGTTATCTATTCTCTACATAAAAACCGAGGGATTAAAAAAAAAATTAGTTTATATCACTGTTCTGCTAAAATTTCTTCTGTGGATCCCTCCTTCACTCAGATTAAAACTAGGAGATTTTCAGTGGAATGTGTGACCCTACGAAAACTCTTCCTGCACTTCATGTGTGAGAGGAACTTTTGCAATATCCTTAATCCCCATCACCAGCTCCCTTGTTCTTTTAGCTCCAGGCACTCTGGCCTCCTTGTGGTGTGGTTCAGTGAACAAAGAAAATACAAAACACTCTTCTACCTCTTTTTTCTCCAGATATTTTGCCAGGTAGCTCCATCAGTTCTTTAGGTTATTTTTGCAGATGTCACCTAACTGGAGAAGTTTTCACTATGTATTCATATAAAATAGCAAAATCTACTCTCACACTTATTGCTCTCCTCTTCTCTTTCCTTTCATTCATTCTGCCTATCTGACTTAGCATATTGTTTGTGTATTTTTGTTTATTGTCTGTCACCTCATTAGAATGTAATCCACACATTACTTTAGGAAGTTCTTGTCAATTCTAGGCACAGGTGCATGTATTATTGGAGTCCAAAACAGTAGCTAGCACCTATTGGGCACTCAATAAATATTGGGTTAATACATGGATTAAGGAAGGAAAAGGAATAGAAAATGGGAGGTAGAAAAATATTGCAGATAAATAACTATCAACAAATATTCTCTAGGATTGTTTGGTATCAGTGAGGGAATGAGAAGATGTCAATGTTTACACTCTCCTTTCTCTATATTGCCAGAATTGTAAACTAAGTTTGAAAATTCTAATTCATTGTTTAATTTCGTATTTCCACTTGTTTACATATCTTTTTTGGTTTCTTTGTTAACTTATTATCTATTTTGTGATCAGATTTGCCAATATTATATTTATAATACAATTTTACAACCTATATTCTATTCCATTCTTTGCATTTGACCTAGCCAAAGGAGAAAGCAATAAAACAGGAGATATCCTTTATCAAACACAACTTTCTCTATTTGTAATTGATGTTTCTCTACTTTGCTCCTATTCTTCATGCCCACCGACTCTGTTCTGGGATTTTCTCCCAGGTCTTTCTAATAAACTCTTCAATCAGTGACTAGAGCATTTACACCTTAATTTGAATTTTTTCTTATTAATTTTTCTTTTCTCTCAGACATGATTTTATGTTAAGACTTATTTGGTATGTTCATCTCAAGTACCGTTCAAAAAAGTTCTCTGAACTCTACATATATTTAGATATACCCTCATGCAGGTATATCATAGATCCTAGAAGAGTGATACACACATGCACTTAAAACATAGTAATTCTCACACTAGAATCTGCATCTCTTGAGAGCAAGAACTTCTCTCACATACTTTTAAACCACACATTCTGTGAAATCCAAATACATTAAACATTTAATAGATATTTTAATATATATATGAATGAATTAAATAAAATTTCTAGTAAAATGACAGTAAAAAAAAGCCATGGATTTTGTTTAGTTGCTATTTAATATCTATTTTTTATTTTCTTGTTGTTTCTTTGCCTTTATGAAAGTTTATAGCTTGTTTATGTAGACCAAGTTGAATTTTCTGCTCTTGTCACACTAGGACATTTTCTTGTTAACGTAGAATGTATGTGTGATGTGTGTGTGTATGTATGTATGTATGTGTGTGTGTATATATATATACACATTATATTATATTATATATATATATAGTTCATTTTCAGCATATTTACGTGATGCAGTGATAATATTTTTGTTCAAGTTTACAGTCCATTATACCTAAAAAATAATATGGAGAAAATTCTGTGTCCTGTACTCTTGAATATTTTAAATCAAATGGCCTCTCTTACAAATTGTGGAAAATATGTCAACTTCTTTTGGCAATAGTTCTGGTAGATAAGGTTCTGTATTGCTGATATGAAACTGCTCTGAATTGTATCCATAGACCACATAGCTTCAATATATTATTAAAATTATCATTAAAATTTTGTAGATTCTGTTACATTCTTCTAAAGAATTAGAGTTTTGATCATTTCATTATATTATTTAACATCAAGCCAAAGCGAGGGCGGGGGGGGTGGTGGGAGGGAATCCAATCCATGTTCATTAGATAACAGGTTAAAAGTTACAGTTGAGAGAAATAATATTCAAAGAAATAAAACACTCAGTAGAACAGACAAACATTTTTTAAGTGCGTATTATTATTAGAATATATTTTCAAATTGCAGAATGATTTGCTAGAGTAAAAAAAGATGATATTTAAAGTTACTTGCCTTAACTGTTTTTAAACATTTTATTTGATAATGAATGTACCTGTTACTGACTTCTAATCCCTGGCTATAGTGGAATGATTATTTTGAAGAGGAAAAATAAGAGAGTGAGATATAAATAAGAAAAAGTCTAAATGTCATTTGGAACTCCTCAGATGCTAAATAAGAAGACATTTTAGGTTTGTCTGGTTGATCCCTCCTATCTGGACACATTGAAGAACGTCCTTCCCAGTCTGCTTGTAGTTTAGTGGGCTATGTGACTTATTGTGGTCCATTGACATGAGTGGGAATGAAACAATGAGTGTCACTTTATGACTGAGGCTGCGCTAAATCCTTCCACTACTCTCTAGCTTTCTCTTTTTCTCTTGCAGTGTTCTCAAAGCCGTGTTTTGTGATGAAGAAATCACAATCTGAAAACTAAGCAGATCTCTCAAGACATCACTTAGTAAAAGATTGTTCTGGAAAGTTATTGAACCTTATCAGATTTTGTATTAACAGCACACAGCTTTTGTTTTATTAAACCAGTTATTATTTAAGAATAATTTATAATTTCTTCATTACCTAGTATTTATGTAAATTGAAATTATGTTTATATTATCTGCTCTGATGTTTAAAATATTTTGACTTGGATATTTGGCTGTATGTTATAAAATGTACAGCTATTGAGCACTCCAACATGTTCTTATTGATTCACATGTTTATTGAGTTCCTATTCTGCAATGACATTTTGCAAGACTCTAAGAAAACAAAGTTTCATAAAATATTACAATCTAATAATATAGAAAGATTATGAAAAAGTAGTTAAAGTTTTGAGATATTAGTAGTAATTCCAATCAATGCTCAATTAAGTTTAAAACTAATAACCATTCTAACAGGTGCAGGGTGGTATCTCATTATGGTTTTAATTTACATTTTCTTAATAGCTAGTGAAGTTAAGTATCTTTTTAAATATCTGTTGTTGATTTGTATGTCTTTTTGGGAGAAGTGTCTGTTTAGATCCTCTGCCCATTCTTTAATTGGATTGTTTGGTTTCTGTTGTTGTTGAGTTGTATGTTATTTATGAATTTTGGATATTAATCTCTTATTTGAGGTGTTGTTTGCAAATATCTTCTCTCATTCAGTTGGTTGCCTCTTTATTTTATTGGCGGTTTCTTTTTATCAACAAAGCAAGTAATAACAAGTGGTGGAGAGATTGTAGGGAAAAAGAACCCTAAGACACTACTGGTGGAAAGGTAAATTGGTACAACCACTATAGAAAACAGTATGGAGGTTCTTCAAAAAATTAAGGATAAAATTACCATATGACTCAGCAATCCCTCTTCACAGTATCTACCCCCTCAAAAAAATGTGAAAACATTTATCTGTAAAGATATATACACTCTAATGTTCATTGCAGTATCATTTATGTGGCCAAGACATGGAAGCAACTGAAATGTCCTACAATAAATATTGGATAAGGAAGAAGTGTGTGTGTGTGTGTGTGTGTACATACATACATACATATATATATAACAGAATATTAATCAGCCATAAGAAAAGGTAAAATACTGCCATTTGAAACAACATGGATGGATCTTGAGATTATCATGCTTAGCAAAATAAGTCACAGAAAAAGCTGAAGACCATATGATTTTACTCATTGTGGGATATAAAACTGAAAGCAACAAATGAACAAGACAAAGTACAACATATAGACACAGACAATAGTTTAGTGGTTATTAGAGGAAAAGGGGGGGGTGAAAAAGGATAAAATTGTTAAATATATGGTGATAAAAGGAGATTTGACTTTGGGTGGTAAACACAATGAAATCTACAGATGACATATTATTAGATTGTACACTTGAAACTTAAATAATTTTATTAACCAATGTCACCCCAAAACATATAATAAAAAAGAGTTGATAACTAAAAGCTAAAAATATTGAGAGATACATTACCTATGTAAATAGAAGAATAATTACAGAAAAAATATTGGAGATGCACAATACAGATCCTAATGGCTAAACGGAATATACAATGTACAAACGAGCAGGCAGATGGCAGAAATGGCATGTTCTACAGTACAGGGCACACATTTCACATATAGTTAATGGCCAAAGAGTGAGTAGAGATAAGAAATGGAGGATAATATCATTAATGTAATTTTATCCTGCCAACAGAGAAGAACTACTGACATATTTTTAAATTAAGTAAATACATAATCTTATTTTTTTTTCAAATATTTCTGAAACCATTGGAGGAGAAACAAAAGAAGGACTTGGATGCAAGAGAATTCATTCGTTATTGAAATAATACAGACAAGGATAATTCAGATCTTTACAATAGTGTCAGTGCACATGGAGAGAATATTTTAAATTTTAGAGTTATTGATAAGAAGGAAGGCTAGTTATATTGTGGATGTCAGAGTGAGAGGAGACAGAAGAGAGAGAGAGAGAGATTATAGTGAAGTTTCCAGTTTATGTGACTAGGAAGAAAATAGTGCCATTAATATCAAGACAATCTAAAAAGAGAGAAGTGTAGGAGTCAGAATAAAGGCCTCATAAAATATCCATGTCCTAATCTCTATGTAATGCTACTTTACATAGAAAATAATTTATAGATCTGGTCAGGTTTAGGATCAGGTGATGGAGAAATTATCCTGGATTATTCAGGTTGAGTTTAAGTACAATCAAAAAGGTCCTTAAACAGTGGAGGCAGAAGAAGATTTCAGACAGAAGAGGAGAAGGTAATGTGGCCACATAGGCAGATATTGGAATGATATAGCTGTAAACCAAGGATGCCTGCAGTAGCTGGAAGAGGCAAGAAACAATTCTTTCCTTGGTAGTATGTTGATTTTGGCTCAACGAAACGGATTTTAAACTTCTGGTCTCCAGAACTATTAGAGAATAAATTTCTGTTGTTTTAAGACACCAAGTTTATGAAAATTTGTTATGGCAACAATAATAAACCAATGCAAGATGTTTATAGGATTAGCCTGAAGTTTCCAGCCATGAGCACGTGTATGTATATTTTGTGTGTGTGTGTGTGTGTGTGTGTGTGTGTGTGTGTGTGTATGGGTACATAATTTTTTTTATGTTACTTTGTTTTTTGTGTTAGATAATTCTTTTTTAAATTAAATTTATTGGAATGACATTGGTTAATAATATCATATAGGGTTCGGTTGTACAATTCAATAATACATCATATGTATATTGCACTATTTGTTCACTATCTGGGTACATGTAAATTGGTGAACATATAGAGAAAGGGAAAGGCTACAACTGAAATAAAATAAAGCAAGCAACTTGGAAAACCATGTGCCTATCACTTCTCTCCACTGATACTGCATCCAAGATATCAGATTTGAAAATAACAGAGGAATTTAAGAGAGAAAGGTAATAGGTATTTCAGAAAAATCGTCCTAGCTGGTAAATAAAAGTGTCATCAGGAGGGCTAGCACGGACTTTATGATTCCCTGTCTGGGGCTGTAAACCTTAAACTCTGAGACTCACCACATCCCAAATTCCTATATTCTAGCCTTACCTCTTCCACCATCTTTCTATTAATGACTTTCAAGAAAAGGATAATGAAAGAATTTCCTGAAAGTCACTTGAAACCTTCAGATAGAAAATGGGGAAAATAAATATCAAAATAGTATTTATGACAATCATGATGTGGTGCCCCTACATTTTCTATATATGTTTAACCATATGGAGAGAGGACTATTACACAGGGCCAAGCTCTGAATTAAACAGAGAAGCAATAGAATTCCACAATATGAATCCCCTTTTTATGTGTTCGTGTAGTAAACAGATAACAATTACAGTAAATATCAACTGAGTCAGACACTGTTTCAAGGGCTGTTCATGTGTCAGTTATTCACTCCTCGTAATACCACCATGCTATAGGTTTTGCCTCTATGATAATCCTTATTTTATATCTTAAGGTGTGGTGGCACAGAGAGATTGATTCACAGTCATAAAGCAGTAGGGTTAGGAGTCAAACTGAGTGAGTGCACATTCAATGTGCTACAGATTTTACTCTAAATCAGATGACAGTTGGACTCATTTCTAAGGTTCCTATTCAAACTTTCTAATTTGCAGATAGCAGCTTTAGTGGTGGAGCAGCGTTCAGTAGATGATCTCTGATATATGTGTTAGACACAGCAGTACAAGCAGAAATAATAATATGAGCACAAGCAGTTTTGTAAGGCCTCCTAGAAATCCCAGAGTTTGCTTATGATTCCTGAGCTCAGGCTTTCCTATAATTTAATTACTGAAACAGATATAAAGTACTTTTTCCTCTTCCAATTCCTCTCACTCTTTATTTTCTTCTGTCATATTTATGCTAACAGACTTCATCAGAACAAGTTCTGATTCAGACACAAACACATAGATGATAGTTGATAGGATAGAATGATCGGGGAACAAAATGTTATGGTTAAGTAGAAAATAATTTTTTAAATTCTTATTGAAAATTATTCCAAACTATTCAAGACACTTTTTTTTTTTTTTTGATAAAAACTTTTATATGTTTCATGGTCACATTTAAAATTAAAATGCATATTTAACCTTGATTTTGATAAAGGAAATCGATGGACCCACACTAAATGTATAATAACCTCATAGTATAAATTTATTATGCCTCTGCAATTTTTGACATTACATGGTTTATTTCTTATAATTACATGGTTTATTTCTTATAATTACATGGTTTATTTCTTTAAGTACAAAAATTAAAAACCAAAAAGTCAAATACTTTATTAATTGAACTTCTAATAGGCTTATTTTCAAATAATTAAAATTTAGGCCCTTATTACAGTTTTTTCATGTAAGCTATGAATATTGAAAAAAGTCACATGACAATTTTTTTTCATCTTTTAGGTAAACAATTTGAAAACTCTTTAAAAATAGACATTTTCATTTTTATGATTATAAAATTAGAACTTGTAAAGAAAATAAATTTTCAATACTTTCTGAAAAGTGTACAATTCAACATCTGTCTCCAGGACATATTCTCATTCTCCTTCTTCAATTATAAATAGTTTGGGACTATTTCTAGTTGTAGTGTTGTTCTTAGTTGCCTACATTATATTTATTTTAGGCTTATGCCACAATTTCATGATTGATCAACTACAAGCATTATCCAAATCTATTTATTGAATATTAACTTCAATTAATCTTCCTTTTCTCCCCTTATTTCATGTTTTATAATAAATATTGATTCAATTGATTATATAAATTTAAGTAATATGATTAAAATTCCGTTTCTTGATTCATCAACCTTGGAATCTCTTGACTTCCCTCTTCCTTCTTTTCCTACTCTGCCTTGCATATTTGTCAGCATTCCTTCACATTGTTAAAAAATCATAACATTTGCATCCTATAATATTGTACTCCATGGGTTACAAGTCTGTAATGTTACAGACTTCCATGATTTCATGCAGGTTGACTCTGAAAATTTAAGGCTGAGATGTAGTGTTTGCCATATTAAGATTGTCAATATTATTTATTTCAGAATCAGGTAGATCCTCAGAGGAGTTGTGGCTCTATATCATTGAACTTTGTAACTAAAAAGGGATTTCATCCAAAGCATTTTTCTTTTTACACTTTTTTTGACATTCAAAATTATTTCATATTTTAGTTTAGTTTGCATTGTTTTTTCTTATTAAAGCTCTACATTTTCTCTCGGATTTTCTGCTTATCTATTTTTTATTTTTTGTTCCAGAAAACATATGCCTTCTTCAAATTCAAGGTCAATCTCTAGTGATTTTTTTGACTGCTCTGATAAATAGTGACTCCTCCTTAGGCCTTCTAAACAGTTGTCAATTCTGGAAATTTCTTGTCTACTCCTTTCTGGAGCCCATGTCTGACACTGCCTGGATGACTTTTTAATTACTTTTTATTCTTTCCTGTGCTACATAATTTTTTTTTTCCAGAAAGGATGCATGGGAGGTAAGCATCCTGCATTTTATTTTGCTCTCTCTCCCTTCTCTCTCTCTATAGATGGAATATATTTACATTTAGCTTCCAGTGAGTTTGCAAGAAATTTAAAAGTTCATTCTGATTTTCATTTCCTTGTAGAGGATTTACTTTTGCTTTTTCTCTCTGGAAACTTATAGAAAAATTCCTTTTTTTTTTTTTTTTTTGCTATGGAATTTTTTTATGTGAGATCTCTAAATAACTTTAATAAAATCAACCTTCTTGATATGACGTGAGCACTTTTAACCTGAAGGCATGTGTCTTTATCTTTAGCTCTGAACATTTTCTTTGTTATTTCTTTGATAATTTCCCCTCCAATTTGTTATTCTTTCTAGTTTTTAAATATTTTGATTCTGCCTATGAAGGAAATATAAAGACATGGATTGACGATATTTCTTCTATCATTTTCATCTTTTTTGACTTTTTACTTCCATGTTCTGAAATAATTTCTTACCTTCTATTTGTAACATTTTATTGGGCTCACTTTCCAGTAATTATATTTTAAATTTTATATGTCTTACCCAAATTCATAACAGGCTGTTTATGTTTCAGTTAAACAATATCTTAAACTCTCTGGACATATTAATTAGTAATTTATTGTTTGTTTACACTCTGTTCTCTAACCTGAATTATATTGCTTTTCCTTTAAGATCAGATGTCTCATTTGTTCATCTTTACTCTTCTCTTTTGAACTATCAATTTCTAGAATATCAACTGATCCTTAATTGGTCTTTGATAAATATAAAGTACCAGGTAGATTAACTATGTTGCTGGCAGGGGGCAAGGGCTTCCTCTGCTGTTAAAGGACTGCCTGTTCCTTGAATAGGAGGATATTGCTCTGTGTGTGTGTGTGTGTGTGTGTGTGTGTGTGTGAGTGTGTGAGAGAGTGTGTGTGAGAGAGAGAGAGAGAGAGAGAGAGAGAGAGATTTCAAGGTATTACTGTGACATTTCCAAGGCATAAATAGAAAGCAGGCATACAGGTAAAATTCCATTTAAATACAAATACAAGGCCAGTCTTACCAACGTGAACAAATCCTTGGTCCAGGAGCCATGCACTCCTTCAACATATTGCTTAATCTGTATCGGGCATTGAAACAAAAAGCACTTCCTGATGCACAGGAATGGGGGTGGGCTGAGCATGCACATGTTTTTCAGATTGATTCTTCATCAGTCATGGTGATGTTTGCCCTTCCTCCCATACCTTCACTTATTTAGCTCCTAACTCTAGGGAGCTGCACTGCACAAAATCTCCTGGCTCCAGTTCAGCTTTTTCCATTGAATATACTGAGCAATAACTTCTTTTATTCTGATATATCCATCAAGGTGTTCCCTTCAGTCTTCTATCTTTTAGAAATTCATTCTAATCTTTTGACTGCTGATATTTCTTTGCTGCCATTTTCAGAAGCTCTATGGATTTATTCACTTTCGTATTTCTTCACAGAACACTCCATAGATTTTTGAGACATAGGAGAATTTAATAAAATTTCCGAATCGTCATATCTGGAAGCAGAAGCCCTGTGAGAATTTTTAAATGTTATTTCATAAAGAAAACAATTCACTTATTTAAAGTTAATACCAAAGAAATATTCCCATATATGTGTATGCATGTATACATGTATAAGTATATAAAAAAGAGTTGTTTTCTTTTCTACTGCATTTACATGAATCTCCAAAGATAAACCAAATGAGGAAGGAAGAATTCAAGGAAAAACATTTTTATGTATTTGAAAACCAAAAACCTTTAAATAGCATTTAATTTTTAAAAAAATTAAAAGTAATCTATGGATTGAGAAAATGTAATTTAATCCATATAGCTGAAAAAATTAATAACTTTACCATGTATGCCACCATTAAAAAAAAAAAACTCTTACAGCTTTTTAAATTAGAAAAAATGTTAAACATCATAACTGAGTGTGTGTTAGAAGCTACAGAATATGAAGGGGTAAGTTAAAAGATAAATTTCTAATAAATGTTTTTTTTAAAAAAAACCTTTAAACTACAGGGGAAATTAAAATTTTTAGCTGATGCACTGTGACTCTTGGATGCATTGCCAAAACACAATCTGAATCAATTTAAGCAAAAATCTGAGTCTATTCAAGGAATATCGATGTAGTTTATTGAATCAAAAGAAGAGGTACAGGCCCCCTAGTATGCTTCTGGGGATTCTAAGTGACCCAATGCTTCCAAGACATTTACTCTCTGAGTGACTCTCATATGTCCAATTTTCTACTTGAATACAGTCTTATCTGATGTAGAAAGTGAACATGACAACTGCTTCCCAGAGTTGCATCTATCTTATTTAGTGGCCTGGAGGAGAGCTCCTGCTTTTTAGGAAGAACCCTGACTATCTTGATGCACATGCCTATAATGAACAAATGAATATGGCTAGGGGCACTGTGATTGCACCAGACTGGTTCCCGTGCTAAGCCTTGTGGTGACAGGGGGTGCCTCGGTTGGCTATTAACAAAAGAAGGAGATATTTTTCTTGCTAGATGAAAAAGAGTTACCTAGTTGTACAATGAATTAAGAGGAGATTTTGTTAAAAGGAAAATGTTACAAAACTGTGGAGCAAAATGTTTCTAAATTCTTTTCTGATTAGGCATTTTAATCCATGAGGGTTTGAATGATGTTGAACAACCAGGAAGAATAGTAAATAGAAAAAAAATATCCCTTTTTTTCAGCTGAGTCACTGTTGATTGTCACAGTGTTTACTGGTCAAAGATAGATTAGAATATGTGGCATTACCTAAAAACCAATAAGAAAATAACTTTTCATTCATTTCCAATCTCATTATCAAAATCTCACCCAAATCCTACATAATGAGACCTGCCAAGCATGTAAGTAGTCTTCAATATAAAGAAAAGAGAAAAGGTTGAATGGTCTCAAAGAGACCCTGACTCAACTTCCTCATCTTGACATATGAAAATAAGCAGAAGAATGGGGCCACATAGTGAGCATGACTATTAGTAATGAGCCCCAGTCAGTGAACTGGAGTTTGTCTTATTAGATTAAAAAATGACTAAATTGGAGGAAGGAGCAAGGAAGTAGAGGAGATAAAGAAACGGGTAAATCTTTACCTTATGTAGCTTATCTAAACCAAAGCTTTTGAATCTCATATCTCACCTAAAGCTCAAGTCATGAATTTTCACTTTCCTTGGATATAGTGGACTTTATTCACAGAAATTGAGAGCTGAAGAGTAATTCAGAAACTGTTAAGTGCAACTGCGTTATTTTATACTAAGTTGATACTCTGAATAAATAAATAACTTTTTGAATTTAGGTTTCCTAACACACAGTCATGTGTGCTTTCCATCATATGTGGCTGTCTTTCTACTAATTAAGATTGCTTTATTAAATATATCTACTTGTTTATCTCTCTTATTTATCTATCTACCTACTATTGTCTGTGTAGTCTTAAAATAATTTGTTTTCTGTATAAGATTCTATCTAATGATTAATTTCCATCTCTCAGTTCAAACTCCATGAAATTGTACCCAATCCTCTTGTTTTTTTATTTCTTTAAATTAAAAATATCTTCAATTCTTGTAGTTTTCTCTCAATATGTAGGTTTATTTTATGGTTTTATTTACTATCTTTAGAGAAAATGTTTCTTCACCTTTATAGAAACTGTTTCTTCAAGTGAATATCTTAACTTTTTAACTATTTAATATTTTTTCCTAATTTCTCATCTAGTTTGTATATCAGGCAGCCCTACATCAGATAGATACACACACACACACACACACACACACACACACACACATTCTGCAGCTGTCTTAATGTATAATATTTCAAGTTAGAATTTTTTAGTTTAGTTTAGGAAATTGAAATATGCATTGGTTTTCTGTAGGCTACCCTAAAATGTGATTCAAAGTGATAGATCATATCATGGTATTAATGTTCCTTACCTGTCATTGGAATGCATAAGTTCAAAAAAGCTTATATTTTAACAATTGCATATCTCATCAATTTAATTCCATATCACAAAATATAGACAGCAAACCTAAGCTGTTTAATGTAATATTTACTATGTATATACCTGTGGAATCTCATAACAATTGTGTGTGTGTTGTGTGTGTGTGTGTGTGTGTGTGTGTGTGTGTGTGTGTGTGAATGCAGGGGGGAGCGAGAATTATCTACTGGACCCTTGTGATGTATATAATGCAGGATGAAATTTTAGTTCACCTTAATTACTTTTTTTGCATAAGTATAGTATCGCAGTCCTATATATAATTAATGGTTTCAAGATTTTATGTGATATCCATTCTAGGTGCTATACATATTATAGAGTAAAACTGTATAAAATTCGTAATTAAATCAATAAATGAATAACATATTAGACCACTGTTTTCACTTTCTCTTTAATAATATTAGCAGGCATTAATTATATTAAAAATGCTTGCAGAAAACTTTAAAAGTATGTTCTTTAATTTGTTCATGTTAGGACAATTTAATGGGAAAGATATTTTTTAATCTAGTTATTAATAATTTATTTCCTTCTACCTTGAGGCAAATAAGTATCTCAGAATTAACTGATGAATTATTACACTTGTCATTGCATGGAAGATAAATATAGACATATAAAAGCATAAAATAATACATTCCAAAAATACATAAAATTCATGCTTGATATTAAGGAAAATAAGGAAATGTAACTATAATGATTTGTATAGTAAATTTACATATGCAAAAGAAATTATCTAGAAATAAACATTTGCATTAATAACATAATGCTATCCAAAAAAATTAGATATGCTCAGGTTTTATATTGCATGAGACTGAAAGGTACACATAGCAAATATGAAGGGACCTGATGAAGGTAATGCTTTGTTATTTCTGGAGTTGACATATGGCTCTGAACAGCAGACATAATGATTTCGATAAATTAGCTGCTAATGCCATGTAATGAACTCTGATTTGTGTTAATTTGGGCATTGCTTAGCAATTTCATGTTAATTTTTTTAAATCTGTTTTTAAGTCAGTATTAGAATTTTGTTTTGCACCTAAGGTTTTAAATATAGTAAGAATAAGAGAGCATTTTGATTCAAATGTTTTAATAAGACAAAAGCAGTTTTCTGAAGTAAGAATGCAAAATGTGACACAAAGTTTAAATACAAATATTTTTTAATAAACCAAAATTTTTTAAAAACTATTTTTATTGAATGTTAAGCATGCTAAAGTATTCCAAAAGGTTATTATGCTCATTTTAAATAGCTAGTGCTTAATTCCTCCTGAAGTCTTTCTTACCCCTAATAATTTTATCTGTTACAGAACGTTATGAAGCTTGACTGTACTAGTAACAGTGGAAGTAATGGTGGTAGCAGTAATATTTACAGATATATACAAGTATATGTATGTGTATGAAAATATATATATATATATATACACTAGATTAGTTATTTATATGAAATTACTAGTTGTAAAATGTGCTAAAAGAGAAAATATTTTTTCTCAACTGTACCAAGTAAAATCAAGTACTTCCTCTTGTTTCATCATTCATAGATGAGTTAATTGTGGACAGCCTACTGTCTATTGCTAATAAATGCAAATATTGCTTATTTCTTTCTCCTGGGAGTACATTACTTTTTACATCTAATGTGCTGTCATATGTATTATTCTTAACATCTCATTTAACTTTCCATACCTAAGTTTCCTTATGTAGAAGTGGAATCATGTAATTAACTCATACAACTCTTATGGGAACTTAATAAGTTAATATATGCAAAATGTCTGGCAAATGGTAAGGATTAAAAAATGTGTTGGTAAAAAATATGGTTAAAATAATAGTAGCACTTGATCAAGCACAGGTGTCTTCTACTTAAATCTCTGTTTGATCTCCATGTTACAGCCAGTGTTACAGCCAGTGTAAAACATAAATCTTATTTATGATACATCCTAGATAAAAATCAGAATTCTTGCCATGCAATACAAGGCCCTTCACATTCTGGCCCATATAGTTTTCTTATAACATCTGTCAATCTCTGTAAATCATATCTGTCGATTTACTCACACTGAACTATTTGTATTTTCTTAAATAAGTCATGATGTTTAATTACCCCAAGCCTATTTAAATGATAGTCTTTTCTGCTTGAAATACTTGCCTTAACTTTTTTTTTTTTCCTGGGATATTCCTACTGATCCTTCTGGACTTTGGGATATGATCATTGATACACCAAGTGAATATTTTAATCACATTGTTCCCATAACCCCTTGAGTACCTAAAGCATATTACAGTATATAATATTTGTTTGTGTGTTGTTCTCTCTCTGTAGATTGACTTATTAAGATGTTCCATATTTAATATCTTTTAACACACACAGTGCTTAATACAGTCCCTAGCATTTAGTGGACTTTTAGTGACTATTTCTTGAATCTTATGTTGAAGATGATGCAAGAATTGTGTTTATAAGAAGTTTTGTCAATATGAGAAATTAAGGTATAATATTTATAACATCTTGGATATTTCAAATAAACCCTGCATTTTGAGATACCATCCTGTTTCTCGGCAGCTGTATTTTCATGTTTAATTCTATGAAATGTTAAATTCATCTGCTTTTAATTATAAATACTCACAATATCACTTTATTTTTCTATAATATAATCTTTTTTCCTGCAGCATTCTTCATGTCTCATTGGCTCTGGAAAACTTTTTCACTTCATGAAGAGAACAAAAGGTAAAGCAAATTCATTCAGTGCTAATCATGAGTTGAACATTTTGATGTTTCACTTCCTCCTCTAAGGCAAAGTTAGAGGTGCCAGGAATATTGAGTTGTGATTTTTGAATCTTCTTGTTGATCCAAACATACACAGGAACCAAAAAATACCCAGAGCCCATATAGAAGTAGGTAAATACTGAGCTCCAGTATGTTCAAGGGTATTGTATCTATAAACCTTGTTTCTCTTGTATTTGTAGTTGAGATTCTGGGTGGCTAAGTGTCTGCAGTGTGCTAACGTGAATTCTGTTGTAGTTAGGGAAAGGAATTCTCTGCACAAGAAACTAGAATTTCCCAGAAGTTTGCACTCTTGTTCTCATTTACCATCTAGCTCATTAGCACTTCTATGTATTCCTAATTACCTAATGCTAATAATATCATTACTTTAATAAATACTAAGGTTTTGGTTTTTATCTGCTTTGACTATTGGAATCAGACAATGGGCCTTCTATCTAATGTAACATGCCAGGTAAAAGTGGTCATGTGGACATTTTTTTTTTTTTTACATAAACAGATTCTCATTTTTTTTTAAATTATAAAAGCTACCACTTCTCATATAACTGTGGTTTTATAAAATGCTGTTTAAAAAATTCTCAATGTTCTAAGTAATTCCAGTAATGGCTTATTTTATAAAATTACTCATAAGTTTTACTTACATTTTACAATAGTGTATATAATATTTTAGACCCCTTGCTAACTTGATGTTGAATCATTACAAAGTTTCATGTGTGTGGGTGTGTGTGTGTATGTGTGTGTTTGTGTGTGTTTCTTAAGATGGAGAATATTTTAAGGATAAATATCTCATAATGTCTTTTCCCAATCATACGTAATATTTTAAAAATAAAATATGTAGAAACTTGGGTACTTAACAGGGCTAGGATGTGTTCATCTGGCAACTTAGACTAAACACCTGAGAAGAATGAGAACTCATGAATTTCAGTGCATAAAATTGAGGTACATATTTGGAGAGTTACTATAGAGGAAAAAAAAAAGAAAAACAAAGTGAAGCAGTCAGTTTAAATCAGACATTGGTCTAAAGAAGCTAGGACAAATAGGAGTAGGCAGATTATTGACTACGTAGTATTAATCAGAGCAAGAATTGAGAGGGAGAAGCTATTGCCTCTGAAAAGAGAAATATAAAAAGTCTTCTAGCTGTATTATTAGTCAAGATTCTTCAAGATACAGAACCAAAGAATGTATAAATGTTGAGAGGGAATGAGAGAGACAGAGAGACAGACAGACAGACAGACAGACAGAGAGACAGAGAGACAGAGACAGAGACAGAGAAGAGGTGGTGGGTAGGAGGGAGAGTATAAGAAATTGGCTTACATGATTATGGAGATTGACAAGTCCCAAGATCTGCAGCATGAGTTGGCAAGTTAGAAACCTATAAAAGTAGATGGTATTGTCCCAGTTTGAGCCTGAAGGTGTCAGAACTGGGAAAATCAATGGTGTACTTCCAGTCTGAAGGCTGGAAGATTTGAGATCCAAGAAGAGCTGATGATTCAGTCCAAGTCTAAGGCAGGAGAAAAGCCAAGGTCCAAGTTCAAAGACCATCAAATAGGAAGGTTTCTTTTTTACTTTGGGGGGGGGGTCAGCCTTTTCTTCTTTTTAGGCCTTCAACTATTTGGCTGAGCCCCATCCCACATTAAGGAAGGAAGTAGGTTTTACTCAGTCTACCTCTTTTAATCCCATCCCAAAACATCCTCACAGAAACACACAGAACAATGCTTGACTAAATGTCTGAGCACCTGGTAGCCTAGTCAAGTTGATCCATAAAATTAACCATCACATTAGTAGAAACAGAAAATTTAAAATCAGCGAATTCACAAATCACAGATCTCTGACATATTGTGGAAATCAGACAAAGTGACCATGAAAGTTAATTGAGCTTTTGACATAGTGGGGCTGGATCAAATGAAATAGAGTGTCAACTGATGCAGAATTGAACAGATGGAAGTCCCAGTTGTTCTCTTGATGAAGTTCTCTCCTCATGCCAGTGATATTATAATGAGAAAAAGAGGAAGCACGCACACAAAGAAAGCATCATATAATTAGAGGGAGAGTCACTTATGGTCTAGCAGGCAATTACACCCTGAGAGAAAGTCTAGAAAAAATTTGGGAAGGGATTATCCTTACTTAAATAATTTGAAAAAATATCCCCCCCAAAATTAACCTAAGCCTGGATATTCGCATCACATTGGACTGTACTTTCCTTACTAACTTGTTCAAATCCATGTCGGTAACTGACATGTGGTTTCATGCTTGTATTGTATTTTCAGTTTTATTTGGCAGACACAAGAATCCTTAGAACTGGGAAAATATTGAAGCTTTATGTTCCCATGTCTGTGTAACTTGTATTAGGATGAGAAATGTACTAGTTGCAATCTTAGATTACTTCCATTGCCTTTTCTGTGGTTGGATGCCACTAGAGCAGGTGGCAAAAATGGGATAAGGGAGTTAGCACTGGTAAGAAGGACCAGTTTGGAAGTCAAAAGGAACAAACCGGAGTGAAAGAGTTCTAAGCAGAGTATAAGAGGCAATCTTGGAACAATTCCCTCAGTTTCAAACTATTCCTTAGGAATCGGGACTTTTTTTAACCTCTCTTGGTATTATTTTCCAGGAGAAACTGTAGCACGTTTGATGACACTTAGGTTCATTCATTCCTGTATCTCGAAGATCTTTCACTTGTCATGCACTCTGACAACTGCTGACCTATAGTCACAGTGCTCAGCTTATAATTGTGCAATTCATATATGTTGAGTATTTACTTTTTAATAAAAGAATTCTTAACTTAAGATAATTATGAAAATTGTTGCTCATTGCATACTGAAGTCCTAGCTCAAAAGTCTGTGTGTTTGTACCATTTGAATTGAATCTTTACGAAAAAAATCATTTACGTTTATTTCTAAACTTATTCATTCCAGTTAACATCACTGCAATTAAGTATGCCTGTTCAGATGAAATATGAGTGTGAGATAAGTGTTGATGCTCATGTTAAAAATGAACTTGAATGCTAGGATAGACTTGGTGAAGTTGAGAGGCAAAAAGAATCTGCTGAATGATATGTAGGCCAAAAACTGCAAAAATTTGGGGAAAATCAGTGAAATCTGGAGACATTCTGTATCACATTGCTTAGCAACTGTCTTAAATTCCATCTCACTTTGAAGAAACTCAAAGCTGAAATTCACACATTAGCTTGCAGTTTATGCAAGGAAGACTGTGGAGAACTTTAAACATTTAAATAAAAAATTTTGGTCCTATGTTAAAAAAATTGGTGAATGGACATACATTTTATACCTTATATTAAAATAAAATGCTTAAAGGAGTTATAGGTTTTATAATCTCCCATTTTAATCAAATGATCAACTAAATAGCTAAACTAATATTTTTGACTATAAAACATCTACTGTGGTTAAGTCAGTCTTTTTTTAACATCAGATAAAATCAATATATCATTATTCATCACATTCCATACTCTCTAACAATATTTCTGCCTTGTGGTTGTTACTTACAAGCATAGGAAGCATTACTTTCTCAAAACAATTTTGCATCCAATTATAGGAGATAAGATTTTATTTATGAGTTGCATTAACTAAGAAAGTCATTAGAGAGGAGGTGGGACTTGAGTTGAAAAAAGGAGAAATAAGGCAGTGGTAGTGGAGTGTGAGGAGTGGAGACCAAATCTGTTCAAGAGAAGATTAAAGGCTAAGAAAACCAAGAGGCTCTAACTGGTAAAGCAGCTCCAATGAATCTAATGGATCCAAGGAGTCTTACTGACGAGTAATGTGATTCATCTGTAGAATAGAGACAGGTAGTGTTGGCTTTCAACGTCATGCCAAAGTACTTGTGAATTATTTCTTTCGTGTGCAGTTATTAAGTGATTGTGAATAGTAGTAATAGCAAAGAGAGGTAACATAATTAAAACCATGTTTTATGAGAAATTAATTTATTAGATGGAAGGGGCAGGAAGATGGAAGATGTGGCAACTATTAAAAATTTGTTATAAACAAATCTTTGATTTATTTGGTCCTCTAACTCTTCATAATTACTTACTAATATAAATGAATATTAAAATTTCTCCTTAATGGGAATGATAACTACCTGTTTATTGTTATTCTTTGCAGTTACTCTGAATTTTCTAGCCTTTTAGCTGAAATAATTTAGCTAGAATATATTATATGTAAACACACGCACATGTAAATATATATATATATATAATTTATTATTTTTAGAAGACAAAGGCAATGATATACTTCAAATGGTTTGACTGACCTTTGCTGTAATAATCTCTTAAATATTCTGAGTTACTGATCGGCTGGCTTGATTCACTCAACAAAATGAGTTGCTTAACCTTGATATATTTTGTAATGCTATTTCTATCTTCTCCTCAATTTCTCTGACATATTTCTCCATGTAACCTCAGTTTTATCTCTCCTTAGCTGATTTCATAAATCCTTCTCTTCTAGTCACCTGTCTAATAGTATCTCAATATACTATCTAATAGAGGATGCCTATTAATAGCAGTAGTAAACTCTGAACTGCAGTAAATTACATGAGTGAGACTTATCTAGGTTCTTTTCTTCATAAAATGTTTTTTCTATGTCTCTCCTGAACAGGCTTTGTCAAAACTGAACAGCATATAAATATTTGATTTATTACATTTCTATCTACTGCACCAAAATTAAATTCTGTACCTAAAACACTGTTTGTCATCAGGTGGTAAATTTTCAGTCTGCTTGAGTTTTTCTTCATGAGCATAACTAGAACTAGAACTTACGTGACCAAAAGAAGAAAATATTTTGCCTGAATGAATACATTTCCACTCTCATTATTAAACGACAAATATGAAAGGAAAAGAAAAAAAATAAAGCTATTTATAATTGTCAAACATCATTTTGAACATTGTGTCAACTTTCTCACCCAGAAAAATTTAACAGAGCTGGCCATAAATATCACCATTTCAGAATGAGTCATATTTCCTCTCTTTGTCTATCCTGTATGAATATATGTATAATGCACCCTCTCATATCTAATTGAGCTCTGTGAAGAGCTTGCTATGGATCTGTGTTCTATGTGTTATGTAAGAGGTGTGAGGTAGATATATGATAGGATATCCTCACTCTGTTTTTAATTTGAATAAGAGAATTGGCTGTCACAACCAAACCATCCACAGTCAATGAGTAAAATTCAATTTACTTCTTTAAACAATTACTGAGCACTTACTCTGGGCTCTTTTTTTTTCCCCCCCTCCTCAAAGAGGCTTTTTCATCATTGCTAATTCAATAAATAAAGTAGATATATTATCCACCTATTCATCCCCCACAAAATATAAAATGTTGCCAATCTCTAGACAAGGGACAGTACACACTTGCAGTTCTAATATGCCTTCTCCTGTTCTGGCCATGAACTAGTAGTTTTGACTGTTGAAAGTTAGCTCCAAGCAACCTTTTGTTTGTTTGTTTACATCTACTAGAGGCCAGACCAGAGAGCCCAGATGGATGAACGTATCTCATACTCAGAAGGAGGCCCTCAGGCCTTTGTGCCAGTAGATGAGCAAAAAAGCTTAAGTAAGTGTGGGAAAACAGCAACCGTGGATCAGAATTTGCCATAAGGCAAGACCTTTTTTTTTTTTTAATTTTATTATGGTGACATTGGTTAACAAAATCCAGTAAGTTTCAGGTGTATAATTCAACAGTAAGCCATACACACACACACACACACACACACACACACACACACACACACACACACACATGTATATGCATATATATGTATATATATGCATATATATATAACACACACATATATGTGTGTGTGTGTGTATGCATTGTGTGTTCACTGCCCATAGTTAGATTTCTTTCTGTCACTGCATATTTGACACCTTTTACCCTGTCTACTTCCCCCCTCATCCCTCACCCCACACCCTCTGGTAACCACTAGTCTATTGACCATATGCATGAGTCTCTGCTTGTTTGTCCTCTTCCTTTGCTGCTTTTAGGTTTATATCCAACATATAAGTGATATCATGTGCTCTTTAGTCTAATATATCCTAAGGATAAATGTGGGTTCAGGACAGTTGCATTTTTGGTTTTTCTCTTACTTTACTAAATAGTCCTTCTCAGATTTTTTTCTAGTTACTCCTCTCCTCCTTGAACTCTTAATGATGAAATTTCCATGGGCTCAGGCTTTTTTTTTTTTTTTTTTCTCTTATTTCTCTATACTCCTCACTCCCTTGGTAATATCACCCGGTATCATAGATGACTATTATTTACATGCTAATGACTGCCAAATTTATATCTCTAATCCTAGATCACTTTCCTAAATTCTAGGTTCATATTTCCAACTACCTACTCAATATCTCCATTTGGAGTTTTTGAAACACCATGAATCAGTAATGTCCAAAAGCGAACTCTAGAATTCCCAAAACTTTCTTTACCTCTAGCCCTCTCATTTAAGTTAAGGATGACTGCATCTTTTTAGTTACTCAGGCCAAAATATTTGGAACATTCCTTTACTCCTCTTTTTCTCATAGCTCAGCTTCCAATCTGTTGTTAAAACCTTGCTGGCTTTACTTTACAAAATGTATCCAGAGTCAGACTCCTAATCTTTATTCACATCTAAGCCACAGAAACCTTTTTTAAAAAAAAAGCATCATCATATTAGAATATGTCAGATAGTGATCTAGTTCAAAATACTGCAAAAGAACTCCTTTTTACTCAATGTATGAGCCAAAGTTATTTTGATGGCCAACAAATTTCCACATGATTCTACACATACTTTTCTTTACCAGCTAATTCCTTTTCATTTTTCTTTCTCACACTTCTCCAGTCACATTGGCTTCCCTGTTTTTCTTCAAACATGCCAAGCATACTCCTTCAGACATTTGTACCGGCTCTTTCTCTCTCTCTCTCTCTCTCTCTCTCTCTCTCTCTCTCTCTCTCTCTTTTGCCTGAGATGATTAATTACAAAATATTCACATATAAAAGTCACTCATTTCTTTTAATCTTTGCTCAAATGTCACCACTTGAATGGTGGTGTCACCATTTAACAACTCTATTAAATATTTAACTCACTTATCCTTTCTATTTTCTATGGCTTATGTAAACATTTAACCTACAATTCATCCATATATTTGTATTATCTATTACTGTGCTTTATTTTCTTTTGAAAATGTACCCCTGCAAAAGAAAGAAATATGTTTTTTTTTTCCATGACATATACTAGGCACCTAAATTACTTGCATATACATACAAATTTTATCTACCTAAAAATTGTTAAACTTTTAAGATATTTGTATGCAAAGGATGAATTAATGATTGATGGTAAGTCACGAATTAAAAAGATTCTTTTCTTTTTTATTTGTACATAAAATAATATAGTTTTCTTATTATCAATGACATGAAATAATAAAATAAAGAAGAACACAGTCAGTGAATATTTGTTGCCTTAAAGAATAAATGACAATGAATAAAACACAGGTTTTCCTCTATGGTACTTACAAAATAGTTGAGTTAAAAGATTTGTAAAGAGATATTTATAGTAGCCCAGGACCATGTTCTGAGTTAACTGTGAAGTATACCTTCTAGTGAGAGCCTCCAGCGGATTATTGTCTACTTAAATAGGAACCATTTCATTTTTGCTGTTGTTTACCACTTGAGCCCTACCATCTAGCACAGTACTTGATATCTTCTAAGTAACCAGTAAATAAATATTTGAGAAATGAATACTAAATAAGGCCAGCTATTAATGTACATTTTTTTCCCTCTTATTCTCATCCTCCCCATCCCTCCGATCCCCCCGCCTCCTCCCACCCGCCCCCCTTCCCGACACACACACACTTCCACCTCTGATTTATGTTGCCATCTGCCCTTAAGAACTGGATCTCTGAAGGCAGGGCGTCTCTCCTATGTGCCTGCAGTGCACATCCGGGGCCTGGCGCTCCTGGGCCTGGAGCATCCAGCACACTCGGGCCCTAGTGCGCCCGGGGGACCTGGTGCACCTGGGACCTAGGGCACCCAGGCTATGTTCTATGGCTTCACTTGGGGTGCAAACCCAGGACCTTCTGCATATAAAACAGACATTCTAACCACTACACTATGGAGCCACCCCCTGTTAATGTACATTTTAATGAGGAAAAATATATAAATATTTTAGATTCAAGAATAAATGCTTTGCATTTATCCCTGCCTTCTTCTGTCTTTCATGTATCCCATTCAACTCATTTGCACATCCAATCACCATAAGATCCACATCAAACTGCTTCCTGCTATCTTGTTGGTCCAAGGTATTATAATTTTTAACATGCTGTCATTGTTAACTGTTTTCCTTTACCACTCTTAACACACACTTCAGAAAGTCTGTAAGTCTATTCTCCATATAGCAGTTAGTATGTGATAAAATTTATTTTAAATTTAAATCTAATTGTATAATCAGAATCTGTCATGCTATGTCTAGAATTCAGGACTCTATCTTCTTTTATCTTTTCATGAAATCATGGTGCCTCAATTGTAATTTGAACTCACATGTTAACTAAGATCCAATTACATTTATTATTTAAATATATTTTTGCAAAGGAACATCATTTTCCTTCATATTATTAAGTTATAATGAAGTATGTACTATAGGCACTGGTACACTATACTGTCTACCTTAAAAAGAGATGCATGGGCCAAGCTCAACCTCTCACCTTTTCCAGTACTTTCTGTGCAAATCAACAGATCTAACTAATGCAGTTAAACAGGACAGCTAATATAAATATTCACTGCTTCAAAGTTTCTATTTCTTTATCTTTACCTTTTTTGGCTCATATTATATTCATTATTTTTACTTATCAGGTTATTACCCACATAAAAGAATGGCACCATTGTACATCAAGTAGTTAAACCATGAATTGATAATCTGGAATTAATTTCTTATCTCAAACAACTTCATTTTATCCAGCCTCTCATTCACTCCAGTTTTAGACCTCAGTATCACTCTTCACACATACTGTACTCATTGTCACAATTTTCTTCTATACTTCAAGGTGCCTGAAGAGGTGCTTTAAATCAGTATCTGTTTGAAGTGAGTGTACTTGAAGTTTTTAGCATCACGTTGGCAAGAGGATCTTTGCTTGCTAAAGAAATCTGGAAAATACAAAACTTAGATTATACCTCCAAAAGTACCATACAGATAGTATTGTTAAAATATCACTAATACTTAGATTCAGAGAAAATAAATTATTTTTTATTCTTATTTAATAGAAAACAATGACATTTATGAAACTATTTTACATTAACTCAACAAGCATTTGCTTATCTCTTATTATATTGCCAGCTACTAGCGATACCATAGTAAATATATTGGACAAACACTCTTATCCTCATATAATCTAAAGTTTAGTTGATAGCTAGGAACAGTAAAAAAAAAAAAAAAAGGTAAAATGTAAGATACTGAGTAAGTAATAAGTGCTTTGGGGTACGCTAGAGAAGGAAAATGTAATGAAGAGTTTGGAGGGCAGTGTCCAAGTACAAATCAGAGGATGTCTCACTGAGAAGATGACAGTAAGTATAGGTTTATGGAGAAGAGTGTGTGAGCCATAAAACTATCCTTAGGGAATTGCAATCAGAAGGAAGCTCTAATGCAAAGAATGAAAATAGTACTGGGCATTTTACATTTCATTAGTCATAAATTCGACTCTGCCCAACATCCTGATATAAAGTTTAAAATTATTGATCTCAGAAGTATATTTTAACTATTTTATATAGTAATCAATTGTTATGGACTGAACTATGTTTTCTTAAAATTCAATGTTGAAGATCAAATCCCCAGGACCTCAGAATGTGGTTATTTGGACATAGGGACGTTAATGAGGTATTAAAGTTAAATCCAGTTCACAAGGATGGACTCTAATCAAATATGACTAGTGTTTTCATTAAAAGAGGACAGTAGGACACAGACACACACAGAGAGAAGACCATGTGAATACAGAGGGAGAAGATGGCCACATACAATGCAACGAGAGAGTCCTTAAAATAAACGGACTATAGACACCTTGATCTCTGACTTTTCGTCTTTAGAGGTATGAGAAAATAAATTTCTGTTGTTAAAGCCACTCAACTTGTGGTACTTTGCTGTGGCAACACTGAAAATTTGATACATTAATCTTTTAATTATTCTAAGGTATAAAATAAACAGTTTTGAAAACTAGAGATGCATCTTTACAGAGTACTGTTATTATATGACAGCAAGTAAGTTGTTATGTTTTTCTGAAAATCTATCAGTTGTATGGCTTAGATGGGGGATCTAAATGTCATAGGAAGTACAAATAATTACACAGTTATCTTTTTATTGTATTTTCTGTTCTGAATATGTAAGTCTGGATTAATAAGGATAAGAGTTATTTTCAAATTTTATCAGAGCAGACCTCTGTTATGCAAAGCACAGTTGTGGAAATATTTATGATCCTAGAATTCTGTATTGTATTACAAAATTGAGCCAGCCAGAAAATCAAGGTATTGGGAACGTAATTCATTCAAATTTGTGAGAGTCTAGATAGGCTTACCATTCTTGCCTATAAAGTCATACTTGGCAGGCATCTTATGCAACAACAAATATGCTTATGCCTTTGAGATGATATGACAGCCAGCAAGGGTGTTGGATAGCCTGCAACTTATAAGTAGGTATTTTTTTTTCATGAACCTTATAACTTGTGTAGTAAACCATACACAGATAATCTGCCTTCTTCTCTAGCTTTCTTTTGATTAACTTTATAAGAGCAAACATTTACGAGGAGAAATTATTTCTGCAGTGACTTTTTGTTTGTACTCCTTTCAGAATATGAAAAATGGTATCCTCTGATTCTAGAAGAGGGTGATAGGACACCGTTCCAATAAAAACTATTATAGGACCACATTTACAGATTCCTGCTGCTTGTTCTTCCAGGAGACTTAAACTGAGCAGAAATAGACCTATTGCTTTCACTTACCTTCATCACTAACATGTTCTGCAGAAAGAAAATTCCAACAAATCGCTGTTAATTCCAACTTGCACCAGGAGCTGGAGATGAACCTAGTTGAGTTCATCATTGCATCTTTACCTGCAATGGTTCTTCAGTGTAAAAGAACTGAGGAAAAATCAGCAGGAGAAAGTTTTGAGTTGAGAGCTGGTACCCATTCTTTTATTGCTAACATATCTAAAAAATTATTAATATTAGCTGCCATTTATAGATGTTTGCATATAATTCTGCATATTAATTTACATTTATTATCTTATTGAATGCTCAAAAATGTTTTTCTGAATTAGGACTTGTAATATTCTTACTACAGAGATGAAGAAATTGATGTACATAGAAATTAATTTGTCCAATGTCACACAGCTAAAGAGTTGATGGAGGATTCAAACCCAGACAGTTTAACTCCGAAGCTTGTTTGCCTAGCCCCCTGAAATATACTGCTTAAACAGCTTATACGGAATGGATGCTTAATACATTTAACTATCTCTGTCTTTGTAAATGAAAGGCAGAACTGATACATCTCCCAGCCAGTTCTTTCCCTAAAGAAATAGTTACATGTCAGTAAGTTTTGGAAAAAATGACTGTGTTCTGATATATATGCTGGTTGTTTTCCTTCCCCTGCTCATTCTTCTCCATCTGCAGCACATTGTGTGAATTGATCCATATGGATTATTTTCTCCCAAGTTTCTGCTGGGCTTAGCTATTGGGGATCTTAAGCAATAGATTTGAGGAGAAGAATGAGGTGGGAATCATTATTATTTTTTCTCCTTCCTGGTGGTGCAGTTATGATCCAACCAAGTCCCCTGACTAAAGATTTCAATTTCTTGAAAGTATCTTGAGATTTGTCAGTTTCCTCAGGCCATTGGGTAGGATGATACTCTCTTTTCACTAGCTGTGGGGAAGGGTGGTGTCCCTCATGGTCTTCCTGTACTTTGCCCACAATTTTGTATGTTATCTCTTTACCAAGCTCTTCTTAAATTATCATAACTTGTACATGCCAACTGTTTCTTTGATGACTTTGATTAATATAATTTTTAAAATTATGTGCCCTAATATATAATATCAAGCATCTCACTCTTTAGTAACCACTAATGGCTTATAGTCCTCAAATATTTCCCGAGTCTGTCTTCAAATCCCTCCTTGCTGTCTACCTTTGATTTAATAAATATCAGGTCAGTGTCCAACTAAAGGGTGATCTAGGGAAAACAAAACAAAACCCCACAATGTGCTATAATTATGAGTTCTGTCCTCTACATTAAAAATTGTATTCCTACTGTCCAAAATTTATTAGTAATAATTAATTAAAATATGTCTGACTATTTTTAAACTATATTTAGTTTCTTATTTTTTTTGAACAAAACAAGATAGCAGATACAGATTGTTTGCTGGAAAATTAGAATTCTCTTAGAGCACTGAAACATTGACCAACTGTGAATTACAATTATCATCATCATCATGTTTAAGCAATATTGATTGAGACCTCAGTGTGTGTACATAATAAAATAATTCTCAGGTTGCAATCCATAAGATACATTTCCTACCAAATGAAGCTGTTTTATGCCCTACTCCAGTCTCAACCATTTTTACATTTCTAAACTCTCTATTAATGCTATTTCTGTTTAGATATTTCTAGAACATTATTATCATTCTCTTTATTATTCTGGCATGAATGCTGCTCACTTCATTTTGAACTCTAGTATCTGTGTTATGGATTCCCCTCATGAGCCATGGACAGAATCTGACCAGGTTAGTTATTTGGAAATATTTGGCTGACATCATGAATTATTCTTTCCTTATGCTCACTACTTAATTTCTACTTGTTCAATGGTCATGATAAAATTGCCAAAAAGTGCCAAAAATTTTGTAAATATGGATCTGGTCTTCTATTCAAAGAGGAAGGTAAGAATAAGTGGGTAGAAGGATACTAGCCCATCAACATCACTAGAAAAAAAAATATATCTATTCTACTGACTTGGTTTAATTATATCTCTTTCATACTCAGATGATAAAAATTAATAGGATATGCAATTTTATTTCAAAATGAAATCAATTTGGTACCTCAAATTACCTAAAATTTATCTCATTCATATGTATTCATTTACATAGAACATTAGAGAACTTCACAGATGCTGGTCAACAGGAAGAGAGTTACCTGACATCAGGTTATTTGAGAATACAGCTGAATAGAAGCAGAGGTAAAGTTTAGCCGTTTCAAGCACTAATCACAGAATAATCTATTGCTTTATAATAGAAACTAGTTTGACTCTTGAACTTGCATCATTTTCTCCAATAGTGATAGAATTCGGGTTTTGGTTTTAGCCCTGAAAAACACAATTTAAAACATTCCCTTTAGCTCCAAAAAAAAAAAAAAAAAAAAAACCTGATCTTATTCATGCCATGATATTTTTCTCACTGAAACATTTTATGACCAGCTTACAGTGCCTCACTTTTGTGCTGTTTTTAATTTGAGAACAATAATGGGGGTGGGGGCGTGGGGAGTAATCTTATTTTTTTCTCTTCTTTTTCTCAACAAATGGATTGATTCAAGAGACTTAAGAATTGCTTAGACAACTCTAATGGTTGCGATCATTTTGAAATAGCCTTTTGGCTATTGATTAAATTGGAATGCTATAGGTAAACACAGTTGTGATCTAATATAAATAACAAGAGTTCTGATTTTGCTTTGGTAGACTAAGTGACTTCAGACAGTCATTTATTTGAAAATAAAAGCTAAGTTTGTCAATTTTTTAGTATGTTAACATTCAGAAATCAACAAAACAAAATAATTTTCTATATAATATTATCAAAATGATGGTACCTGCTTAGAGCAATGTGACATAGACATTTTGATGACACCTGATGTATTTAAGAAGATCAGATAGTTTCTTATTGCCTAGAAGGAAAGATGCAAACTACCAGTGTGATTGTGCCAGCCAAATGGCAGTGATCAATGAATAACATATTTATGCTGTATCTTTTCATTTTACCTAAATATTCTCATTGTAAATATATGTCTGTATAATACTTTTCTCAAAAACTTATTTATTAGCTGCTAAGGCAAAGAATAACCAAAAAAGTCATCTCATACAAAAAGAAGAGGAAAAAGTTTAAAGTTCGATAATATGATACCTAATCAAATCTTAGAAATACTTGAATAAATATATTATGGTATTCTCCATTTGCATGCAGAAAAATAATTAATATATAATATTAAAATAAATGTATTTTAATTTAAAATATTATTAAAGCTATAATTATACATTAGCTGTGCTTTAATTAACTCTACCATTTAAAATCTGTGTCTATATATAGTGATAATATATACTTAAGGACAAAAGAAAGAAGCATGCTGTTTGCTTTGAATTATAAATCTTGAATTAACTGGAGTAAAATTAATGAGTGTTGTAATTTAAGTTACTTCAACCAACATAAAGAAAGGTATCATATAACAAAGGGTAGAACATCTGATTGCTAAGTTCTCTCCTTTAAATAAGGGAAGATTCTCATAACATAGTTAATAAGACTATGTTGTCTTATTGAGAGATTGCAAAATGGTTACTTTGATAGGTTTGATATGAAAAAGAAAAGAAAGTCACTGGACTGAGAATAAGAGGTCTAGCTCTTCTATTACATGGTTGTATAATCTTGAGAAATCATTTCACCTCTGTGGATCTTATTTTCTTCATCCAGCAGTATTGACTAATGATTAAGATTACTTGTTCTGGAACCAATTTGCTAAGGTAAAAATTGCAATATACCATTTATATGTGATATTAAGCAAGTTTCCTAATGTCTCTGAAGTGTTTCCTCACTTTCACAATGTAGATTATATTACTAGCTCATAAGGGGTTTTTGAAGATTTACTGAAAATACTTCTAAACTATTTTGAATAGTACCTAGTCCATTGTAAATTCTTAATAAATGTTGGCTCTAGTATGTTATGTCCCTGTCATAAATTAATTGAATTTTTAAACTTTATTTTGATTGACATACTACATTTATTCAAGATGTGAATTTAAAATAAGAACAGTGACTTCTTAGATTTAGCCCATTTGTTCATGTGAAATTATATATTGATGGATATTTTGCTAAAGTGTAAAGAAGAGAATGTGCCATTTGTGGTGTAATACATTTGGCTCAATTCAGATGAAGACAGTTGGTCGTATGAGGCTGTCAACACTCCTTGTCCATTCCAACTTAATCTGGTATCCATTTGTGAGACTGGTGCAGTAGCCAAAATTTGGTAAGGAGTTGAAAAAAAGAGCTTCTTGATGTACCCAAGGCAAAGAAAAAAAGAGGTTTTTCATGGTATTATTAATATGGTACCTGTTTTCTCTCAGCTTTGAGGAATTAGCTCTGAATTTTCTAAAAGAATTTTATATAAAAGATGTTTTGAAGATGATCTTTGAGAGAGGCGTCTGTGTATGGCAGATGCTAATGTGAAAGCTATATTTGGGTGGCTAATATTGGCTTCATCATACTAAGTGATTCTGTAAATCTTCAGATATATAGCAGAGACTTTTTTCCACACACATGTAAATGTGGTAAAATATATGTAACATAAAATTAGTCATCTTATCCATTTTTAACTATACAATTTAATACCATTAAGTACATTCACATTGTTGTGAAAACGATCTCCAGAAACCCTCATCTTGCAGAATGAAACTCTTTATGCCCATTAAACAACTCCCCATTCATCTCTCCCACCAACCCCTCGCAACCATCATTCTATTTTCTGTCTCTATGAATTTGTCTACACTAGATACCCTCTATAAGTGGAATCATACAGTATTTGTCTTTTTGTGACTGGCTTATTTTACTTAGCATAATATCCTCAAAGTTCATCCATGTTGTAGTATATGTCTGAATTTCCTTCTCTTTTAAGATTAAATAATCTTCCATTGTATGCATATATCACATTTTGTTTATTAATCCATCCATTAATGGACAACTGGGTTGCTTTTATCTTTTGGATATTGTGTATAATGCTTCTATAAACATGGATATGTTTATCACTTCAAGACTCTAGAAGTGAATTTGCTAGATCATATAATAATTCTGTGTTCAATTTTTGAGGAACCTCCATAATGATGTCCATAATGGCTGTACCATTTTACATACTCATTGACTGTCACAAAGGGTTTCAATTTCCCCACATCCTCCTTAACACTCGCCATTGATTAACTTTTTATAGTAGCCATCCAATGTGTGTGAGCATACTAAGGACTTTTAAAATGTCTTTTTTCTCTCTCTAAATTATAAATTCCTCAAGGCAAATATCATAAGTATCTTTTTATTGCTATATCCTTTATACTTCATTTAGTTTTTAGAACTCAATACAGGTTCAATGAATGTGTTTTAAAAATAAGGAGAAAAGGAGCACAGCATAGTTTTAGCACCTTGAGGACTTTGCTTCTTTATGATGAGTCAGAGAGCAGCATCTCAGGCAAGGTGATTTCCTATCAAGCTCAAGATCAGATTAAAAGTGACCTACCACTCTGGATGTATTCATGAGGAGCAAATATCAACAAGACATCTACTGAGAAGAAATTCAGGTAGATAGAAATATTTGTAAGGAAACAAATATTACCTGAGCACTTTTGAGATACTCCACAGGGCTTTCTAGAATTATTAAGGGGCATGTTATACTGAGTAGAGGTAACAATAAAAGATAGTGGAGTCATTGACTTCTTACAACTAGGATAAGTCAAAATCCAGATATTTCAATTTAAGTGACTGAATTTGATTTTAATTCTAAATAGTTATACTGACCCCAAAAGGGGCTAAAAATTCCCTACTTATTATTTCCATGTAACTGGCTCATTAAGTTGCTATATGATAAACAAATTAGTGGTGATCTTATAACAATAATTAATAGTAAAGAAAAATTGAAAATGGACAGCACCTATTAGAATTAGTTCATGGCTTCAAAATGAGATTGATCTGATAATTGTGTCCACTAGGTGCTATTTTTCTCTATAAAAAAGTGTTTCCTTAAACATAAATGATAATAGATGTTATTTACCAGTTCAGAGGTAATAAAAATGAACATAAGTCATATGATTACCTACTCTGCTGTGGTATATGTCATTTTTACCACTGTATGAATCAGCCCAGACCTAGAGTTAATTAAACTAAAAACAAGGGGGAAATTGTTCTAATTTTCAATAGAGGTAGGGCCAATAATAGTAGAAGATCCAGAGAAAGATAAAGTTATAAGTGAGTAGAGAAAACAAACCAACAGAAGAGAGGCAATAAATTAGTACATATGGGGAATGAGAGGCAGATGAGGGGGATATATTCCATGGTTTCAGAGAGAATGGGAGAAAATAGTTTGTGTTTAGAGTTGCCTCACTTTGCAAGATTTTCAGTTCCAGTCCAGTCAACAGAAATTATTAAAATCATCCCACTTTTTCTTGAGGTAACTTGAGTCTCTGTTCCATCCTTTGGAATCAGTCTAAGAAAAGAATTATGTCCCTTGGTTAAACCTACTCCCAAACACTTCTTTTATGTGCTGATAGCAATTTCATTCTATGCTAAGCTTTAGTTTGTAAATTGGTTAAATATTGTACAGGTTCAGGCAGAAAAATTTTGCTCATGTTACCATTTACTATCTTACATTGTGCATTACCTGTTTTGCTATGGAAGCTTAATCCTAGAATTAAGTACAACTGCCATTTATTAAGTGCTGTTTTATTCAGTAGGTAGGGAGCTAGGCATTTAAAGATTTAAACCTCAAAATAACTGTATGAAATAGGCAATAATATCCTATTTTATACATGAAGAAACTAAAACCCAGAATATTTAAGAATTGATTCAGAGGTCAATTCAGGTCTGTGAAACTTCAAAAACTAAAACTCTAAAACATTAGAGTAAGAGAGAATGACATCAACTTCTGAGTCAAAAAGCCTAAATCTTGTAAAAGAAGTTCAAACATCCATAGCATGTAGAACTGCTACAGATTGGTATGACATTGGAAATTGTGAAAATTGATTAAGGTAGAACAAGATTTCTTCTATGAGTTTCAAAGATAAAATCCTCTGAAGGGCCCCTGAACACTATTTGGCGACAGATAATTGCTTTGTCTGCCTCTATTAAAAGGCATCTACCTTTAGGATTGTACAATGAATATAATTCTGACTTTGGTTCCTTTTCGTTCACTGGATTACAATTCACAAAGACAAGGTATTTTTACAAATATAAACCAGCACATTTTGCCATGATGTATAATTGTTTTACTTTAAATATTGGTAAAATTTCTGTCTCTCACCTTTATTGTCTTAACTCATCTCTCTTTTTCATAAGTCTTCATTGAAACCCTTTGGAAACTGTAACCAGGATGATTTTTAAGACATTAACTGCAATACAGTCATACCTCTGCTTAAAACTCCTCAGTGGCTATGCTTTTAATTCAAACCTGGAAAAAATTCTCATCATGGCCTAAAGGCTTCAATGTGACCTTGCTTTATTTTCTTTTCTCTTTGCTTGTTTTTGTTTGCTTGTTTTGTTTGCTCCTAGGTCTCAAGCTTTTCCTCTACCAATAGTACTAGTTGAAATGTTGTTATTATTATTATTTTTTTTTTATTTTTTTTTTTTAAACTCAGTCTTCCCTGTGATTTCCCCGTTTTTTAGTGCTGGAGAAAATTTATCTTGTGGACGCTCAATACTTTGTCCCAAGTTCTGCCTATCCTCCTCATTTCTACAAATTTTCAAAGAATAGCCATATTTATACCAAAAGCCTTCAAATTCCTCATACAAACAGTTTTAGACTGAGATGGGCACATAAATAAAATTTCTTCCCTGAGGCTTTGAAAGTGGGTCCAAAAATTTGTCTTAGACAATTTTTCAGGAGAAAAAGAAATTAAACCTCAGAAACTATTGGTGTCAGTCGTTTTCTCTTAAGTGAATTAGAAGGTGCAGAAATTTATCTGCAATAAAACACATGTAAGTAATTGTACATTAACATGAACTATCTGTGGTCATTACACTTCTTCCTCACCAGAAACTTTCTGGGTTTCCTCTGATGCTTCTTGCAGTCAATGGTTCCAAGCCTCTCCCTAAGTCCCAGCTGTGCCTCTGGCCTTATATTTCATAAGACACCACTGATTGTATCTTAATCATGAATACATTAGACGTTCTATTAAACCATCTGCACTTTACTTATACGTGAGATTAACCAACGCTCCATATTTCCTTTGAAAAACATACTGACCTCTCCTTGCAGTCATATTTGAGCATGCTGTTGGCTAGTAGGTTCCTCTGTAGTACCCCGCCCACTCCTGATCCTGCTCTTTCAGTTCAATGTTTGACTCGTGTTAACCTTGTTTGTTCCCCACTATGCTAGTTGATTGTTACTAAGTTGAATTACTAAATTCAATTACCTATTACATAAAACAATGAAATATGGGTGCAAAAATAAAAACTTTCTGTTACTATAAAAACAAAATTGAATACTTTAAAAAGATTCAAGAAAGAAAGAAAAAAGATTTTACAAAGTGCTGTGAAATTAGATGTGGCTAAGTCAACTCTAAAAGGTCTGGGTACAAAAATTCTTTTAAAAACATTCTACTCATGTTTTTGATGTGTCTTTGTTCTTAATACAATTTGAAAAATTGCACACTGATGGTAAATTTGGGGTGTGGTTTACTCAAAATAAGTGAATCTAATCTCCAATCAAATCTATACTCAAAAAATCTTTGGTCTTATATCAAACTTTTAGCAAACAGATATACACTTGCACAGTTAAGTTAAGATAGCATATTTAAATTAGGAACGTGTCATTCTTTTGGTCTAAACTTGAATTCTAATTAGTCCACCAATACCCTAGTCTTCTTGCATTGGATAATAGCACTTTTACTCTATTTCTGTTGATTAAAGTTCAAATAGAGTCTGTTATTGGAATCCCCCATAAAAAATCTTTTTTATAGCATTTTTTGATGAATTATTTGGCATTTTTGCATAGCTAAGAAAGCTAAGAGGAGCAAAAAACATTATATGGGGAAGAGGAGCATTCAGAAGCAGGGAAAGATAAGATATTAAAGTTATCTAGGTGAGATTTGTTTTCTTTCAAGTAGCGAGTTCACTATTACTTTAAATAATTAATATAAAACTGTGTTATGGTGTTTCTATTTATTTACTTCTACATTTATATTTTACTTTTTTGCTAAAAGGATTTGAAGTGGGTTATAGTAAAGCATAATTTATTAAAACTGAACCATAAGTGAAGAATTGTTCTTATCGAGCATTTACTGCACTCCAGTTCTATGCTGGTTTTGATAATGTTGTTGCATTTTAAAAATTAAAGCTTGTGAACAGTTTGAAAAAAAATATCGGCTCTAAAAATCTGCATATGTATTTTCCTTCCTTTCCTCTCTGCCTACCTTCTTCACATTTTAGTAATCTAAAAGAAACATTATATAATACATGTTGCAAACTTATGTAAAGCCATATAAAGAAGGTGCCTATAATAATTTTTAACACATGGTCTGATTTTATTTTATTTAAATGTGTACACATAAGTACACATATATATGTGGCTACAAAGAGAAAGATGGTTGTTTCTGAAGATGGCTGTGTAATAGGGATTTTGTTTTTACGTGTGGTTAGAAGAGCTATAAAAATCAAATTCAAGACTTAACTACTTATTGATCTCATAATTTCAATTTTAAAACTGTGTCACTATTTTTTTTGCCATCCTATCAAAGATTATGCCAGTCTAATAGCTATAAATCTTGTTTCCAAGCTATAAAAAATCTACCACATAGCTTATAGGTATAATTTATCAACTCTATAAATCTGCTTCATCACTTGATTGACAAAAGTGAATTCACTAATATCTAGCTGACATTTTAGTCCAACTGTCTTCTTTTAAACAAAAGGACTCCTACTCTTGGATTAGGGCACAATAATGCCCTTACACATGCTTTGGGGATCCACTAGCCATGCTCTCCTCATGTCACATAATGTTCAGCAACACCAAAGAAATTATTACGTAGTATTTATAACTATTACAAGTATGCAAGCCCTGTTGTGGGAGAAAGGAAATGTTGGAAATTTGAAGTTATTTTAACTCTGCATTTTATGTCTGTTAGGTGTTCAAAAATAGATTAGATTTGACTGGCTCAAAATTTACATTTAAATGTGGTTGATCGAAGTGAAGGGAGCTGGGTTTTATTTTTATTTCTTAATATTCAATATGACTGATGTGAGATTTTTATAAGTGGTTAAAGCACAGAAAAACAAATATCTATTTTTTATAATAAAATATCCATTAAAAAAACTTGAGAGGTTTATTATAGTTCTGATCTGCTCATTCCATTAAAGAAATTATTAAAGATTGCTTCAGGATGTGGCCAAAGTAATGAAGTGCTCAGAGTAATGTCTTATAAATGTCATTCTTACAACTAATGGCTTCTGAGTAGCCATTTTAAATAGTAAAACTTTTAAACTTTTCTTTTTCGAATATTTATAATTTTGGGAAAGAGGCTCTCTATTTATTAAGTATGTATGCTATTGTGCATTTCTATGAGCGCATATAAATATGTGTGTTTATATGTATGGGGCATTTTAGCTATAATCCAGTGATTCAGATGAGTCTAATTCCATCAAAATTTGGGAAAAATAGATGTCACTAAAAATCACCCATTCACATTCTTAGCGGCCTTCTTTCACATGCATGTATTTAATTTAGTCCTCTCTCAGTCTCAGCAAAAAGTCACATCCAAATATAAGATTTCTAAGTTTCATAAAGGTAGGCACTCATAAATGTTTTTCCATCTTTTGTATGCCACTAATTATAAGACGGGTACCTGAGATTTTAATTTAAGAATTATAAGTGAAGGCTACAGAATAAGATATCTAAATGGAAATCTGTCATTGCCGTTTGCTGTGTAATGCTGGTAAGTTTTTAAACTTGTTCATGCTGCTTTCCTGAAGTATAGAATAGATCTGTTATCTGCTGCTGTATTTGTATTAGGCTGTATTTATTCCTGTTGTGCATGACCACTTCAGTTCCAGCAAGATTCAGCATATTTCTCTAATTAGATCATAAATTCAAACTAATTTTTTGTTTTCTCCTACCAATTCAAAGCTCATTTGAAAATTTTTTTTGAAATCTACTTCAAATCCTTTTCTTGAATACTTATTTGACTTGACTAATCTACTAATTTATTTCATGTGGGTTTTGTTACCCTTATTCTCTTATTTTTATTTTTTTATGTCCACATGGTAGTGTAAAAATTGTGGAACTTTTAAGCTGGATGGTGTGTGTGTGGCGGGGCGGGGGGAGGAAGTGAGGAGAAAGAACATAACTGTATTTGTTGGCATGTTGTAAGAAAACTTCCTCCCCGCCCCGCTTTTTTTAAGATTAATCTGCTCAGATAATAGAACATTGAAATGTCTTAAACTTACTTGACATTGCACTAGCTAACTCATGTGATTTCCCCTTTTTTTTATGGAAAAAAAATGAAAGAAAAAAATCATGCTTTAATAGGAAAAGCATTATAAATTGTCTTTTGGTTTTAAAGTATAAGAACTTTTTGGTTCACTTTTTTAATTTCACAACATTTTTCATTTTCCTATTAGTGGAATGTTTCTCAGAGGAGAGAGAGTCTAAATTTATTGGTAAAGGATGAAGAGATTAACCATGTAAATAGATAAGAGAGAAGAAGAAAATAAATGACTATAGTTTCATAGAGATAAGATAGAATCTCTTAAATTGCAGTGAGACCAACTGGCCATGGTTTTACTAGCTGTTGTGGAGTCTTGGGGACGAGGTGACATTTATCTACTTAGGGGTGATAATGGTTCCAACAACATTGCTGGCAATAGCAAAGGCTTCTGGAGTTCACCAAAGTTAAGTACTAAAAAGTATTCATTAGATTTGACTATAAAGAGATCACTAGAGATATGCAATTGAGTGATGTGAGTGATGTTCTATTTTCAATTCTAATATCTGAACCTGGTGGCAGAGAAGTAAAAAGTCAATGAGCAATGATGCAGTGGTGACAGGAAGTATACAGACTTACTATTCAGTGGTCTGTGGACCAATGGCATCAGACCTACCAAGGAGCTTGGTAGAGATGTAGAACATTCTCAGGTATCTCAGGTAACTCCTACAAACACTGCATCAGAATCTGCATTTTAATAAGATATTCAGGTGATTGAGCAGCATATTAGCTTGAGAAACATTGGTGTAGACACTAGTTTTGAGAAGGTTGACTGTGAAAGAAGAAACATTATTAGACAATAGATAGAGGAAGATATATAATTAAATAATTTTGTTATTATTATTGTTTTAATTATTATTATTATAAATTGAGTACATGAATAATGATCTTTAAAGTTTAAAATAGATGGATTACATATAATATTGAATCAAATAATAACAAAGTGTATGTAACTTTTAGTGTATAATTTTGGAAAATGAATCTCAGAGAGGTTAATATATTTAGTTAAAGTTATAAAATAAGATGTTGAATCATATTTCAAATGTAAGTCTGTCTGTCTCCAGAGTTCATTCCCATTATTATAATTAAGGTTGATTCTTAGTGAGAAGAAACATACTAAATTAAGCAAAGTTTGAAAGTTATGATGGTTGTGATTGTTGATTTTAGTATCATCATTGATGGTAACAAATCATATGGGAATTGCTTAAGTTATTCATTTCCTGGCTATTTTACTTAACAAAGCAGATCAATTTGGCTACCAAAATAATTAAGGGAATGTTTATTTAGAAAATATTTTGTAAAATGGTGGATTCATGATAGGTAGAGTTGTTACTATAGTTGCTACTTTTTTTGGAGACTAAATATTGTGAAAAACTTAATGGTAGCTTGAAAGGATTAAATATACCACAAAAATCAATTTTTTTTCCTGGAGAACTTGTTGTTAAGCTGTTAACAGCACATCACAGATTCAAGTTATACTTCTCAAGCTGCATTCCTTATTTCTTTATATTTATCATTCTCCTGTCTATTCCTCAATAAACTGCAAGCATGCATCCTCTTCGTACAATATCTTTCCAGGGTACCCAACCTAAGACAATGGCATTTTTTCAAAATTCAGATATTTTCAACATATATAGTGGGGTTTGGGAAACAATGGCCAAGGGCCTGTTTTTGTAAATAACCTTAATTGGAATACAGTCATACACATTCATATAGTTACTATCAATGACTGATTTCATGACAGAAAATATATATGTGTCCCACCAAATCAAAAACATTTACTCTCCATCTCTTTACAAAAAATATTTGTTGACCTCTGGTCTGCTGAATAACTACTGAATCTCTCTAAGACAAATCAAGACATTCAAAACAAACTACAGTATCCTTCCTCTCCTTCATTTTTAAATCTATTCCTGTACTTGCATATTCCTTCTTTCTGTCCAGTGTCATACTCCATCCAGTTTCCCAAGAGGCACTAGAATCCATACTTTTTCTCAATCCTTATTTCATTAACATTCTAGGTGTTACTTTGGGGTCATCTTTTATTTTCCATCTATGCAGTCAAATAAACAGTTACATCCTTAACTTGGTATATGTATTCTTTCTTTATATGATCCACCTGTTTTTTCCAGTTTTACTTCTTATCAGTCTCCTTCAAATATAGCTCTATTTTATGATGCTCTTTTACAAACCAGCAAAGCTCATTGTTATTTTATGCCTGTGTAGGTAGATCTAGCTCCCTATGATGGTCATTCCATTTCTGATTCATAAAATCCTATTCATCTCTCAAGATCCAGCTTACTATTTCTTCTAACTTTAAGGCTTCCATTGCTGCATCTAACAGAATTAGTTACTCTTTCCTCGGCATTTGCAAAGCACGTTACATTTCTCTCTCTTGTATCACATGTGTTTCAATATTTGATTTTATATACAGTAGGACCAGTACTGTTTGCACGTCTGTCTTTCTCTACCCAGTGACTGAGTTCTCAGAATCATGGACTGTTTTGTTATTCCTTTTCATCTTCCCCCGATCTAGCACAATGCTTGAGGTTGGTTCTTAATGAATGCTGCCTGTATGAATAAGTGAATAAAAGTGCATTCCTAGAAATACCCTGAGATTTGTCATAGAGGGGGTTTGAGCTTATCAAATGGTAGGAAGTGATATATACCAGATTATAGGATATGACCAAGTTTCAGAAATTTGAAAAAAAAAAAAAACACACTGCTTTCTGAGTAACATACATTTTAATTTGAGGGTTTGAATTTTGACAAAGAAATACCTTGTGTAACTTCTGGGACTAGAGAAAAATGTTGGATTTCTTAGGAATGTATTTTATCATTTTGGTTTATAGTCTTCACTGGGCTTGCGGCAGACAATAAACATTAAAATTCCTATTCTTGACATTTTGCATGCCCTTGCAGAATGGTTATGGGAGATGAAATAAATTACACAAATGGTATTTTATCAGCTTTTTCCTCTCAAAATCATATCCTGAGATAGAGTTCTAAAAGTTCATGTTTTCTGACATCTCAGCTGCTATAAGATTGGACATAGCTATTTAATTCAAAGAATTAAACCAACTTTAACAGAAAGAGTGGGGCTTGGTTTTCTTTCAGAAATTGCCATGGGAACATGAGTGCTGCAAAGCTATTATACCTCTCATCTGAAGCATTTCAAATAATTTGGAATACCTCAAAAATGATATTTAAAACCTCCCAAGCATGATCATCCAGAATATTAAAATTGGAAGACCAGGTTATTTTATAATTTATTACTGTTTCAAATATTCCAGTTGCACCAATTTAATAAATCGTATCTTCATCTGGAATAACATTTGAATCAGTGGTACTTTCTGAAAGTCTAATTAGCACAGACCGTGCACGCCCAAAATGCAGCAAATCCAAATATAACACAACAAATCTCTAGGAAATTAAAATAAATTGTTAAAAATATAACAGATAAAATTGACCCAGTGGTTTTACTTATGATCATATAAACACTAAAAATATCTTTTGGAAAAGAAGCTCATTAAAAATAAGATTTTATAGCCATTTAAAATGTAAAATTTTAATCTTTGACATATTACTAACTTGTAGTGCCATCTACATAATCAACCAGGGAACTGAAGTAAGATTGTTTTTCCTTCTTTCAATACAGAGTACAAATTTCACATTTTATCTAAGTTTATACTACTGTCAGCCTGGTAAAAAAGTTCTGTATGCAAGTTATTTTTTGACCTGAGATATGTTCACGTTTATTCTTAATTTTATTTCAGTGCTTTTAGAAGTGGTCATTAAAGATGATAGAAAGACAACTTTTAAAAAATGGCTACTTCTCTTTCTTAAAAAAAATGCTATTTCTTTGATTTCTTTCTACATTGAAAATAGCCATCTGAGAATAATTCAAACACTCTGTGGCAAACATTCTTTCATGAGTTCTTGATGTTTCTCATCATTAACAAATTATTTTATTCTTTTTCTTTCCCTGTTACTTTGTGAATATTTGAACTTTATTTTTAATAGTCCATATGGATTATACTTGAGGTTTCTGAGAACTCAGGTAACATATTTTCCTAAAACTTTAATAAAATGCATTATTTTTCTAATGATTTTAGCATATACTCTGATTCATTGGAAAGAATGCAAATATTCCTAAGGGAAGGCATGTTAGCTATTTATTTATTTTATTTTTTACATTTTCTAACTAGCATAGGGCCAGATTCATTATACCTTAAGTAAATATATTTGAATGTTTGGTTATTCATTCTTAACTCATAGCTTTCAAACATTCTCTGCTATGTTACATCTTCTTAAGAGATAGTACTGAAACTATTTACGGTGCTGGAGATAAAATGGTACAGGAAAAAGATCAGTCAGAAGAAGCTTGATATAAAATGTGCCAGCACGAATTTATTTTATTTTGTCCTTAAATAGAGAGTAAATGTGTGAAGGTAATTGCACCTTTAGGAATTAAAAAGTTTAGATGAAAATAATTTCACTTAATGGGAAATAATTCAGAATAGGTTTCACATTTGATAGCATAATCTGTTTCTGAGCTTCTTATCCTGATCTGACTAAGACAAAGTTGAAAACATTTTTAGTTTTTTTCTTTCTTCAATATCTGGAACAAAGAAAAATTTATGACTTTAATTTTATTGTTACTGAGCCTTTCCTAAAAATAAGCTGGCAGATGCCATTAGTAGGTTAATTGATTTAATAATGTTCCTATGAATAAGCTAGCACTTCTGACTTGAATTGCTTTCTCAATTGATTGGTACTTTATAATAGAATTCTATAAAATGTATAGAAAGAGCAACAAAGAATTCAGCTCTGGATTTTTTGGTTAATTCATTAGCATTTAGAATTCTAAGAAATTATTGCATTTTCAATTGGCTAAATATAGCATTTGTTACTAATAATTAGGCACATGCATTGCTTTTACAAAGACTCTAAAATGCAGTCATAATAATGGCACTAAGAAAAGAGTGTATTAATAGCCTAGTGGTGTGTTTGTTTTTCAATGGCCAGCAAAGCACCTTCTGGGGATTTACAAAATGGAAGAAATCAAGATCACTTAAGGTAACCTGCAGGACAGTCTTGGTCCAGGGAAAAGAGGAAGAAAAGAGATTGCTACAGAGAAGCTGCAAGACAGGTGTTACCACCACTGGCTCCACTGGCTAAAGGTCTACTGCACTCTAATCCACTTTTCAGAAAAAAATGCTGAGTTTTCGTGAAACAAAGTTGCTACTTATTTTAGAGGGTTATTGAAGTCATGGTTTGCCTGAAGGCCAAATGGTTTTATTTAAAGTCAATATCAGTCTAGGCCAAAACAAAACCATGTATCATCATTAAAAAAAAAAAATCTAGGATACAGGGATTAATATAAAGCTTCATTATAATAATTCATTGTTAAAGTTGTATTACTTAATATTTAAGAGTGAAATTTTAAGTGTTTGACATTATTGTAAAGGACTGATCATTTCTCAGCTTCTTTTATTTATGTGGATAAATTAAGAAATTATTTGTGTTTCCTAATTTTTGTATAATTTATTGTTTTTTCATATTCTATAATCTTAAATTATGTTTAAGTGGAGTAGAACATCATAGTTTTTTTTCTGATTTTAAAGTTTTGTTTTTTTCTTAGAAAATTTTGAGGCTATGTGGTTGATAAGATTTTTAACTCTGGTATGAAATACATGAAGAATAACTAGATAGCACTATTTCTGAAAGAATCATTACCTAAATAGAATTCCAAAAATCAAAAACTAAATATACTTCAAAAAGCAATTTTGCTTAATTCAATAATGCTAGTTTAACAAAAAAAAAATCTACAAAGATTACAATTATATATTATAATATACTCTGATCTCCATTATTCTGATTTGTCTTGTTTAAACAAAAAATATATATTAGCTCAAAAATAATGTTTTTCATAAGGTTATCTGGCCAACACACTGTTTCATAATCTTATTACTAAATCCAATCTATTACTCTATTTTTTAACTATTTAAAAACTATTAGATTATTTAATCTTTCAATAATAAATATACTTTAAAAGTTAACTGAGAATTTCAATTTACCAAATACATATGGGGTTTATTATTCCAAGTTACAGATACAATGCTTAGATATACTTGAAAGAGAATATTAAAATATTAACATTTGAATAATGTGCTTTGCTTTTTTTGAGCTGATTATATGTTATGTTAACCAATTCCATACTAAGTATAGATATATTCTACAATGCCACCATTTCCAAAAAAAAAATTTATTATTAGATTATATCAAATTCTTCCTAAAAAAGTATCAACAATTGTTCATTCAAAATAGAAAAATAGTTTATCTTCTTAAGACTCTTCTATTCACCAAAAATTATTAAATATATCCATGTATTAGCCACGTTTTTGGCATCAGATATAAAGTAATCCATAAAACATATTTGAAACTGTCTTCACAGAGCTTGTACTCTAGTAGATTTGATGAGCCTTGGCCATTCTTTATCTCTCAGGCATCCAGGACTAGGGCAAGGAAAGTGAGGCACTTATCACAAGCACACAATTTCAGAAGACTCCCAAAATCTCAGTAACAAAGGCGAATAATATTTTAACATAATACTCAAATAATCAATCAATCAATCAATACCCAAACAATCACTAAAATAAATTATTTAAAAAACGGAAGAAAAAGTGTCATGCAGAGACATGTTATAGTGTAATGTGAATGGATGAATTAGTGATAGTGAAATAAATTCCACCTGTTGCTGAGAAATTTACATGGCATATAGGGAGGGAAGAAATATATGACAACCAGCTTTGGAGACGACGTCTATCACTCTCCGTACCTTGGTGGAAATAGCTCTAATTTCTTGCCCCCAAAGATTTCATCACTTCCACATGAAGCAAACAAACAAAAACAGCAACAACAAAACTCATATTTTCCACTCAAAATATTACATCAAATTGCTTCATCAAGTGAAAGTCCAAGACCATTTCATCCTCTAAAAAGGCAAGTTGCCTCCCCATTCACATCTAGCATATAATGGTGAAAAGGGGCCAGGATAACTGCAAAAGATACTGCTATTGAAGAAGAGGTGATGGAGGCGGTCTGTGCTCATTACTATTTTTATCAATAAAGATGATGAAGAGACTATTAGAAAATATTTACATTAAATTACACTGGAATACTAAACAAAATAGAAAACTAAAAAAACCTAGATGGAAGAAAAATCTTTTAGGATTAAAGTATTGAATTGTTAACTAGGATTTGCTGATAATTGAAAAGACTTCCGCAGACACTGGGAAAATATTTTTATTTATTTGTTTTGCTTAATAAATGACCCAATCCAGTGGGTAATGGGCACATGTACTGAACACCTAATATAATCTTGTAAAGCAGACCACACAGAAGCACACTCAGTTACAGAGGTACTTGAGTCTTTATGAAAGCACCAATTATTGATGCTATCATCTGGTTTGAAGTGTGGCTCCTAGAGACTCTTTTAATGGATCATTTTACTCTTCTACCTGGGCTTTTGATTCTTTCCTGACCATTCCAAATTCTTCAGGATACTCAGGCTAGTGATTTCCTGTTTACAGATTCAAGGACAACATAGATCTTACCATCACACAGGGAGGATCATAGTCATTTTCCATGACTTCTTCTATCAACCAGGCCCAAATTTAAGATTACCCTGCACTGTAAACATAATATTTTAATTGATAAAACTTGTTAGAAAATATAGCAGTGATTTAACAATCAAATTATAAAAAAATAGCAACCTAAACTTTTTGCAAGACTTTTAAATGTATCATTTCATTATCTTCTGAACTCTGTTGTTTCAGCTGAGAAGTCATTCAAAATTCCTACAGGTGTCTCCTTGTGTATAAAAATGTGCCTTTTCTCTGGATGTTTTTAACATTTACTCTTTGTCTCAGTTTTTTTTTTTTTTTTTTTTTTTTTTTAGCAGTTTGATGATTATGTGCCTTGATGTGATTTTCTTTATTTCTCCTTCAGTTTCATTGAATCTCTTGGGTTTTTTAAATGTTTGTTTCATTAATTGTAGAATTTTTTTTTTGGTCATTATCCCTTCATATAATTCCTCTACTTTATTATTTCTCTTGTCTCCTTCTTGGAATCCAATTTCATGCATATTAACCCATTTGATATTATGTTGCAGATTCAGATGTGTCGCCTCAAATTTTTATGTTTAGACTAAATTACGTTTTTTTTTTTTTTTTTTACTTTTAGCATTTTTGTTTATCTTTTTAATTTTTCTTTTTCTGCTGGAAAGTCATCAACTATATATGTGGTTCACTCTTTCCGTTATATCTTTTAACATATTCATTAGAAAAATATTGATCTCTTTGTTTAATTTCAGAATCTTGGCCACCTGTGGGCTTGCTTCTTTAGTTTTTTTTTTTTTTTTTTTTTGGTTATGGGTCTTATATATCTACTCTTTCACACTTGTCATAATTTTTGGTTGTATGTCAGTCATTGTATTTAGAGATCTAAGTAAATACCATTTACCTCCAAAAGAGTGCAAACCCTACCTTCTACAGGGCCATTAATGTAGATATGTGTGTGCATATGTGTGTGCGTGTGAGGGATTGAGTTATATTCTGTAGTTGAGTTGTTCATGAGCTTGGCTACAAATTTAGTTAGATGATGTTTACTCTTGTCTTAAAATAATTTGAAGGCACAGTTTAGACTTTCCTTGAACAAGGCTTGGACTCTGAGCAATGGAGAAACTAACAATTCCTTTGTATTTTACAAAACTGCCTCTCATTTTTCCAACTGTGAGTTATCTCTCTTTGCTTTACAGCCAGGCTGCCAGTCATTTTTCACTGGGGATGTTTTTTTGTTTAAACATTTGCTTGATTTTTCTTCTGCCCTATCTCTAGGTTCTGGGGAATGGGAAATCTATCCTCTCTGCAACATTACAGTGCTGTTGCAGTGTACTCCATGGAGATCTAGAGTGACTAAGGAGATTTTTATTAGCTTCTTTAACTCATGCACAGACTTCAAAGGGACATTATTTTGCATTCACAAAAGTTCAATAACCAGGAAATCATTTGTGACCATTTCAAAAGATGCCTGTCACAAGTTAATTGAATTTTCTTCGTATGTAAGAAAACAAAGCAAACAAAACAAACAAACAAAAGACAAACAAACAAACAAAACAAAAACAAATGAAAAACACCACCACCACCACTGCCATCAAAAATGAAATGAAAAACCTGGACAATTTTGTGCTTTATCTGGCTCATTAATGTTATTTATGGTAGGATGATGGTTTCTTACAAATTTAACTTCTATATTTTAACTACTAATAGAAGTTGTAACATATCAAGCTGTTATAAACCATGTGCATTTTAGTGAAAAAACCTGTCACTTAAAAAGTGTAAAATTTGAGTTCTGGTAAAGATGGTGGAATAGGACAACCTTGTGCTTGCCTCCTACCATAACTACATCAAAATCACAGCTAAATTATAAAACAGTCAACCTGGAGAACCATCTGTAGACTAGCTGAAAAGATCTTATAAAGAAGAAGCCACGTCAAGACCGGTAGGAGGGGCAAGACATGAAGTAGGCTGATTCCACAGCCATGTGTGGTGGTTGAGAATCAGGAGGAATATCTCAACTGCAGATGTCCCTCTGAAGAAATAAAGGATCCCAGCCCTCACATTGACTCTCCAGCCCAGAGCACCAGTGCCTGGAAAAGGAGGCCGTCATAACATCTGGTTGTGAAAATCAGAGAAGATTCTATCCGTCTGGGTAAGAAGGAAGGACACTGGAAACCCAGCCATCTTCTTAAAGGGTTTCCACATAGACTCACTAGCACGCAGGTACTCAACCTGGGCTCTAGCAGGGGGATGGTGGCTAGAGAAGTGCCAGAGATAGGGAGAGACTGAGTTCTGTAGCTTTAGAGCAAGGAGTGGAGGGGTAGCTGCCATTATCCTTGTGTTGAGCCATCTTTCCATCCAGACAGTGGGCAGGTGCCATCTTTCCCGTGTTGAGCCCTACTCCTGCTTGGCCAATTTTGAAACTGTATTCCCATAAGATCCACTCCCTCCACTATCATGGTTTTTTTGAGACCACTTCCTCCACCATTGTGTTTTTTTTGAGACCCTGTCACATACAGCTCTGCCACCACCAGAGGCTCCTTCAGCTGCAGGCAGCCAACCTTGACCCATGTTGCAGTCTTTCCTAAACTCTCAAGAATCCATGGACCTTAGGCAGGCAGCACCGGTGTCGTTGTGTCTTGTACTTTTTTTCTGAGTGGTGCAAGGCTGAACAATGGTGCCAAATCTGAATCTCATTAACTGGGTGAACACTACTCACCCTACTGGGGTGACTCCTGAAGACCCCACCTCACTAAACTTGCATACTGCTTGAAGCTTTTTCAGTTGTTTCTGAGAAGCTTGTAGGTAGCAGCAGGCTTCAGAATGGCTTATGCTTTTTGTTAAACTGCCCCAGGCTGGTACTGATAGCAACCAACCTCAATTCGCAGCGTGGCCTATCCCATGCACCTCCAGGTCCAGCAGAGACAGCAACCAACCACAGATCACTTTGTAGCTTCTATCAGGTAGCTCCTATTAGGTATCCCTGAGCTTGTCACAGGCAGTGGCTAATATTGGCTTATACCATAGCCCATACCAACAGGCTCCAGAACTAACACACCCAGTGGCCTGCTTCAGAACACACCAGAGCACCATCCAATAAGCCCCACAAGAAGCATATCAAAAGAGTCCTGCTTAAATGAATCCTGCTCTGTGGAGTCAGCAGCTCATACATAGCAGCTCATACATAGCAGCTCATACACTGTGGTCATGGCCAGTCCTCACAATCAGGCTGAAGGTCAATCCCACTCACTGACATGTCAGCAACAATTAAGACACACAATTAATACACAGGATGGTACACATGACCCACACAAAAGACTTTCCTGGAGCACTCAACATAGGTGGTCAGAAAGACGTGTCACTAGCTCCCACAGGATACTTACTACATAGACCGCCCTACCAAGACTAGAAGATGTAGCAGATCTACCTAATATATAGAAAGAAAGACAAAGAGGCAACCAAAATGAGGAGACAAAGAAACATGTCCCAAATGAAAGAACAGGAGAAAACTCCAGGGCGGGGGGGGGGGGGACCAAAAACAAAAAAAACTAAACAAAATGGAGGCAAGCAATCTAGCATAGGCAAAATTTAAAATGCTGGTTATAAGGAAGCTCAAGAAACTTATTGAGAACTTCAACAAAGAGATAGTAAGCATTAAAAAGGACATAAAAGCCATAAAAAAGAACTAGTCAGAAATGAAGAATACAATAACTGAAATAAATTATATACTAGAAAAAAATCATCTTCTAAATAAAGCAGAGGATTGAATCAGCAATTTGGAAGACAAAGTAGCAGAAAAACGCCTAATAGGAACAACAAAAAGACACAGAGTAAAATAAAATAAGGATAGTTTAAGAGACCTGGGGATAACATTAAACATAACAACATTAGTATCATGGGGTACCAGAAGGAGAGAAAAGAAAGCAAGAAATTAAAAACCTATTTGAAGAAATAATGATGGAAAATTACCTAACCTGGCAAAAGAAATAGGCATACGTGCCCAGGAAGTGCATAGAGTCCCAAACAAGATAAACTCAAATTGACTCACACTGAGACAAATCATGATTAAAATGCCAAAGGTTAAAGACAAAGATATAATCTTAAAAACAGCAAGAGAAAAGCAGTTAGTTACCTACAAGAGTGCTCCCATAAGACTGTTGGCTGGTTTCTCAATAGAAACGTTTCAGGCCAGAAGGGATAGGGATAAGATATTCAAAGTGATGAAAAGCAAGAACCTACAACCAAGGCTACTCTACCGGACAGGGCTATCACTTAAATTTGAAGAACAGGTAAAGAGCTTTCCAGACAAGAAAAGTTAAAAGAGTTCATCACCACCAAACCAACATTATAAGAAATATTAAAGGGACTTTAAGAATAAGAAAGAGGAAGAAATATGAATAATAAGATGGCAATAACTATGTATCTATCAATAATCACTTAAAATGTAAATAGATTAAATTATTCAATCAAAAGACATAGGGTAATTGAATGGATAAGAAAACATGACCTATATATGTGCTGTCTGTAAGAGACCCGCTTCAGATTGAAAGACACACAGACTTAAAGTAAAGAGATGAAAAAAGATATCTCATGCAAATGGAAATTTAAAAAGCTGGAATAACAATACTTAGATGAAATAGACTTTAAAACAAAGGCTATATTTAGAGACAAAGAAGGACATTTCATAGGATAAAGGGATCGAATCCCTTACAAATATTTATGAACCTAATATAGGAGCACCTACATATATAAAACTAATATTGATGGCTATAAAGGGAAAGATCGACAATAATACAGTCATAGCAGGAGACTTTGACACTCCACCGATAACAATGGATAGATCTTGCAGGCAGAATATCAACAAGGAAACATAGCCTTAAATGACACATTAAACTAGATGGATTTCATTGATACTTTTAGAGCATTACATCCCAAAGTAGCAGAATATATATTATTTTCAAGTGCACATAGAAAATTTTCCAAGATAGACCACATGTTAGGTCACAAAACAAGTTTCAATAAATTTAAGAAGATTGAAATCATATCAAATATCTTCTCTGACCACAATGATCTGAAACTAGGAGTCAATTACAAGAAAAAAATGAAAAACACACAAACACATGGAGGCTAAATAATATGTTACTAAATGATGAATGGGTTAACAATGAGATCAAGGAAAAAATAAAAAGAAAACTTGAGACACATAAAAATGAAAACACAATGACCCTAAATATATGGGACACAACAAAAACATTCCTAAGAGGGACATTCATAACAATACAAGCTTACCTCAAGAAATAAGAAAAATTTCAAATAAATAATCTAACTTTACACTTATAGGAACTAGAGAAACAAAATCCCAAAGTGAGTAGAAGAGAAAAAATAATAAAGATCAGATATATGATCATATATATATATATGATCAATGAAACCTGAGCTGGTTTTTGTACAGGTAAATAAAATTGAAAACCCTTTAAGTAAACTCATCAAGAGGAAAAAGGGAGGTCCCAAAGAAATTACAAAGAAAAATTATTGGTCAGTATCCTTGATGAACATAGATGCAAAAATCCTAGACAAAATATTAGCGAACCAAATTCAGCAATGCACTAAAGAGATCAAACATTATGATCAAGAGGGATTTATTACTGGGATGCAAGATTGGTTCCATATCATCAAATCATTTAATGTGGTATATCACATAAACATGAAGGATAAGCTTGTGAGGGAGAGAGATGCCACTCAAGATTTGGAGAAGGGCACTTGAATAAGACAGGAAAGGGGCAGGGGTGGTGACATCAGTGGTTGTGGCAAGGGGGCAAGTCACAGAGGGAATGGTGGGGTGGCAAGAGACTGGAAATGCAGAGGTAGGGTGACCTTTGGGCTTTCCCTTCACTGTGCACTGCCATGGTGAAGGCATCTTCAGGCCCAGTGGGATGGCTCCTTGACCATGACCTCCACACAGCATAGGTGGCTCACAATGGCCTAGAAGGTCATCCATGACACAGCTTGTTCTACTGTTGTAGGATGTCCGCCACCCAACTATGCCAAACTCTGTCTAGGGCTGACAGAAAAGAAATCATACATTTGGGATCCTCCAGGTCCTCCTACACGTTTTTCGGAAGCACTAGTGTGTGTGTGTGTGTGTGTGTGTGTGTGTGTGTGTGTGTGTGTGTCTGTGTGTCTGTGTGTGTCTGTGTGTCTGTGTGTGTGTCTGTGTGTGTGTGCGTCGCGTGCGCACACACACACACATTAGTCCACTTTATAGTGTATATAAAATGTCTACATACATAATATAGTAGTGATTTTTTCTTTGTAAGACTTTTATATCTCTGGATCTTATATTCACATTGTAATAAACACTACAAGTAAATAAAGAATTCTCTCTGGCATATTCAAATCAAACACAGAGCATCTTGTTCTACATTGTCTTTTAGGTCTTAGCTCAATTCCCCTTTTTAAAGATGCTTTCCTCCCTAGTGAATGATTTCTCTTTTCTGTATTTTAATGCATTTTCATTCATCATGGTATCAACTACATTATATCATATAGATTTATTTGTTTATAAGTTCCACTAGGACTCCAGTAGAAGATGTGATATATATCCATCTTCTGGATATGAATCCAGAGCATTATAACAGAACATGCTTTCTTAGTGTTCCCCTTAGTATCTGACCTCATTAACAAAATGTAGTATCTTATTTTTTCGTGGTAATACATTTTTTATTTAAATAGCTAAAGATAATTTCATGTAGAATAAAAGGCTATGAATTATACAATTAATATTTCTGGACCTTTTCCTCATATTTAAAAAAATTAATCTTAATAGGTCTTGGTAAATTGACTTTGACTAGTGGTCATTATGATGGAGAGGTTATATAAACAAAAAAAAAAATTCTTTTTGAAATCAACATAAGTAATTTATTAAAATTCACAGATTAAAAATAATTTCAATAAGCAAAAATAGCAGAATATAGCTTTCTAAGAAACAGATGCAAGGATTACTTGCTGCAAGTAATTTTAAGCCTCCTTTGCTGAACTGATTTGGTTGATGTCTCAGTAAATCTGCCAACAAAGCAGCCACTTCTCTTGATATTTACTCATATTTTCTAGGAATTTTGTTGTTCTCAGAAAGTTTTCAATCAATTCTTCATGTAGAGATGCCAATCTGTTGGAGCCTGAACTGTGACAAGGCTCATAAAATCATATAATTATTATTTATGACATTTGATAATATCTTTTTTAAAATGCCTGAATATTTCCTAAGTATCATTCTGCAACTCTATAGTATCAGTGTTTCCAATCATTCCTGGACAAGCAAGTTTCCTTTTGTTTTTAAATGTAAAAAAAAAATAAGTTTTTAAATTTAGTATTACTTACCTATTAGTCCTTGAACATGGAATTATCATGAAAGGAATATTGATATATAAAATATTATAAAATATTAAATTATTGATTTTTAATTTTTTAGATCAATGACATGTTTATTAAGTAAACAATCTATATTATATTAAGGATAATATACTTAATTTTTTGGACTAGCTTAAACATTACAAATTTATTTTCTCATGGTTCTGTAGGCTGAAAGTTACATTAAGATACCATCAGGGATGGTTTTTGGTAAGACCTCTTCCTGACCTGAAGGCACTTTTCTCACTGTGTCTTCACGTGTTCTTTCCTTTGTGCAGGCATGGGAAGAGGGATCCCTGCTGTTTCTTCCTCTCCTAAAGGATTAGACTCTATTCTATCAGATTCCAAGTTTTTGGATTAGGGGCCCACATGGTTTTAAGACTATTTGTAAATAGTTTTAAAAATAATATCCTGGTTTAGGAAAATTTATATGGACTAGGATTCAGATTGAAGAAGAACACTCTGCATTTGAAAGACAAAAGAAATATTCATGAGGAAGTCAGAGGACTAACAGTTACTCCACTGGGCAAAGTATTTTTACTCTTTGGGGATCCCTTTCTTAAAATACTTAAATAAGTAAATGAAAACTCATTTTTCCCTCCAGATTGGTCCTTGATAGCCACAGAAGAGCAAAACTTAGTCAATTTCTTATTTTACCAAACAATTATTCATCAAGTACTTATTGAATCAGGTCCTCTGTTAAACATTAAGCATATTGCTGGGATAAGAGGCAAATAATTCCTATCTTCACTGAGGTGACATCCCCAAATATGTGATAAATATTAACGAAGCAATATTTATTCAAAAAAAATAAGAAAATATTATGAAGGAGAACAATGGGAACTATTCTGCATGTTCTGGAAATGCTTCTTTAAGGAAGTTTTATTTGAGATCATCTAAGTAGGATACTAGATTACTACTAATATTGCCACAAACTTAGTGGCTTAACACAGGACAAATTTATTATCTCACACTTCTTGGATCAGAACTCCAAATAGGTTTCACTAAGCTAAAATCAAGATTTCTAGGGATGCATTTCTTCTGGGGAGAAAATTTTTTTCTTGTATTTTCCAACTTCAACCCACATTCCTAGATCTGTGTTTGTTCCTACATATTCAAAGGCAGCAATTGTGGTTGTCACACTGATCTAATGTTGCGTCCCTGGTTTTCTCTCCTCTGCCTCCTTCTACTACTTTTAAGGTTTTCTATGATTATACTGAACCTATTTGGATAATACAGGATAATATGTTCTTATCAAGGTCAGCTGATTATCAATCTATGTCCATCCACAACCATAGTTCTCATTTCCCATATAATCCAATCTATTTATAAGTTCCAGGGTTTGGATTTTGGTGTATTGGGGATGCCAATATTCTGCTTGCCACAAGTAGCAAGTTAAATGAGTAGGACTTAGCTCAGTAAAGGCAACTACGGAAGTAGAGCCTTCAACCAAAGAAAACAGCATGAGAGAAGGCTCTGAATTGGAATACAGTAGTGTGACGAGGACTTAAGTGAGTTTTCTACTCCTCAAGCAGAGGATAAGGGTAGGAGTGAACATCACCAGGCTTAAGCCACAGATGGCTTTGAATCTATTGACCTTGTTACATCATGAAAATCAGTCTTTTGGTTAAAAACTATGGCCAATCACATTATCTAGAGGCAACTAATTTCTGAAAGGCCCCCAGCATTTCTCTCAGCATTTATTTTCTACAATTTGTCGTGGTTTTTTGTTTGTTTAAAAAACAAGCAAACAGACAGAGAACAACATCAGAATAACTTAGTCTGTTGGGGAACATTTCATTTACTGTTTCTAAAACAAAGTTAGATAAACTTTATCGTTTATATCAATGACATGGCAATTTTCTAGTAGGTTCCTTAGCTGGCAGCATCAGAAAGAATTGCCTAGGTGGACACATTTTGAAGCTTTATCAATGTATCCTACAATAGCATGGTACTTATAGTTTCTCTTTATTTTCTTCCTGCTTTGCTAAATTTCTACAAATTTGCTAAAATTTTGCTAACTTTTAAAATTTTACCTGGTTGCTGAACAAAATAAACTGTGACATGTTTTACAATTGATATAGATGTTTCACAGATTATCTTGTCTTATATACTAACAGATTTATCTTTTCCTCCTTCTGTACCATCATGAGGGTGCATAGCTTTGTTACAATAAATAGATAGCCCCTCAGTATCCTCTCCATATTTTCTGTTTGTGTTCCTTCTCTTTCCCCTCATCAGTCAAGGCTTCCAACATCAGGATGCCTCTCTTAGGGTGGTTCTTATAGACTGATTGTGTTTGGCCACAATTCAGATGTTGTAACTTTAACACCCGTGTAAATTGGTGCAGCCACTATGGAAAACAGTATGGAATTTCTCAAAAATTTAAAAATTGAACTGCCACATGATCCAGCAATTAATATGAAGAAAATAAAACACTAATTTAAAAAGATATGTGCACTTCTACGGTCATTGTAGCATTATTTATATTAGCCAAGACATGGAAACAATGCCCATGAAAAATGTCCATGAAAAAATGAATAAAGAAAATGTGAATATATACATACACACATACATACATATATATATATGTGTGTATGTATATGTGTGTGTATATTCAGTAGAATATTATTTAGCCATAAAAAAGAATGGAATCTTGCTATTTGTGGCAACATGAAAGGACTTTGAGGGCATTATTCTCAGTGAAATAAATTATACAGAAAACGATAAGCCCCATATGTTCTCACTTATATGTGGACCTAAAAGCAAAACAAACAAAAACAAGTCCATGGTTATAGAGAACATATTGGTGTTGCCTAAGGTAGTGAGTGGTATGTGGGTGAAATGGTTGAAGTGGGTCAAAAGGTACAAATTTTAAGTTATAAAATAAATGTCATGGGGATGTAATGTATAGCATGATACTTATAGCTTAAAATATTGTTTCATATATTTAAAAGTAACTAAGAAAGTAGATCTTAAAATTATCATAAGAAAAATATTGTAACATGGTTAAAAATGGATGTTAACTGGGCTTACTGTAGTGATTATTCTGCAACAGATACAAATATTGAATCACTACATTGTACATCTGAAATCAAGATAATGTAAGTAATTTTACCTCAATAAAAAAGGTTAAATTCTAATATAAGTAGTGAAAAACACCTTATGAACTATCTTGTCTTCAGTGTATACCTATAGAGTTATCAGTTTGCTCTCAGAGCTTGAAGAAGTTTAAGGCTCTTTATATAAAAAAAAGCTTCTTATATTACATGAGAATGGACTTTGCATAAAATTTACGTGACACTTGTCAAGTATTTAAAGAAAACTGAGAATCTGTAATTAGACCTTAAGTAAACTACAAGTGAATAAAATATATATTTTTTTCAGTTGAAGAATCAAGGGTAAGTGACTAAAGAGATGAAAAATAAGTCATCTTGAAAATCTAAATTTCTGCAAAATTTCACAATAGCTCTAACTTACTCTAGGGTTTTGAATACATATTGATATTTAAACAAATTTAGAAGTTAATAATTCTGGCCACAAATAAATATTTCTTCTGCATCATAACCAAAAAACTCTTGCTTTCCCTTTCTAATTCCAGTAAAAACTTTCTACTAATTATATGAAACACAATTTCTACTAATAAAAAGAAACCATAAGCCTTGAAAAGAATGTCACTTGTTCAATTTATGTAACTGTTTTGTTTTTCATCAGAGCTTCTACTCAAATGTTTTTCTTTCATAGTTACAGAATAAAGGAATTGTTAGAAATTGACCTTGAAAATTAAGTTCTGATAACAATTTCAGTGGTGGCAGAACCACAGAATTGAATGATTAACAAAGGATGAATAAAATTTCTATGAACCCACTATACTTGAAATTTTCTCATTTATAAGCATGTCACTTTACCACCAAATAAAAATTATCGTTGAGAAAAATAGACTGCTCTATGGTTTTTCTTCCTGTTAATATAGGCAAAGATAACCACATATCCTGCAAATAGGAAGTATTTGGACATTCAAACTGGGTCAAGGAGAAAAAGAAAAAGCAATACTAATTAGGAGGAGAAAGACATAGATAAAATATTACCAGATGCAAATAAAAGGAAAGAATCATATTTGCATATAAATTTAACTGAATGCTATTTATTAGGTATCAGTAATTTTTGTGGTTTTAAAATCATAATAGATAAATCTAATTAAAAAGTATATAATCTGTTAAAATTATTCAAACTGCATAGAATACCTTAAAAATAAAGAATACTTCATGCTGACCTTGAAGATTAGCCATTTTAAATCACTCAAACTGACATTTTAAGGAAGTGTGTTACCATAAGAATCCCCTATAAAGGTGGTCTGAAAGCTCATTCACTGAAATCTCTTGGGAAATAAGAGTGGGCAGGGCTGTGGCAACAGATTTGCAGAACCAAAGACACTGTGGGGGTTCATCATGCAAAGCTTCTTGACTGTTTTTATTCTTGCTGCTTCTTAAAGTACACTCTCTCTTAAAAGTAGAACCACAGACCACTCTTGAATGAAGCAAGTGACGTCATCACGGTCAGTTTCATTATTTGTAAATGATCGGTTCTAAATTTTATTATCAGCTTCTCTTGATCAGCTAGTTCACTTTTCTTTCCCAAAGGAGCCATTGCAGTCTCTGAACAACTGCTCTCACTCAAGAATAAATTTCTTTCACTCTAGACTCAGAAGTTCCAGGATGGGCCAAGACTCATGAAGTTGAGTGAGAAGGTGCAACTAGGGCAATCTATGTGATTCTGCATATATTAGGAAAACAAAATGAAACAAAAAATTAAAAGTCTGATCACGGCATTTCTAGAAGAGAATTCTCTGGGCAAGAAATCTTAAAAGGACACCTCTGACTGTGGAAATGAGCCCTCTTGAGTATGGCTTGGAAGCTCAATGGCACATCAAAGAGAAAACTAAATTGCTCAGGAAAAAGAAATGAAAAAGAGTTTTGGAGACTGCGATAAAGAATTCTAGGGAGATAAAAAAGGAGGTCTAGGGAGATAAAGGGGCTACAGGAACACAGCAAATGACTGATGCTTGCACAGAAGAAAACTGCAGTGGCAGTTTCTCTTACATAAAGAATACCCGAGGCACTTTTAAGAACAGAGTTTATAATGCTAATACACAGGTCTTTTCCCAATCCAAGCCCCTAACGTACACGATGCAAAAATAGAGAAATAATGAGATTGACTAGTATATAGAAATTCAGCAACTCTTTTTATCCTTCTCAATGATAGCTACTACTCATGTGTCATCTTTCAATAGAATGGCTAAAATCTAATAAAATTATACCAATTTCTAGTGAAGAGGTAGAGCAATAGGAGCTCTCATTCCTTGCTGGTGGAAGGCACAATTTTAGTGCTGTCACTTTGGAAGATAGCTTGGCAGTTTTCAAAAAGTTAACCTCCTTTACCAGACAATCCAAAAGTTGCACTACTGGGTATTTATCCAATTTATTTGAAACTATGTCCACACTAAAACTAGCATACAAATGAGAATAATATCTTTATTCATAATCACCTCAAATTTGAAGCAGCCAAGATGTCATTCAATAGAAGACTGTATGAATTGTGATACATCCTTACAATGGAATACTATCTAGTATTAAAAAGAAGAAAGCTAATGAGTCATAAAAAGTCATGGATAAATTCTAAATGAATCAACTGTAAGAGCATCCAATCACCAAATAAGGACAAAGTTGAGGGGGAAAAAGGAGTATTGGATTATAATCTAAAGGAAAAAATAAATATCCATTAGTCCATATTGATATGAATAAATGGTTAAATGAATAAATAAATTGGGAAGAATAAACAAATCTGCAGCAGAAAAATTCCAAATAATGTATGTAGGTAATTCACCCTTGATAAGGTGGAATGTAACTTCCCACTGCTAAGGGTGGGCTGCCCTAATGACTACTTACCGAAGACTATAGTGGAGAAAAGAGGAAAAAAAGAATAAGTTTATAATGGCAAAATCTGACGAATTCTATCTCAGCTTAGGAAATCAAGTTTAACATTAACAGTGATAAATTACATTGATGGTATATACTTTCGATGTGATGTAATGAGGAAAAAATTCACCTCTATGATCTTCTTTCTACAAATCCTTAACTATGTCTAATTATGAGAAAAATCTCAGAAAAATCTCAATATGAGGGCATTATACAAAATGCCTGAACAATACTCCCTAAAATTGTTAAAGTCATCAAAAACCAAAGCAAGTTTGAGAAAACTGGAACAGTCAAGAAAGGTCCTAAGAAGACATGATGATGAAATGCAATGTGATATCCTGCATGGGATCTGAAACAAACAAAAAAGAGTATTAGGTACAAACTAAGAATATTTGAATAACATATGGACTTTACTTAATAATATATCAGTATTGTTCATTAATTATAACCATACTAAGGTAAGATGTTGCAAAAGGGAAACTGGATGTGGGATTATATGGGGATTTTTTTCGGTACCCTTTTTTGTGATTTTTTTTTTTTTTGTAAATCTTAAAACTATTCTAAAATCAAAAGTTATAAAATATAAGTTTAGTCCTGAAACTTGAAAATTACATTTTTTTATAGTGCATTCTGGATGCAGGGGACTTGTGAGTAAATAAACAGTAAAGCCTTCCAATACAAGCTGAGTAAAAACACTTTTTATTTGCAGAGTGTTGACTATAATAGACCATGCAATTAAAAAAAGAGTGTGGACAAGGATAATTTCTGAGTATAGTGAAAAAAGATTAAGATGAAGTCATCTTGCTAGCAGTATATTCTTGTTTAGTCCTATATACTTAGCAGCACAAAGAAGATATCTTATCATCTAGACGTATTAATCAACTGGTAGGAAATAACACCACAAAAGTTAGTGTTGCTGAGGATTTTCTTAAGTATTTTAATAAGTCATCAAGGAAAATTATTATTTTATTGCACTTCTTGCAGAGAAACAACATTTAGCTTTCCTTTCATTATCATCACTGGCAAGTCTTGTTTGATTTTGTTGACAATTTATTTTGCTAGAATATTAACTCTATTAGTCTTCTAAAGAGAAAAAAGATTGATTTTATAGAGAAGCCATTTGAGATAGAAATATGTGGTGACAACAGAAATGTAATATCTCATGTGGGAAACATGTTATTTAAAAACATGCATAGAAACTGTGCCATAAACTTCAAACATTTTAGATATCATAATTATTAATTTTTATGTATCTATTTCTTATTCCCTCTTTATCTCATATTAGTTGGGCCTATTCATTATAAAATAACACTTAATCAAATGCATATGCAATCTTGTATAAATTGTTAGTAACTTTATATTATTGGCTAGGACTTGTGTTCTTGATCAGTTGCTATTTTTATAAAAAATGTTTGTGGTAATATTATTATCAATTTAGCAAAATGTATGGCAGTGCTCCTCCCCAAACACTCACACCCAACTGGCTATAAAGCAACGTGATTTTGTAGTGAGCAGCATTTGTAAAACTTTCTGCTATACATTATGGTGAGAGGAATATTCATAGAAGAATAGTCTAGTAGGAAACAAAGATAACTTTATAAGAAATAGTCACATTTAAAAATAGCATCTGTGGAGGAAAACCCCATTTACTAAAATGCCTATATTTTATTGCTGTTTTCACATAAAAATCAACGACACACACACACACACACACACATATAATTTTTCAATGATCTAAAATGATATGACTTTCTTAGACATTGTGATTATTTTCTGTGATTACAACATAGCAACTCAATATTATAAAAACCATCTGTCATTTCTAATATATACCTGTTTTCTGAACATTTCCATCATGGTAATTTCATTTGCTGAGTGGGAATAATTGAATTTGCCTTTCCTTTCATTTTATTATTTGTTTAAGCAACACCTGGGGATTTTCCTGCCTATAGGAGAAATATAATGAGATGATTCCAAGATACAGCTTACAACAAAAACTGTTTTTATTATTATATTACTCATTTTTGCTGTTATTTACATTAAGTTCAAATTTCCCATTTCTCCAAAATTTAAAGCTGTTTTATCCTCTTCAACTAGATGCTATCGGGGTGGAGGAGAAGAACACCGCAATATGAAAGATTAACCCAGAAAATGACTGATTAATTTTATAATAAGTAAAAACTGAAAAAAAGCAAGAACAAGTTTTCCTAATAGTTTTTGGGATTCAAGTAAAACTCATTATTTCCATTTAGACAACTTGGTTCAATGTGTCAGTGAAACATATTTGTTAATCAACCAACCAGTTAAAGAGCTTACTATCTTTATCATTCTAGGCACTATTATGACATTAATTTTGCTGCCACTGATAATTTTGTTGAGGAGAATATTCTACATTATAATTGAACATACAACACAATTGATATTATTAATAGTAATCAGAATACATCACATAATCTATATGCTATATGTTTAAGAAGGGTTAAAGAAGATTAGATCAGTGATACAAAACTTTAAGAAAGAAGGTGAATTTATGTATGAGCTTTACAGAATCACTAAAGTTAATATGGTTCACTAGGGAGTGAAAAATATATTTCCAAAAAATGAAAAGAGATAGAAGACAGTGGAGAGCATGGCCAGATATGACTAAGAAGTGGACCAAACTCTACTTTTATTTTTGAAACTCCAATCAATAATACTGACAGGACTTTAAACCTTTCACATATATGTACTAGAAACATAAATATAATTTTTTTAAACAAAAATTTCAAAATCAATCTTGCTTTAGTAAAAATTTTAACCTTACCTAAAGCAGATAGGAAGAACTGCTTACCTAATTAACAAAGGAGCACAATCTTCTTGACCCATTTCACAGATTCCCTCTTATTCTCTCTTTAAAAGTGTCTAGTCTCTTTTACTTATGATTAATTGTCAGGGTGACTGAGTAGCTCTTTTCCTGAGCAATACGTCATTCACTTTATTTAGGTATGGTCTTCTCTTTGGCACCTCTTCTAGAAGCTGGAAATCTCAGACTTCAATATTCTTATGGCCAGAAAATAATAAACTATCTTCTAAGAGAGCAACAGGGTCAAACTTACAGAAAAAAAGATTACTAAAATTAAGTTATGTACGTGGCATTTGGTATTTTGTTTATAATAAATTGGCATATCAGTGAAAAGTTGCTAAATATTCCACATAAAATAACTATTCTTTACATAAAAATAACTATTTGATGAAACAAACAGCAGGAACTTCATTCAAATATATTGTAATGTCAAAGTCAACAACAACTGCATAAGTGATTTAACAAAGAAAATTTACACTATTTGTGTTACGTAAAATGCCAAGTTTTGGTGCTGTGGTGAGACCACCCAGATTTCTCTTCGGGAAGGAAGGACTTATTCCTTAAGCCATTGGAAATGCTGCTACAGATGTTTTTGCAAGATGTGGTTCCACTTCGCAGACTGCGTTATCTAAGAGCTGTCTGGACATTGCCTCACCGCCTTCCGGGGCAACCAGGAATACAATGATTGATCAATGCAGGGATAACGGCTGCTTCTTGCTCCATCTTGAAGTAATTCTGTAGGATGGATCCCAGCTCTAAAGCTTCCATTGGAACAAAGAGGCCGTCACTGGGACTGCACTACAGCTCCAACTCCTCCCCTGACTAATTCTGCTTCCTTAACCTCTTCTCCAGAGGTGTTTGTGCCAAGTCTTTTTCCTAAAGACATTCTCTCAGAGTCAGCTTCTTGTGGAGTACAACCTGCAGAACATTTTTTAAATATATTTTTATGTGTACCAAATTTTAACCAAATATCAAACCCACATTTCTGTAATGTCCTTACTTGAAAAATATCATATTTGCTTCAAATTCTTTGTAATCAAAACATGCTTATCTCTTCAAGGCATATAGAGGGTGTATTTTATTTTTACTATTGCGTTTACTGAGGTTAATGTCCTTCCTAAACATGCAAACTGCAGAGTATTAGAATAGACCTATAAAAATTCCAGAATCTATACAGCTAACAACTTTTTGTTTGTGTAGAGTTGTCTCCTCTATTATCACCATTCTAATTAAACATTGAAAGGAGGACATAATGATGAATTATTTGGTACATTCTCTTAACCTTTAATTAGATAGTAAATTTAGTGGACATGAGTTATTGCAAAAGTGAATTTTTCACTGTGCCCTTAAGATTAAGAAAGGGATATGTCTATTCTTATAGAACCCTAAACAGTTTCTGTACATTGTGTTACTTTATTCGTATTTCTCTTACTCACCTTTGAAGAATAGTGTGATGCAGGAGCTATATAGTATTATTGCCAGTTAGATAATCGAATTCCAAACTCTTCCACAGCAACTTTTGAGTTGTATGGTCGATACCTCAGTCTCTTCACTGTATAATAAGGAAAAAAAATAGTGTCTATTCCACGGGTTACTGTGAGAATCAGTAAAATAATATGTAAAAAGCCTGGCGATGGTATTTCTTATTTTATTAAGGCCTAGAAATAGTCCTCCTACTATTATTTCCTAGATTCCCTTCTAAGAACATTTTTTTTTTCTGACAGATTCAGACCAGAATTAATCATTTTTCACCTCTGTGTGACCACTATATTTCACTATACCTAACTCTTTTCCTGCTGTATTTTTTACATGGTTATTTTCTACCACTACACAATGAATTTATTCAAGGTAAAATTATATTTTACTATCCTATGTCCTTGTAAGAAAGTGTTGTGGCCAACATGCACTGCATTGATCCTGGTAGATCACGAGGTGGGGTGGGGGTGGGGGGTGGAATTCTCAAATATGTATGCTCTGAGATTAGGATTCAATAGCATTCGGATTTTTATTTTTAGAAAGTTCATCATGTGGTTTTCATGTTCTGGCAAGTTAAGATTCTCTCTGGTAGGAAACATGAATAAATTGATAAATAAATGAATGAGTTAACTTTCTTTTTCCTTACTATTTACTAGGAGGAAACATTCTTATTTTTCATTCATTCTCATGGCCTTATAGAAAAATTACATTTTTTGTTTGAAAAGAACAACATATATATGATCTGATTTATATAATACATTTTTTTATATTCGAATACTATTTAATATATTTACTTTTTCAACTTCTATTGATAAAGTCTAAATAATCTCATATAATGCCTTTGATTTATTTTGAGGGTCTCTGAGTATAATTCCACACTTTACCAAAGAGTTCAAATTGCAAAGGAAAACTTCATATATACAGAAAGATTGTACCCAATCCTTGACTCTGTTCCTGCTTTGAGGAATTCTTCATGAACGTGGTGATTTATGTGTATCTAATGTATCCACTGACCAAATCAGTTTAAAATGTATATGTTCTTATTAAGCTCTAGCTTTCAAAAGGGGGAAGAGTATATGTAGATGATATAAAAGAAAACTTCATTGGGAGAAAACATTTAAAATAAACAAAAAATAAAAATAAATAAAGCTAGAAATTAGCAAGTTTTGTGCCAAGTACAACAGCACTCATAACATGAATGTGGCTTATTGTTGAAAGATTAGGTACATATTTATAGAAATATGATTTTAATAAAGTTTTAGTGTTAGTAGCTTAATAATACACCCAGATCTGTATAATTTTTCTGTTGACAGAATTTCAAATTTCACTATAATTTTCAACAGTGTTGGAATAAAAACATCACATTACCAAATACATATATTTTTAAAAAAATTACAATAAAAATATAAACAAATAGTTAGCAAAATGTCATTTATCATCAGGTTAAAGTAATAAATGTGACCTTGTATAGTGACTTGGAAACTGAAAGATAAAGTGGAATTTATGTGTCTTCCTGTAATCCTGGAACAAGTGTACTTTATCAAAGAAAGATACATATTTAACAACATATCACCAAATAAAGAACATGAGTAAAACATTACCTCTTTCTCTGAACTATATTTATACTCCTAAAGATTCATTATTTCTAATTATTTTTAACTGAAATTTCCACTTATCTTCATAATAAATTATTTAAATGATACACCTTTTTCATGTTTATATATTAAAATTTCTTAGGTTATTCAATAACAGATATTTAAACTCTTCCTCACTTTGAACATATTTTTTGTTGAAGACATCTAATAAGATGTTCCCTCATTTGAAAATTGCATGCTGGGTCATATTTCAATATCAACATAATGTACAAGCTCTTATGAACACATAACATTTTTTCTATAAGACTTCCAGATCATTTGGGTTAATTCTATAGTTTTCTCTAATGTACAAAAATATTATGTACCGTTGTTAAAGGATCTGATTTTTTTATGACAAGTTCCTGGTACATATATGGTTATTTTGGCCTTTAGCTTTTTAAAAGTGTCAGCACGTAAGGAAGTCACTGAGATTGGGGGCACAGCAACAGCTACATTTTAAGTTTCGTTCGATTTTTTTTTTTTTTTTTTTTTTTTTTTTGCCACAATGGTATTTCAACCTTCTCTTTTATAAAACTGGAAGCAAGTTTCTTAGAGCTGAAAATTCACTTGGGAAATCCATCTTCTCTTATGTTCTCAAAAAAAAAAAATTTTTAATTTGCTCTGAAAAGAAAATTCTGATATGAGGATCATGAGCATGCAACTCCAGCTCTAAGCCAGAAGTGTACCTTGGTTACATAGTTCACTATTGATTAAAAGCCTAGATTTTGTCTAGTAGAGTTTCAAGTCATTTCTGTCTATAAAAAATAATTCCAAATGTTATATTTTTAATTTGCTGTGCAAAATGAATCAGTTTTGTATCTAATATAGTTTTCTAGTTTTCCCCAAATACCTATTTTCTCAGAATTCTGTTTCAACCAACTTTGTCATTTACTGGTTTTCTATTTAATGAACTGACTATTTTTTGATATGTATCATTTTGTATTAAAAAATTTACTACTAACTTTTATACATCTTGTGTATGAGATGTTTATTTTTTGTTTCTTTCATAGAACAATTTGGTGTGGTGTAACATGTATGCCACAGAAGCCCCAATGGATTGTTTGATAACCAATGAAACAACTAAAACTTGAATTGCTTATTCCCAAAACCAATCTTTATGGTAAAATTTTAAATGAGATTCTCTTTTAAATATCTTTTCTAGTTAGAAAGTACAATGAGAAGACGTAATTCATGTCAGTGTTATTCCCTGTGTTTCCACTGATTTGTGGATAATAGATTCTTTCACTTTCCTTCTTAATTATTAACATTATTTGTTGTCTAGGTTATCACTGGAAATAGTGAGCTATATTATAACACCCACAGACATACTTAAAACATAAGTCTCAATTGCAAAGGGGTTACTATGTAATTATATCAATATTTTAAGATAGCTTACATTTGAATTTTGTCTCAGATAGGAAGTCAAGCAGCAATAAAGAATTAATTTCTATTTCTCCTATACATTATTATTGTTATAAATTAGTGAGCTATTTTTTGGCAGGAGAATGAAGCAACAAGTAATTTTTTGTTTAATAATTACTTTCTTAAATCACATGGCTTATATGAGAGTATATATTTATTTTCTTCTCATGTACATTGCTTAGACGTCCTTGGGGGAAAAAAGGCAGCTAAATTGGGAACAAAAGTAAAATCCTAAGATGAACTTTCAGAGTAGGATAAAAATTCTGAGTTATTTATAACTCTTGCTACAGGGACTAATCAACTAGATTAGTTGAAATAGATTTTAAAACACATTGTCCTTGTTTTCCCTTTATGCCATTCCTCATGCTTGAGTTATGCATCATGGTAGTGTTTTAAACCATAGCATCTACAATTGGTCTTTATTGCATGCTGTATTGGTATACTTGAATAGCATTTTCAAAGAATGAGGTTTTTCATATTTCCTTTAGTGATGAAATTTATGCAATAGAATTCATAACGTCAAAAAAAAAGGGAATCAAGAAAAGAAAGTTGACGACTATTTTTAATGTAAACTTTTATTGCCATAGGCTAACTCATACCTAAGAGGGAAAAAATCAAGTACTCAACTTAAATTAATGAAGCTTTAAATTATTTTTTTTATTCTCCAATGAAGTTCCAATTCCACTAGCCTCTACAAGTGTGTTTGCTTGTGATACGGAAAGCCTTCCTAAGTCTTCTTTTCCTTCTCAACATCAAAAAACAATTTATTTAAGGAAATATTTATCATAGTTATAGAAGCCTCCTCAAAAAACTATTATCGAATGAAAGGCAATGCAAAAAAATATTCTAAGTAGTCATCACTGTGTAAGATCCCTTTCAGCAATGGGTGGATGACTTCCAGTATTGAGACCATCCATAAACCAGGACTGCTTCCACTAAGTTATATATTTCACAAGCATCCATATAACATAAAGCACAAAGTAGTAAAATCAGATAAGCATAGATTTTAATCTCATCTCTGTGTGGTTATGGGCAAGTTATTTTAGCCTACTGAGTTTTAGTTTCTTCTTATGAAAAAGGAAAATGTGTCCTCAGAAGGTTGCTGGTATATTAAAAATAATGAATATAGAGCACCTGGAACATTAATAGTCATTCTATAACAGCTATTAGTAAAAATTATTCCTTCCCAGGTGGAAAGACCTGTCTTCATTTTTAGTTGCTGTTGGATAACCAAACTAATTCATGTTCTTTTGTCTCACAAGGTGACCTTGCTCTTTCAGGCTTGCTTATTTTTCTGGGAGTTTACATCATGTTGTCCCAGGAATTGGGACAGGAGTTATTTTTTTTTTTTGCTTAGGCTTAAGGCTAAGCTCAGTCCTTCCTCCACTCCACTGACCTTCCCATTTTTTTTCTGAACTGAAATTTGTATTTCAAATCTGTTGCCTAATTAAGTAAAAGGGCTGGAAATATAATGCTGAATAAGATATGATCCCAGTGCTTAGGCACTTCTGGTCTCGTATGCCCTTTTAGAGTGCCTCCAGCAGGCAGCCCAGGGATCTGAAATGCCAATGTATTGCTAGTGGACTGATTTACATAGATCGCGAAGGTCTTTTCATTGTTTCAAACTATTAAAATAAATTTTTAGAATAAAATCCTGCTATCAGGCAATCAAGAAAAAATGTATGCCCTCTTGCTCTCCTAAACTTCCATCCCAAAGCTGTTGCAAATGAATAATAAACCATTTCTTCAAAATGTTTACTGGGAAGCTAATGAATCCTAGAACAATAGTGACTAAAACAAACAATAGTCCCTCATGGAACACACACTTGAGCTTTGGCCTCTCGTGAACATATGTTGAATTATCTGCCATATCTAGGTGGTGTGAATCTTTTTCTTTTATTTTTGGAGGCCTTTCTTTCTCTGTTCTGCAGTTTTGTTGTTGTTTGTTTTTGAAATCACGATTATCTTCTAACTGGGCATCATTGCAGGTAATCTAACCATTCATGAGAAATTTAAATCCCTTTCAAGCACAGGTAGGCAAGACCCAACATCCTATGTAGATTGCAAAAAACCACCTCAGGTTAGAATTTTATCCATGGTATTTACTATTCTTTTATTCTTGAACTGGAAATCTGGACTAAAGCATGTTTTGATAGAGAGTGTGACTTTTATTTTTGATCCCAAGAACAAGATGCTGGTTTCTTTTATTTTCTGCCTGAAGCCATTTACTTGCTTCACTTAATAATAAACCCCTCTGGAAGAACCAAAAGAAAAAAAAAAAAAGACTTTTCAAGGTAAAGCAAAAGCAATAAGTTGTTTTCTCAGACAGTTAATTATTTGGTCAGCAGAAACTGGATATTTTGTAGAGTTACAGCCACAAAGGCTGTTTTTAAACAATGAGAGGAGAGAGCGTAAGAGCAACTAAGACATGAATTAAAATCTTGGCTTTGCCACTTGGCTGCTGTAGCCTTGGGTTAGTTTCTTATCTGCAGTAAGTTGAAATTTTCATTTCTGTGAGATAAAATAATATTGCCTCATATTAAATAGTTTCAAGGCAAATGAATGCCATAGCGACACACTGAATATTGTGACTAGAAAATGGGAAAGTATTCAATAAATAGTAATTGTTCTCATTGTTATCTCATAAATGTTTTGGCATAAGATAATCAGTATTTTTAAAACAACATATTTAAAATGTGAGTAGTACTGTGGAAAATTTGGAAGAGGGTAGCATGTTTGCTAGACATGAAAAAATTGGATCTGGAAGTGGTCTTTAAGATTCCTCCACTTATTAGAATTTTCTCCTCTCCCAAACTGACAGAGTATGTTGACTAAATCTTTGTTGAAATTTTGCATTATAGATTTCTCCACATTTAGATAAAAATAACATGTAGATAAAAATAACTCATAAAACCATCATTTGAAAACAATTGTTCTTATGGCAAAAACTGGTCTAGATGAGAAAAAGTTAGACATTTATACTTAAGGGAAACAGTATCCCGAACCTTTTTCTTATGCATAAATTCTGTCACATTTGCAAAATGTCTTATTTTTTTTTAAATGTTGGATATGCACATTTAAATAAAATTTAATTTATTTATTAGTATATAAGAATAAAATCTCTACAGAGAAAATAATACAGAATTTTGCTCTTAAAAGTAGAATCCCTTGAGATCTACTTTTCCTCATTTCACACTCTGCAGTCAGCTTCAAAATGTCTAGTACAACCTCTGTACTGAGACAAATGACCTTTTAAAATATTAACACATGACAGCTGGATGAAACATACACATACACACATTTCGTATTCTTTCACACTAATTCCTCTCTAATGAAAGTCCCATGAACAGCAACTAGGAGATGACACAGAAAGACTGCACTTACATTTCTTTCTTAATCCTACTTTGTTAAGACAACATTGGTCATGTATAGGGAACATGACATTGGTCTTGTTCCTATAACATTGTACTTTAATCATCATTTAATATTTCAAATCTTTTATAAACTCATGATGATGTGATGACATATAATGCCTGAGGGGGATAGAAAAGAATTATTTTTGCTAATCTAATTATCTTTTCTTATTCAGTAAAAACTTAAGTGTTGCTTTTACCTTTGGGCAACTGGAAGTTATACTAAATATTTTGAAGTTTAAAATGTTTGTTGGGTATCTATCTGTGAAAATATTAACAACTGTAAATTGCTAAAGCTAAGGGGACCGAAATATTCATTGACATTTCTATGGAAGAAAGGGCTGTCTGTGCTTAGAAAAATTCACTTCTTTTGACTCAAATCAGCTGAAGAGTCCATGTATGTGAGAACTGTATATTTACCCAGACCAGCATGCCAACACAAGTACCAGAGATACTTTGCCTTATAACAACTTCATGAAATTGATATTACCCCCATTTGCTGCTGTGGAATTTGAAGCTTAAAAAGTTTTGGCAAATAACTAGATCACACAGGGGTAACTGATGACAAAGACTCTTTGACCAAATTATTCAGGCTCCACTGAACCACCTTCTCAACTATGACTGGGCAATGGTTCATGTCCTGCTGGATTTGCATTCTTCAGTTTCTGCAAGAATTCTGCAAAGCCATTTTACAGAGAATTCTCCACCCTTGATTTCTGAGCCAATTTCTTATCACCCGCCTTTGATGTATCTTGGCCTACCTTCAGCAAGAATCCTATTAACAAGAATTCCCTCTTTCTGATGTTTACTCTTAGTGATTTTCTATCCACCATCTCCCCACTCCCTGCCCCTACCTGTTCCTTGGCTGTGTACTCTTTTCCTTGTTGTTTTTGGAATTGAGTTCAATCTCTCTAGTGCCATACTCTTTAAAACCTATCATGATAGTTGGAATAAAGTCTTCCTTTACTGTTTTAAGAAATGTCAAAATAATTTTTTTTTCTTTAACAATGGCAAAAACTAAGAATGGAATAGAGTCTGCTAAACTAAAAGCACTTGTTCTTTTTCTTAAATTATTATATCTCAATATTTTAATACTTTTATTTGCTAATATTAACTTTCTGTTTTGTTAACTAGACATTAAAAGTATATTTTTTATAAAACAGCAGAAAGCAATTCTATATTAGGTTAGCAGTGGACTCAGAGACACCTAAAATTTTTTCAAAATCACTGTTTATGTTGCAAAAGTATATATTATATAGTCTCCTTCCTTTTATAAAAATGTCTGCAGGCCTTATGGTCTGTAGTCTCAATGCCTTCTCTAAGCCACCAATGAACTTATCTTCTGCAAAACATATTTAATATTAACAAGAGGAGAATTAGCAGATTATTTCTTAATTAACTTAGTTTTTTATAACCTTTTCTGCTAAGTCTGTATAATTTCCGCTAGTTATTATGTTACATAAAATTTATGTATAATATATTTCTTGATTAAATGAATGGGTATCTGAAAGCACGCTTCCATAGAATTGGATTTTTTTAACTAATACCTTTATTAATTCATTCCATGATAATATTTGTTATTATTGTTATTATTGCTGAAAGAAAAATATACAAAAATATTAGAAAATCTTTTTATTTTGAAGTAGCTATGATAGCTCTGTTTTTTTCACAAGTCAGTATAGAATTAGAGATGATTTTCAAAATCTGTAGTCTACATTTTTAGCTGTTTTAAAAATAGAGGTTGTCACTACTTATTATTTTTGTTCTTTTAATTAGATAGGAATAAATTTATTTTCCTTCACAGGTGACACTTTCCTTTTACTTCATCAAAAACTTTAATTTCCCTAAAGTTATCACTATACTATGGCCTGCCTGAACCCTTAAAGTGCTCAATGCTTTCTATTGCCTGTAAAAGATCTTGTCAAATTCTGTCCTTTGCTGTGTCATATGAATGATAGAATTTTAAAGGTTTTTCTTATTAACTATACTTTATTATTTGCCTAATTTAAAAATTCAGATAAGCAAACCCATCTTCAATTTCAAATGTTTATTTACACTATTTTTTAAGGCAGCATTCATAATCTCTTGAGTGATTACTAATAACTTAAATAATATTGAAATACTATCATTTTCACAACCTCTATGTGGTAATTATAATGCCCAAATATCATTTGAAGAATTTAATTTATTCATTCCTATAATCAGTAACTAATAAAACTTGAACTTGAAACCTGGTCTTCTAACTACAAATTCAGAGCATTTTATACTTATCTTCACAAATATATGTTATGAGCAGTAAATAATTATATTGGTTAATTAGAATCATTTATATGTATAAGTATATATGTGTGCATGTAATATAAAATATATAATATATACATATGTGTGTATGTGTATAATATAAGCTTTAAAATCATTCTGAAAAAAAAAAACAGATCTACAATATGTGTATTTGGCTGGCTAAATATTCATTTAGCCTACCTCTGTTTATCAGTAGCTCCCTTAATTCATAACCTCCTGTATTATTTTTCCAATAAGCTAAACAAGCATCTACTAGCACCAAATATGCTCAGAATTCACTAACATATTCTGATGAAAACCAAAAAAAGTAGTGAATAGAATGTGAATTTAGAAAGTGCTTTGAATTTTGCGGAGGCTTGCTGCTTTATTCTTGTTCAGCCCCTGTCTGACTTCCATCAAGCTCAGCTCAATTTATTTAAGCCTTTGGCATATAGATCACTATTGTACTGATGTTTGCAACTTTACCACTGTTTCAATTTAAGTCAAATCTATTATACAATATCAAAATGCAGAGATATGGCTCTAAAATATAAATTTATAGCACCTGGTATTATCCATCTTAGGTGAGAATAAGCTGGTCCTTCACTGGATAAGAGTTGATATTAGTATTACAAAAATTCAGAGGGCATTTACCGACAGACTGGATCAAAGTTCTGTTTAGTATTGAAATTTGGGACTGAAATCTCCATTTCAGCTTTAGTAGTCTTACCTGCCTCTAATGATTTTATTACAAGTATCAATACAACCATCCTCAATTTTTAATGGTTAATCTTCCTGATAATATGCAAAACAGATTGTATCAGGGAATATTTCTTCTTATTCACAGTTGTAACGGAGACCAAACATGCCACACAGCGCTTTTTTAAATAAGTGAGCAAGGTGCTTTATTCCAAGAACGAACCATTTAGAATACACTGACTGTGTGATGCAAAAATTGAAACACTAATAAAAAACTAAGTGATTGAGCTGCTGGTTTCTTTCTTACTTCATCTTTTTATTAATAGTTCAGGAATGGTATGGAAGACAGGGTAGTAGAAAAATATTTTAGATACTGCATTATGAGTGAAAGAATATGAAAATAAAAGGAAATATGTAGTTGCTTTAATGTAGAAAAGGAGAAGAATCTTAAAACAAGAAATATTGATCTTTCATAAACCAACACTCTTGGTACACACTAAAATTTCCAAAATTTTTTGATGAGTGTTGGTATGTGTTTAACTACAGAATTTTTTCACTTTCTGTTTTCATAGGGAATGTTTTGGAGATAGCAGAAATATTGCTATTCTAACAGACAATTTGAACTAATTTTATAATATTGAAGGGTATTAAAATCTAATTAGCTGTAAACAACAATTAAAATTTCATAAAAGTGATAAATATAAACTTCAACCGTTATACTTAGTGCAGTTTGTGTTTGAACAACCATATTGCCTAAAACTACCAAACACTGAAAAATGCTGTTGAAAATACTTTGTGATACTTCCAGTGTCCTTTCCAATTATAGCTCTAAAAGCATCCGAAAATTGTTGAGGGATGATGGTAATAGTAGATGCTTGAAATACTGGTATTATAAGACAATATATGAACTTAATAAGTAATTACTTTTTTTTCCTCCTTCCCTTCCCTCATCTTTTCATATCCCTTCTCTCCCTCCCACCCATTCTCCTCCTTCCTCTTTTTCTTCCTTCCTCTCTTCCTTCCTTCCCTCCTTCCTTCCCTCCTTCCTTCCTTTCTTCCCTCCTTCCTTCCCTCCTTCTTTTCTTCTTTCCTCTTTCTAACCTTTTTCCTTCTTTCTTGTCTTCTTTTCTTATTCTTGAGAAAAAAGAATAAAATAAATATGTACTTGCTCAATTGGGAATTCGTTTTGCAACATATATTGCACTGACAAAATTATCTAAGGTAAGAATGAATATTAACATTCTTTCATTTATCAAATTGTTTTGCATTTCAAAAAATCCTATTTATTAATTTATTTATTTATTTATTTATTTATTTTAAGTTTATTAGGGTAGCATTGGTTAACTCAATTATATAATTTTCAGGTGTACATTATAATTTCACATCTGTATATTCTATTGTGTGTTTACCACCCAAAATCCAGTTTCCTTCAGCTACCATATTTATTTGGTACACTTAACCCATTTCACCCTCTCTCTAATCCTCTATATTTGACTCCCTTTACCCATCTGCCTCCCTCCTCCTCTCCCACCCACTACACTCTGATAAACCACTAGTCTATTCCATGCCATGAGTCTGTTTGAGTCTGTTTGTTTGTCCTGTTCATTTTCTTGCTTTTAGGTTATATCCCACATATAAGTGAATATCATGTGATTTTCAACTTTTGATGTCTGTCTTATTTTGCTTAGCATAATTATGTCAAGGTCCATCCATGTTGTCACAAATGGCAGTATGTCATCTCTTCTTCCATTGTATATATGTACCACTGCTTTTTTAGCCAAACATCTATCAACTTTGGTTGCTTTCATGTCCTGGCCACTGTGAATAGTGCTGCTATGAACATTGGTGTGCAATTTTTTTTTTTTGATATGGGTTCTCAAGTCTTTGGGGTAAATACCCAGTAGAGCGATTGCTAGATCACATGGCCGATCGATTCTCAGTTTTTGAGGAACCTTCATAACTTATACTGTTTTCCATAGTGGCTGTACTAATTTGCAGCCCCACCAGCAGTGTATGAGGGTTCCTTTTTCTCCGCATCCTCTCCAGTATTTGTTATTACTTGTTCTGTTGATTATAGCTATTCTAACAATTGTGAGATGGTATTTCATTGTGGTTTTGATTTGCATTTCCCTAATAGCTATTGATGTTGAGTATCTTTTCAAATATTTGTTGGCCATTTGTATATCCTCTAGGGAGAAATGTCTGTTCAGATTCTCTGCGTATTTTTGGATTGGATCATTGTGTTTTTTTGTTGTTATTGAGTCATATGAGTTCTTTGTATATTTTGAATATCAGGCCTTATCTGTAGCATTGCTTGCAAATATATTTTTCCCATTCAATGGTTGTCTCTTTACCTTGTTGAGGTTTCTTTGCTGAGTCTAAGATTTTTAATTTGATGTAGTCCATTCATTTATTTTAGCTTTTACTTCCTTGCTTTTGAGATCAAATTTATAAAACCCTCTTTAGGTCCAAGGTCTTTTAATTTAGTTCCTATGTTTTCTTCTATGCATTTTATTGTTTGGGGTCTCATATTGAGGTCCTAAATTCATTTTGAGTTAATTTGTGTGTGGTGATAGACAACAGTCCAGCTTTTATTCTTTTGCAGGTGGCTTTCCAGTTTTCCCAGCACCATTTACTGAAGAGGCTTTCCTTTCTCCACTGTATGTTTTTGGATTTTTTGTCAAAAATTATTTTCCCACATAATATAGGATTACTTCTGGACTCTCGATTCTGTTCCACTGGTCCGTGTGTCTGTTTTGCTGCAATACCATGCCGTTTTTATTACTATCGCTTTGTAGTATGCTTTAAATCAGGCCAGAGTGATGCCCCCAGCCTCGTTCATTTTCTCATGATGGCTTTTGCAGCTCAGGGTCTTTTTGTGCTTCCATATGGACTGATGATTTTTTACTCTTCTTTTTTAAAAGCCAATGAGAATTTGATGAGGATTGCATTAAATCTGTAAATCCTCTAGATAAATATGGTCATTAAATTTATTCATAGGTATTTTGTTTTTTTGCTGCAAATTTTTTTCCACCTCTTTTTTTGGACGCTTCATTATTAAAGTATAGAACGCTAAAGGATTATTGAAACGTTGATTTTGTATCCAGAGACTTTACTGTATTTGCTTATGTTCTATCAGTCTTCTTGTGAAGACTTTATGGTTTTCTATATGGAGAATCATGTCATCTGTGAATAGGGACAGTGACTTCTTCGTTTCCTATTTGGATGTCTTTCATATCTTTCTCTTGTCTGATTGCACTCCTAGGACTCCAGTGTTTATTTGAATAACAGTGGTAATAGTGGACAGCTTCACCTTATTCCTGATCTTAGAAAGAAGGCTTTTAATTTTTCACCATTAAGGTATTAATTTGTTCCTTTAGTTTGTCATATATGCCTTTATTATGTTAAGTTTTTCTTCTGTACTGATTTGTTAAGTGTTTTGATCATCAGTGGATGCTGTATTTTGTCAAAGCCTTTTTTTTTTCATGTATTGATACAATCATATGATTCTTATTTTTTAATTTGTTTACATGATATATCACATTAATCAATTTGTGTATGTTGAATAGTGCCTGTGCCACTAGGATGAAGTCCACTTGAATGTGGTGTATGATCTTTTTAATATGTTGCTGTATTCGATTCGCTAGTATCTTATTTAGAATTTTTGCATCTGTATTCATGAGAGATATTGGTCTGTAATTTTATTTTTGTGTGTGTTATCCTTATCAGGTTTTGGTATCAGAGTAGTACTGGCCTCCTACAACAAGTTGGGAAGTATTGCCTGCTCTTTGCTTTTTTGGAAGAGTTTGAGAAAAAAAGGTATTAAATATTTTTTTTAATGTTTGATAGAGTTTAGGGATAAATTCATCTGGACCTAGAATCTTATTTTCATAGGTTTTTGATGATTGTTTCAATTTCTGTACTGCTGATCAGTCTATTTAGATTTTCTAGTTCTTCTTGGTTTAGTCTAGGAAGGTTGTATTTATCTAAGTACTGGTCCATTTCTTCTAGGCTACTAAATTTAATGTTATATACTTTTTCACAGTACTCTTGTATGGTTGTTTGTATTTCTGCAGTTTCTGTCATAATCTCCCCTCTTTCATTCCTGAATTTGTTTATTTGTATTCTTTCTCTCTTTTTTTTAGTGAGTCTAGCCAGGGGTTTGTCAGTTTTATTAACCTTCTCAAAGGACAAGCCCTTTGTTGCATTTATTGTTTCTACTGTTTTTTTTTGTTTGTTTTTTTTTTTTTGATTGTTTGTTTTCAATTTCATTTATTTTTTCTAATTTTGATGATTTCTTTTCATCTGCTACCTTTAGGCTTCATTTGTTCTTCCTTTACTAGTTTTTTAAGATAAAGTGTTAGGTTGTTAATTTGGGCTCATTCTTGTTTTTGGAGATAGGCCTGTAATGATATAAACTTTACTCTTATGACCAATTTGCCATGTCCCAAAAGTTTGATATGTTGTACTATTATTATCATTCATTTCTATGTATCCCTTGATCTCTCTTTTATTTATTCTCTGATCGAGTTATTCTTCAGTAGTATATTGTTTAATCTCCATGTATTTGTGGTTCTTCCTGATTTCTTTCTGCAGTTGATCTTTATTTCAAAGCATTATGACCAGAAAATATGGTTGATATCATTTCAACCCTCTTGTTTTTGTTGAGGCTATTTCTGTATCCTAGTATATGGTCGATTTTTGAGAATGTTCCATGTGCACTAGAGAAGAGTGTATAAGCAGCTGTTTTGAGATGGAAGTCTCTGTATATGTCAATTATGTCCAGTTGTTCTAACATGTCATTTAAAGATGTTATTTCCTTATTGATTTTCTGTTTGGATGATTTGTCCATGTCTGACAGTGGGATATTTAGGTCTTCTACTATGACAGTGTTTTGATCTGTTTATCCCTTTAGTTCTATTTGTAATTGCTTTTAGTATTTCGGGACTCCATGATTGGTAGCATAGATATTAATGTTTTTGTCCTCTTGGTGCATGATTCTCTTTTTATCATTATAAAGTGTCCCTCAGTAGCTTTCTTTATCTTTTTTTTTTTTTTAATTTTTGACATCTATTTCCTCTGATATTAGTACTGCCACTCCCCACTTTTCTCTGACTGCTATTTGCTTGAAATATCATTTTTCTGCTGTTTCACTTTGAGTCTATATTTGCCTTTGGAACTGAGATGTGTCTCCTGGAGACAGCGTATGGATGGGTTTTGTTTTTGATCCATTCCTGCAACTCTGTGACTTTTTACTTAGGTGAGTTCAATCCAGGGTGCTTATTGGTGCTTATTTAGGGTGCTTATTGAAATATGAGGTCTTCTTAGAGCCATTTTGTCTTTTGCTTTCTGGAAGCTTATTGTTTCCATTGTTTTTATTGTCCTTGTGTTTCTGTTTTCTTTATTTTGATTGGCTTTTGTGGGTTTTGCCTCTGTTTTTTGTTTGTTTTTATGTTACATATTTCAGTTCTGAATCTTATGTGTGTGGTTACCATTATGAATATGAAAAGGATATATATATGGATATATATATACATATACAGTTGTTTTTTCTTTTTTATACATATATACATATAAGTGTGTGTACATATATATACATACATATGTGTGTTTGTGTGTGTGTGTATATATATACACACACACATAAATATATATACAGTTTTTCATTTTCTTCTGCCATATATTCCTTTCCTCTATGTGAATTTGGATCTTTGAATCTTCTGTTTTTCACTCATTTTTATCTCAATTTATTCCTATGTATGCTGAACATTCATTACTATCATGCTATAACAATTTTCTTTTTATTATTTCAGCTTATAAAGCCCTGGTCTCAGTAAGAGTTATACTCATCTGCTTCTATTTGCCTGATAGTCACTTTTCTCCTTATTATGTGTTTTGGGTTTTTTTTTTGTTTGTTTTTGTGTTTGTTTTTTGTTTTTTATCATTTTGTTTCAGGTGTGATGACCCTTTCCAGGATTTCCTGTAGTGCAGGCCTCACATTGGAGAATTCCCTCAATTTTTGTATGTCTGGAAAGGTCTTAATTTCTCCTTCATATCTGAAGGAGAGCTGAGCTGGATACATTATTCTAGGCTGGTAGTTCCTTTCACTTAATAGTTTAAATATTTGATTCCTTTTCTTTCTGGCTTGTAAGGTTTGCACTGAGAAATCCAAGGATAATTTAATGGGTTTACCTTTATATGATCCCCACCCCCACCCCCGCCCCTGCTGCCTTGAGAATTCTGTCTTTGTTGTTGATATTTGATAATTTTAATACAATGTGTCTTGGCGACACAGGTCTTTTTGAGTTGAGATAATTGGGTGTTCTGTTGACTTCTTGAATTCCAAGGTCCAGTTCGTTCCTTAGATTTGAGAAAATTCTTGTGCACTATTTGTCTGAAAATGCTTTCTAGTCCCTGCTCCTTTTCCTCACCTTTAATAATGCCCATTATTCTTATGTTTCCTCTCCTGATGGTATCAGCTAGTTCTTGAATATCTCTTTCATTATTTTTCATCCTTTCTCTCTTTTTCATCAGTTTCTTTCTTCTTCCTTCTGATTTATTTCTAGATTTCTGCTTTCAATATCACTGATCTTTTCCTCCATTTGGTCGACTTTCTTTCCAAAGCTTTTTATTTCATTATTCAACTCTTGTAGTGTGTGTGTATGTGTGTGTGTGTGTGTGTGTGTGTGCACGCGCGGCGTGTGTGTGTGTGTGTGTGTTTATCTCCAGATGTTTTCTTTGTTTCTTTTTGAGGTTTTCAATGTCCTTGATCTGCTTATATACCTGTTTTTGCAATTTCTAAAATTGTTGACTTCTCATTTTGGAACTCAGTGAGTTTTTCAGAAGTACATCCTGAATTCTCTGACATTTAAGTTGCATATTTCTATGTCTGTAAGCTTATTTTCTGGAGATTTTTTCCTTTTTTTTTTTTTTCTGAGATGCCTTGTAATCTTGGTTGTTCATGGTATTCAATTGACTATTTCTCTGCCTGGGCATTAATGGAAATGTATTCTGTTTTTTGTTTTTTGTTTTTTTGTTTTTTTTTCTTTTCCAGAAAGAAGATTTATTATATAAAGCTCTCTTTAGCCTGCTGCAAAAAAAAAAAAAAAAAAAAAAAAAAAAATGATATTTTTCTTTTGGTTTCCAGTAGGTGATGTCTAAGTCTCTTGGATCCCTGCTTTATGTAAAGCCTCAATATTACCTTTATATAATGCCTTTATTTTTTTGTAGATATTTAATCATGCTTGCTGCCCTCAGTTTTAGTCCCTGTCAGTGTTAACAACAGTTTCAGTAGCATTTGTTCAAATTCCTCTGGGGTTCTGTGGTGTTCAGTCTGGGAGGTTATGGGAGGAATGGCCCTCTGGGTTGGGTGTTGGGGGCTGCAGTTCAGCTTTGGTTTTGCCACCATGGCCAATAGATCCCAACTGTTGTTGCTCTGCCGTCTGCTTCTCTGCTTTCTGCCTTGATGACTGGGTCGTGCCATTGGATTCATGGAACTCACAAACTCTCTCAGGCAAGGCTGTTGAGGGAAGTCGCCACACTTTCTCCCATCTCCCTTCTCTTTCAGGTAGCTCCCGCAGTTTTTTTTCTTCCAGTCCACTGTCCAATACCGGGGTTCCGACCTGTGGTAGCTCTTATGCTCAGACCCATGCTCAAATGTGCTGGTGTATAGTTTGGTTGTTTTTTGTTGTTGTTGAGCTGTAGATGTTCAGCTCATTGTTGTTTCAATAGGAGAGATCTGGGGACATCTCTCACTCTGTCATGTTTCCTGAATTCTTCATTTATCAAATTTTAATGGTTCATCTTACACAACAATATAAATATAAAAAGAATTGTTTACATATGTATTTTTTTAAATATACCAATACAGAAATATATGTTACTTTAAAATCATAAAATGTCTATAGTTTTATATCTCTGTGGATATTTGATGATAAGTCTTCTAAAAACTACAATCTAAATAAATAAGATTTCCTTTTTAAAAAAATTAAAATTATAGGAGTAACATTCATTAATAAAATCAAATAGGTTTCAAGTATACAATTTATTAATACATTTTATTGTGTATTCACCACCCAAAATTAAGTTTCCTACATCACCAAATATTTGACCTTTCCTTATCCCTGCCTATCCTCCCCTCCCCCTTCCTTCTGGTAACCACTAACCCATTGTCCGTGTCCATGAGCACTATTTGTCTGTCATATTTGTTTTTAACTTTTAGTTTTATATCCCACATATGCATGAAAACATATAGTTCTCAATTTTTTGTCTGACTTATTTTGCTTAGCATAATAATCCTAAGATCCATCCATGTTGTCACAAATGGAAGTATTTCATTTTTTCTTATGGCTGAATAGTATTCTATTGTATATATGTACTACATCTTCATTATCTAATCATCTATCAATGGATACTTTGGTTGTTTCCATGTCTTAGCCAATGTGAACAATGTTGCTGTGAATATTGGGGTGCATATATCCTCGTGGACAAATATTTTCATGCTTTTTGGGTAAACACTGTGAAGAGTGATTGTTTTGTCATGTGGTAATTTTATTCTTAGTTTTTTGAGGAACCTCCCACCAGCAGTGCCTGAGTGTTCCTATTTCCCCACAACCTCTTTGACACTTATTATTTGTCCTGTTTCTGATAGCCATTCTAACAGTATCTCATTGTGGTTTTGATTTAAATAAGGTTTTCTTTTTCAAGCCATGTTGTTTTTGTCTCTGCTTCATTTTCAGTTCATATTGTCTCCATCCAAAGCTTATCCTCTCTTGTATCACAGAGATTGTTATTGCTATAATGTGTTCTGCATCTTAGGTTAAATGTTAGCTGTCAGATATCACATTTTTTCAAACCTCAACTTCTAGTTGACACATAAGCAACTTGTTAATAGCTAATATGCTAGTAGTTAGGATAGAAAAATAAGTCATTAAAACATTTGCCACAGATCATTTGGAACTCTTCTATCCATTTGGCAAAGAGAATGTCTTTAGGATCCAGCATAGATGGTCATGTATTCTTTTCCTTAAAGTATCTAGATAAAGAGCCTCTATTACTCTCTTCCTTACCCCCAATTTTTCACTATGTGTAGGCCATCAATAAAGATATTCTGCTTAGCGCTCTCCTGAATCCTTTACTATCCTTATGAGTTCTTTGCTGCAATTTGTTTCTCCGAAGAGACTCCATTAAATAGAATTTCCTTAAACACTGAAAAAAGAAAGTATTTATTTTGAAAATTTACAAATTCTTATAGAAAAAATAATTTGTGTCATAGGCACAGAAATAAATGTTTTCAAATGAAATAGTCCCAAGTATTAAAAGGTAAACTAGATTTTAGCATACAGATGTCCTTTCTTATACAAATTCAGACAATTGCAGGTTTGAGCAACTTATTATATAGTCATTGCTGTCTCTTCAATAACTCATTTTGATATTTTGTAATTTGCCAAAATGTGCCTTTGTGATCCCACAGGCTCTTAACTACTTTGTAATGAGTGTATATGAACAGATGGAAAATGTTTTCAATTTCAGAGAAAACCACTAATGGATGTCACCAGCTATTAGAAAAGCTCAGGTGGCTCCATTTTCCAAGGAAAGGTATTGTCATAAAACTCCTCATTTTTTAATGAAATGTTTGTTCATTTATACCTAGATGGCAATTTAAAACTTCACATGTCTAAACAGATTAGAACTATAGTTTGAGGTTATTCAGTGCTTAATAGACTGGAAATCCCATCTCAAGACTCTTACCTGAAAAAAGTAATGTCAATCCAGGTCATTTTATTAGAACAGCATAAACTACTGTTAAAACAACTTGCCCAAAGAAATAGTAAAGGAATGTAACTAACAAGTCAAATACATGCTTGAGCTTTGGTAATAACCTTTTTTTTTTTTTAAGTAAATTTCCTCTTAAAGTAAAAACAAACAAACAAACAAACAAACCTTTTAAAGCAAAAAAGAAAAAATCCATCTCTTAAAGTTTAAAAACCCTTTGTCCTCAATTTGTGTCCTAAGCAAATACATCTTCTCAAAGAAAAACACATCAAAAGAATAATTATAACTTAGGTTGTTCCTAAAGTATAGTCCATCTCATGTTAAAAAGATTTTTACTAGTTCTCTAAAATACAGTTATTAGTTGTTAACTATACCGTCAAAATTCATATCAGCTTCTTCTTTTGCAAAGCTCTTAGTCTAATATTCTGTGTAAAGAACAGTCAGACTTCTGGTCTAATCAGTTTATTTTGAGCCATTGCTACTCTCTCTTTCACTTAGTAAAACTTTGGTAAAAAATAAATGCAATGCCATCTGTGCAATGATTGATCAAGCATGTGCTTATTTATTTAGAGTTCTACCAACAGGACTTATTTATATGAAATTAAGAAAGAAGGGAACTAGCAAATACTTTCTAGCAAAGCAAATTTTTATAATTTTAAGGAGAGTTTATGGTTCTATTTTTTACTTACTTTATATGAAATATTCAATATATAGTTTGGATAAGTTCTTTCATCTTGTCAAGAAAAATAGGTGGTCAAACACCATCCACAATGCTGAACTAAATCAAAATTATTAACAATAATATATGTTTAAATAAAAGTGTTTTAATACATAAAAAGTTTTAAAATTTATGAATATGAGGGATATATCAAATACATATTTTATTTCACCTGATAAGCCACATGACAGTGGCATTTTTGAGACTACATTACATAGTAGCAATGTTACAGCAAAGTGCATGAGAAAAGTTATTGCTTTTAAAATAAAACTACTCTAATGATATCATCCGTTTCATTCTCAATGTTCTTTATGCACAGATTCATATGTTTAGTATAACTTTCTAAACAAGACAAGTGGTAAGCACCTCATAGTTTCCTTTTTGTTACTGAGGCAAGGAAGTTGTCGTTTGCAGTCGCATTCTTTAGCCAGGAATTATTGATATAGTTTTCCTATGTTCAGTCTTCAGCTTTTACAAGTTGTTTTTGGTTTTTATTATTATGTTCAAATAGATCTTGGTCATATTGTATCTATTGTGTTTGTTTAAATTTCAAATCAAATCACGTTTCAATCATTTCTTTATATGCAGGTGGCTTTAAGTATAAATGAATTGTTTATAATAAGGTGACCTCACATTTCTCATAGTATTTTAAACCTACCTTTGAATAACATATAGAGTACATTGTAATATGGCTCAACAATAAAGGGATAAAATTAATTCATGAATTAAATCAATGTCTCTAAATGTAGATATCTGCATTACAGTCAGCTATAAAGTTTATGAAGGGATATGTTAATTTTGGATTTTGAATGTTAACATTATAAAAACATGTAATTTTTATGCTTCTGCACTTTTGCTCAAATGTATGTGTGAGTGTATATATACACACAATTATATCACAAATGAGATGAATGGAAAATTAAATATTGCAAAAGAAAAGATTAATGAACTCAAAAGATAGTTATAGAAATTATTCAAAACACAGAGAGGAAAAACCTCAAATGGCCTAATATATGTGTAATTGGAGAGATGACAGAAAAAATTTGAAGTAATAATGGCTGAAATTTTCCAGTTTCTTAAAAGTAATAAACTCACGGATTTAAGAACCTCAACAATCTCAAACAAATGAATGTAAATGAATAAAGAAAACTATTCCAAGTCAAATCATATTCTTCTGAAACATGTGCAGAGGTATAAAGATATGAAATGATAGCATATTTCTCATCAGAACAATGCTAAAGAGAAGACAATAGAGCAATGTTCTCCAACTTTATTTTTAATTGTCTTGTCACTCAAAAGTCTTTTATATATATATATATATATATATATATATATATATTCAATACACACAATATATACAGATATATGTACAGGTATCTGCTGAATACCACATATATATTATACGTGCTGTGGGTCTGTTGAGGGACATAAGTCATTGTAATATTATTTTTGCTCCTTGCTTCAAGGATCAATTTTTACCTCCTTGAGGGTAATATTGCTCCACTGAGGATGCATGCAGAAAGTAGTATCTTAAAAATAATGGGGAAAACTGTCAACCTGGAATACTATACCTAGCAAAACTTCTTTCAAAGAAAAACTCACAAAAAAAAAATAATTTTTCAGATACAAAAGTGCTAAAATATTTCATCTCCAGTAGTGTCGTATTATAGAAATATTAAAGAAAGGACAGAGGAAAAATAGTACCCCATCAGACTCTGGATCTACAGAAAGGAATGAAGCATAGAAGATGGTAACTACAGTTGAAAATATAAAGACTATTTTTCTTATTACTTACATTTCTTTCAAAGATAATTGACTAAAGGAAGCTAATAACAATGTTTTATGGGGTTTCTAACTTTATCTCAGTGGAAAGGAATATAAAATAAACATTAAAAATATTCAAATTAATGACCACTAATAACTAGTATGAAGAAAACAAAATTTGTAATTGTTTAGCATTTGGCCACAGTGAATGAAGTGAAGCTCTTGTGTTGTATTGATAAAGTTTTCCCTGAGAAGCTTAAGGAGTCAACTGTGGGAAAATTCTAAGTTCTGAATGATCAAGACAAAAGAAATAGCTAATATAAAGCCTTAAACAAACAAACAAACAAACAAAACATAAAAAAAATACTACAAAGATAATTAGATCATAGTGTAGTAAATTCTGGTATACTAATAAAAAATGAGGTTTAAAATGAAGCAGAAGCCTATATGTCCTTGCAGCTCAGAAATATAATTTTGGATTTTATTCTAATTATAGTGATCAGCAATATAGAATTCTAGCAAAACAAGTTATATGTTCTGAATTACATTATTAAAAGTTAACTAAAGCTTTCAAACATTGAATTCTGAAAACAGAAAACATTGCAAAATGTCATGTTTTTTTGTTTGTTTGGTTTTTGTCTAGGAAGAGAGAAAAACATGATTAAATACTATATTTCATAATATCTTAAGATAGTATTCTTACGAGAACAATGCTAATAAGATATGAACTCTCTCTTGGCAGAATATGAAGATTTTCCAGAAGAAGTAATAACTGGACTAAAATCAGAATGATGATTATTAATTCCACAGAAAGAATGTGGATTGGAGGAGTGTTCAAAAAGGAGTCATAATATTCAATAAGTCTCTGGGGTCAAAATGACTTTATTTTTGAAAGAAAGGAAAAATAGGAATAAAAACTAACAAATAGACTTTAAAGGAATATTATTTTTGCACATCTCATGATTAAATTTAACCTGCTCAAGAATGTTTTGACATAGTTTAAATCTAAGTCTATGCATTTGACCATCTAAGGATCTTACTTTCTTCTCTTGTTGATTGTCATACACATTAACCACTGGAGAACATGACCAAAATCGTTTATCGTTGTGACACCTGTAATAGTATATAGCTTTCATGCCACAACATCCCCCTGAACTCTATACCAGAGGCTTATGACATGGTCAAAGCTAACTCTTCTTATTCTGTGGAAACAACCTGTTACTTAAAGCTTACCACAAAACTCAAAGACACAATGTTATCAATTGTCTATTAGTCATGGCATAGATAACTCAATATACTTGTATTTAGGTCCAAGTTAATACTTATTTAATTAAAATTGGCATAATATTGTAGCACATATTTTTGTCTATGTTCCTTATTTATTATTTTCTATTAGTCTGTATTTTCCCACTCCTATAACCTTCCCCTCAAAACTTAGCAGTTTATTTTTAAAAGATGTCTAACAATTCTTCACAGAATTTTGGGATCATTTATAGCTCATTTAAAAATATTTTATTCAACAGCAAGGAATATATACAGACTTTGCATTGTATGTTCACTACCCATAGTTAGATTTCTTGCTGTCACCATATATTTGACCCCTTTTACCTTATCTATCTTCCTCCTCCCCCCTCCCCCATCCTCTGGTAACCACTAGTCTGTTGTCCATGTTCATTAGTCTCTGCTTGTTTGTCCTGTTCATTTGTTGCTTTTAAGTTTATATCACATATAAGTGATGTATATGGTTGTATGCCTGAAACTTACTGGATTTTGTTAACTAATATCACCATAATAAATATTAAAATTTAAAAAATTAAAATTAAAAACAAAATAAATAAAAATAAAGAATAAAAATATTTTATTAAGTAGTGGTGTTCTACATTATGCCACACGGCAAGACCCAATTTAAAAATATTAATCCATAATTTCTTCCTGTGTTTTCTTGCATGATTTGACCCTTTCTCCACTCAGAGAAAGGGCAATATAGCTAAGAAAGTGCAGTGGTCAAATATTGCCTTTTATGTTTCAAAAGCCTAGTACTTACAGGGAAATAGAAAGAAATTACATCTTAGAAAATAAATATAAGGGAGACTATCTATGGCATAAAATCCAGTGTATCTTATCCTCAGACTAGGTCAGAATTTAAAAAAAAAAAAAGTATTAGAGTGGAAACAGTGAGAACTTAGATGTGGCAGAGCCCCTCTGAAAAAGAATTTGGCTTCCAATGTGGTGGGCCTCAAGTGTAGTGGAACAGTAGAAAACCAATGAGGTTTGTGTAATTTCGGTGTAAAAAGAGATGAGCCCTTTCTTATTTCTTGGTAGATCTTAGGAAGCTAGCAAGCACCCTGTTCAGGAAGATATATGCAATGTATCTATAAATGAGCTTACTTAGTTCTCCCATGCACTGGTATGGCATGGATACAGCTCAATGATTGCATACACTTAGAGTGTCATTGAACCAGATGTCTTGTGGCATCTCCTCAGATATTCTCATGTTCCAGTATGTTGTGAAAGTAGTAAAGTGAATGCCAACAAGGAGTGCTGATAAAAGAAAACGCCTACTCACTCTTTAACATAAAATAAAGCAGAGGCACTGGAATGACAGTGATGGACAGTCTGATGGAAAGATAAATGTTTCATCAGATTTCAACAAGAATCTAAGTCATTTGAGGACCAGGTATTACCTTTGGAATCCTTGTCACTATGCAAGATACAATTCCAGGGACTAGGGCAGGATATTTAAATTAACTGGGATTATCTTTTCCCTTTTCCACTGAATAGGATTTTGAAATGAGAATTATATCGAATTATAAGAAATAAAGAAAATTACATTTGTTGCAGACTTATGGAGACTTGAACATACTATGACTATCTTTTGTTACTTCTTAGGCACATCATATGTTAATTTTGAATGATCAAATGTAAGGCACATCCAATGTTTGTTTGTCCTCATGTACCTGGAAAGGCTAGAAAACTGATATTTTTCTTAATCATTTTTTCTAGGTGATACTTTTTGGTTATAAATATATTACTTAGATTTCAAAAACAAACCCACAAATATCATTCTTTGTAGAAAAAAAATTCAAAAACATCATTGTAGTTGAGTTTTTCCACTTATATTTTTCGTGGAACATAATCACATTAAGAAATCCTAACTTAGGTCCTCATGCCACATGTTGTTTATATTTGAGTCTACCACCTTTCTCTCTAATTAAAATGAGCAATTCTAAGCAGATTTTCTATTAAAATTCATAGAGTATTCATGAACATCACACTTAATTAGAAACAATGTGACTAAATCTAGATGGTAATGTACTTTTTAATTGTAGGTCTTTGTCAGTTTATATCAAGTTATATATAAATTTGCTTAGGTTATTATATCTGATCCACATCTGAAATCTCAGTATCAAAGGTGTTTCTCTCTGATTATATTCTATTCTTCCAATGTACTTATTGAAAAATCTCTACAAAGTGATTCTTTGATTTCATCAAGATCTCTGTTCCATATATTATACCATTTATCATTACTAATTAAACCTTTCTAGTGTTCATTTTCCTTGTCTAGCCTATAATTCATTCATTATCGTTATCATTCTTTCTTTGTAAATCCTGCCAAATCTCTCACTTTTATTTCACTTTGATAGTACTCACTTGATGACATCGAAATTATTCAAACACTGATATCTATTTATTTCTCTATATCTGTACTACAGAAAATAAGAGCTCAGCTTACCTAAATTATTTCATATTACACATTTTAACAGGTCCTCAAAACTGCTCATCTCTTACAGTGCTTTCTTGTTGAGCTCATGTCTCATGCTGCAAGATTTACCTTCCTCTCTCTTCTAATCCTAATGTTATTCACCTTTAGTTAGAGCTAAATATTCATCTTTTAACTCACTTAGAAAGTAGAAGCCATCAGAGCAATTTCCCTCAGAATTCTACTACCAAATCTACAAATTTATCTATCACAGAACTATCTTCTTTGTCCTACAACAATGTGCAACACCAACCTATCACACCAGAAACAGCACATTATAGCAATCTCACAGACAACTACCTCTTATAAAACCTCTCAAGCTCTTGACTTTTTTTTGCCTCCTTCTACTTTTTTCTTGCTCATTTCAATAAATTTCACTACCACTCACCTGAAGCCAAGGAATTTGAGTAATCATTTATTATTAATAACAAATAATTTATGTTTGTCACTATATTAGTAATTCTGTTTATGTGATAATTGTTCTGCCCGATTTCTCTCATTAGCAAGTCCTATTGATTATATTCCTGTCAATTTGCTTTCATTTCTTCTCTATGTGTCAATAAAAGTAAGCTTTTTAAAAGGTAAGTTGCATCACATTGTTTCACTGCTTAAAAGTTTGAGTTGTCACCCCAAAGCTCTTAGAATAAAATTTAACATTCACACTGTGATCTACATGGTTCAGCATGGTCCTCCTCTGCTGAGTCACTAAACTCCCCTCTATCTCCTTCTCCAATAACATTTGCCTTTTCTTGGTTGCAAGAATATGTAAAATTATTTTCATTTCAGTGCAAATGTGCATGTTGAACCCTAGTACCACTAAATATGCCCACAACCTCCTGTCCATCTAATTTTTAAGTCTCCTTTTACACAACAGGTACTCAGAGAAACACTCCCTGACTGCTCTACCTAAAGTAGTCTTTTCCCCTGTAATTCTAATCTTCCTAATTTATTTATTAGTTTTTATTTATTCTAAAGTTATTTTTCCTTGCATTTTATTTCTTTGTCTGCTCTTTGATTAAATGTATATTCCATGAGATCAGGTTCTCTTTCTTTGTTCTTTTCCCCAGTACATTTAATGGTGTTTGTCATAATGCAGATGCTCGGTAAATGTATTTGTTGGCTGAATGGCTTCTAATCAAAGATATTTTAGATAAATTGCTATCACCATATTTGATGGATATAGAGATTGGCAGAGCATTTTATAGTGTTTATCTTATCTCTTGTATAACCAACCCACACAGGTAAATAGGGTGGCTAGACTCCTAAGGACCTTTCAGTCTTCCTATTTGTTTTAAAGTTTTGCTAATTTTCCTTTGCTTTCCAAATAATGCTACTGGAGTTATTACTTAATCACAAATTTTAGTATATTATTTATGCTTACATACACTATCTTCCTTTTGGAGATGGGATGTTATTATTAAGAAAACACCCTAAATAGGTGCTTGATATTCACTAATAACTGACTGCAGACTTTATCATCATCAGTGCTCTAGTTTTCTCTTATAACACAATAAACAACATCCATTTTGTCATTATTCCTTATATTTTGTGGGCTCAGAATTTAGGCAGAGCATACAGAGAAAAACTTGCTTGTCCACAATGTACAGGATCTCACTTTAGCATAATTCAACAGCTTAGAGACTGGCTAGGCATCTCTTTTAAAGTGGTCTCAGGTCTTTATTTTTTGGTTTCTCTACGTGGTCTTTTCTCATTGGTGCCCTCAGTATGATAGCCTCAGAATAGTTGTACTTCTTGCATGGCAGCTCAGAATTCCAAGAGTAAGTGTTCTGAGAGGAGGAAGAAGACACCAAGTGTCTGAAGGCCAGGATCTAGAAGCAGACACAGTATCACCTCCACTTTATGCTGTTTGTCAGAATAGCAGAGACCCTGCCAAATTTCAAGAGAGGACACATAGAGTAATGTCTACCAATCTGTAGCCATCTTTAATCAACCAAATAAGGGATTGAATTTTAACCAAAATAAAGGACTGGGTTTTAGTTATATGTGCAAAGACATTATTTAAAAAAAATAAATAAACAAGAGAAAGTAAGTCTTTATTAATGAAATTATTGAAAAATCACATGGACATTTCTAGCAATATGTTATTGACAATTTATCTCTTTATGAAGATAAAGCATATAATGTATTTGCCTCATATTCTTTACTGAATGTTCATTCATTCCAGTTTTGGTGTTTCAAAATGTTGGCAATTACTAATATACGTTATATTTAGATGTTTTATTTTTTCCCTCCTTTATCTCTTTAAAGAGTAAAATTATTTGGTATGATATATATTTTTTGTTTTGTTCATTTTTTTGTCATTTTGTTTTGAATATTCAGGAAGTTTAAAGGGAAGAACCTTACATATTCAAGAATTTGAGGAGCCATGCTTTGAGCAACATGTAGATCTTCTAAGTCTTTTACACATTTTGTTTTATTTAATTTTCATAACAAAAATAGAATCTCCTTATATAATTGAGAAAAATGTTTAATAGAGATTAATAGAATTATATATTAGCTTAAGGAATGTGCCCATAGTGAAGTTAGAAGACCATTCCTTTAACTTATACTGAAATTTATACCGACAATGTTGGACTAGGCTTAATCTTAATTTTGTGGGTTCATAAACTGTGTACTTTTAGACAAATGTTAGATTAACAGAGCTCTAAATTTTCTATTGGTTATTAAACCATGAGGACTTAAATTGTTGAAAGAGATAAAATGGCTATTGAAGATTAGGAAACAATATTTTCATTGTTAATTAAGTCAAGTTATTAAAATACATGGCAATTTAGAAAGCAAGTCTGATGTTAGTAGTTTTTTTTTTATTGTAATTCACTTCTACTTATACTGAACATGACTATTCATGTCTCTTGAATCTACCTTCTGAATCTTGATCCATCTTCGGACCCATATTTCTTGTTCATGAGTTAGTATGTGTTCGCAGCTAAATAATTTCACAGTCTATTTTCTGACTGTAGAATTTTGGATGTCTAAATGACTTCTTTCATTTTAGACTGTTTCTGTTGCTTTCAGTTAAAGCTGCCATCTTTCCAAATATGAAAGGAAATCTTTTAAAATTTTGCAGATCTCCTATGAATTTCATTTTTGTCCATCCCACTCAATAAAAACATTCCAATAGATTTCTTTGAAATAACCCCTTTTCTAACATATTTCTCCAAAGAAACGATACCCTTATAATTCTTAGAAGCCCATTTTTCTTTTTATTGAGAGGATCTGTGAATGATACTCACTACAATACTTAAGGGTCTTTTGTCTGACTGACTGCACAGTACTTTCAGACATCACTTTTGAACTTTCTATGGTCTTAACAAAATATTTTGTAGTCATATCATCAACTTTTTTAGACCACACAATTATATTAATTATTGCTTAATATAAACTATCCAAAAATATAGTTACTTAAAAGAATCATTTATTATCTCATAAAGTTTCTGACAATCATATCCTAGAACTGGCTTAGTTGGGTGTTTCTAGCTCTGGCTCCCTCATGAGGTCACGGTTAAGTTGTTAGGAGGGCAGCAGTTGTCTGAAAGAGCCGAAGGATCCACATCTACACTCACAACCATGGAAGTTGGCAGAGGCTTCAATTTCTTTTCTTTATAGGCCTCTTCATGCAGCTGGCTTCTCCCAGAATGAATGATAAAGAGAATAAGATGCCACACTGTCTCGTATGTGCTAGACTTAGAGTCAGAAATCATTAATTCTTTATTCTATTAGTTAGAAATGAATCACTAGGTCCAACCAGCACTCAACGCAGGGCATGAATATCAGGAGTTGGGGATCATGGCGAATCATCTTGGAGGCAGATTATCACAATGCATTTCATCAATTTTGGATAATCCTTGAGCAGCATCATATAGATACCTATAAAAAAGGCTTAAAAAAGTCAAGGTAGAAAATGGCAAATACGCTTTAAGAAAACATTATAGCATTTCCAATTTTTATACTCAATATTTGATTTTTTATAGAAACGATTATAATACCAACTCATTTTTTTAACGTTATTGTTACACTTAGAATTTATTAGCACTCTTAACTGAAATGCCCAGTCTCCTTTCCACAAAACCCTGGAAAAATCTAAATATGTTAGCATGTCTTACAAGCTGTGCATAACCTAAGTCTTATTACACCAATGATATTATCCACTTTTTCAACTTCATCTCTTACTCTACTATATTGTTATTTCTCCTTAACCACTGGAATCATGCTGTCCCTTCAAACTATCAAGTTATTCTCACCTAAAATCTTTGTCACTATTTTAAATTGAAGTGCTCTTCTTCTAGATTTTTAAATGACTTTCTCTCATTTCACTCATTTTTTTCTCAATTTTTACATTTTCAGATTCCTTTACTCACCATCTTAACAATAGCATTACCATCTCTACCCATTTCATTTTTTATCCTGTTCCCAGGATTGCTGTTTTAAATAGCTTCTGATGTTATATAGTTGTTATTTAACTTACTCAGTATCTGTTTCAAAGTATAAATTTCATAAGTTGTACTATCAGTAAAAATATTAGTGCCTAAAAATTAGTAAGAGTTGATATTTATTATTGAATAAAGGCCTTCCAGCTTCCTTAGACACATATATAAGAAAAAAAAAAAGACAGGGGGAAAAAAAACTAGTAAAATAATATTATTTATAGAATTAATTACCGGATAAAGATTTATTGCTTTTTGTTGTTGTTGTTCATAATGTCCTTAAAGAAAAACTGATTCTTCAATTCTATCTTTAGAGATGTTCAGTATCTCCAGGCTGAGAATAAAATTATTTGGATTTTAGTAATAAAACATAGCTAGTAGTTAGGTATATGTTCCCTGGCAGGTGAGAAAAATGGGTTCAAATCTTGGGTTTGCATCTTAAAGCATGACTAGGATACTATTGGGAAAGTTGCTATCTACCACTTCCGTTTCCTGTGTATACAATCAAAATGATATGATTATATATGTTTCATGAAATGAAATAAACTATGTATATGCCCGAAACAGAAATGAATAAATAAAAAATTTTAGCTTTTATTTTTACTATTTGTTCTTCTTTCATAAGATATAGGCTGTGAATACCACTTAAGGTTTGAGGCTTACAGATATTAGCATTTATAAAATTTCCAAGTGTCTTTTTCTTTAGAGGATGAGAACAGTTTATACTTTCTCTCACTATTTAGACCCCTCAAAACTGAAAAAACAATTATTAGGACTTTATTCTATTTTCTCTTTTCCAAAGTAAGTAAACAATCTTAAGGCTTTTAATACCCTCAGGGTTCACATTTTTCATTTTATTTTCTATTAGAGACTGGCCATATGAAGAGAATGAGACCTGATTCTGCTGTTATTAACACTGTCAAACATACAACTTCTAGACTTATGTTTTCTCCTTGCCATGTGGACGAGCCAGTGTTAGTGGAAACAACTAGTCTTTGATTGGTCTTATTCTGCCAGGTGCATATGCATTCAGCAAAGTTGATATTTCCTCTGAATTTTTACCATATTCTCTATATCTTTAGGTCAGGGTATATTTGTAATTATAACAGAAGTTTTTTTTTTGTTTTCAAATTCAGTTAAAAACAAACAAAGAAACAAAGAAAACTTCAAATTAGCTTAAATAAAGAAGAAACTTCTTTGGTATACTTACCTGAAAAGTTAGAGGCCATCAACACTGGATCCAGGAATTCACACAGCCTGCCTAGGACTTTATGTCTCCGTCTCTTGTCTATGCTTTGATAGTGTCAGTTTCCACACCAGAGTTCCAGATTCTCCTGTAGGATAACAAAACCATTAGAGCATATTCAGACCACATATTTTCATACTTTACAATCAAGAGAAAATAGAGCATTTCTTTTGCTTTCTCTTTAAATCTTAGAAATTGCTTGTTTCTCTTGATTTTAAACAAATCTCATTAGCCAGGGACTTTCGTTATAGTTAATCATTTCCACTCAAGCCATGTGCCAAAAATGGGCAGATCAAAAAGTGTTGACAGGAGTAAGAAAATTTTTACTGAAGAGTCAATCAACAAATGTCTTTCACCATGTTTAAAGTTATACCTTTTCATGTTGAGAAAGCTCATGTGATAAATACACCAAGAATACTTGCAGTAAAACGAAGTTAAGTTTATTTCATTTCTGAAACATTGGAGAACACTGTCCATGAGAATAGCAGGGCAGATAAGTAAAAAGGAGCGTGGGAAGGGATTTTTAATAGGGCTTGTGTTTGTGCCTAACGATTATTTCTAAGGAACAACTTGGAGAAACACAAAATAGCTCTGGATTGTTTATCAAGTAGTCTCATTCAGGAGACAGAAAAAAAAAAACAGGGCTGAGGATATCATTGGTAAGGAAGAAGTGATTGTTCAAATATGTTGGTTTTGGCATGTTAGTTGGAAACAATTTTTAGTTTTATTAACATTGCTTAGTTTGATTAAACAACAATAATAAAAAAGAAGACATTGGTTCTGTTTTTTCAGCAACTACAAAGTTAAGATAAATGAGGAAGACTATGAAAAAAAAAAAACAAATTAATTAAGAAAATTCTCTTTATCTGAGCATGAGGTTGGAAATTGAGGCTACTTCAGTGACCCAAATGCTTCAGGTACTCAGGCAAAAGGCAAATGTGTTCCATTTGACAATGATTTGATTTCAAACTAATTTTTCTCAGAGCTGACATTTTCAATCAACAAAGTTTCTCAGCATATACTTAAAAGTAATAAATAAATTTTACAATTTAAAATAAATAATTATAACTTTAAAAATATTTTGATTTTTTAGATTTAGGTTCAAAGCAAAATATAAGAGATGGTCAGAGGTTTCCCTAATACTCCTCATATATCATGCATCATCCCTATTGCAACATCCTCCACTAGAGTAGTACTTCTGTTCTAATTGATGAACTATACTGATTCATATTTATCACTCAAGTCGTAGTTCACATTAAAGTTTACTCTTGGTGTTGTACATTCTGTGGGTTTAGACAAATGTATAACATGTACCACTATAGAATCATATGGAATATTGATTGGCTCTAACAATCCTCTGTTTCTCTGCCTGGTCATCTCTCTCCCAACCCAAGCCCTAGCAATACGATTTTTTACTGTCATCATCATTTTACTTTCCAGAATGTCATATAGTTAGAATCATATAGTATGTAGCCTTTTCTATATGTGTGTGTGTTTTTAAGTGTCCAAAATTTCATGGCTTGATAGCTCATTTATTTTTAGCACTAAGTAATATTCCATAGTCAGATGTACCACAGTTTATTTATCCTTCAATATGAAGGATATCTCAGTTGCTTTGAACATGGCAATTATGAATGAAGCTACCATAAACATCTATGTGCAGATTTTGGGTGGACATGTTTTCAACTCCTTTGCATGCATACCAAAAAAAGTAATTGCTAGATTGCATGGTAAGAGATATATTTATAAGAAAGTTTTATAAGAAACCACCAAAATGTCTTCCAAAGTAGCTGTACTATTTACATTCCTACCAGCTATGATGAGATTACTTTTGCTCCATGTCCTTGTCAGCATTCAGTATTGTTGATGTTCTAGATTTGGGCCATTCTAATGGGTATGTAGTTGTATTTCATTTGTTGTTTTAATTTGCATTTTTCTCATGAGAAATGATGTAGAGCATATTTTCATATGCTTATTTGTAATTTGTATGTTTCTTTGGTGAAGCATCTGTTAGTGTGTTTGCCCATTTTCTAATTAGATTGCTTCTTATTGTTGACTTTTAAAAGTTCTTTGTGTAGTTTAGATAACTGTCTTTTGTCATATGTTTGATTTTCAGATATTTCTCCCAGTCTATGGCTCGTCTTCTCATCCTTTTGACATTGTCTTTTGCTGAGCAGAAGTTCTTCATTTTAATGAAGTCTAACTTACTAACTATTTCATTCATGAATTGTACTTTTTTGTTGTTGTCTCTAAGTCATCATACACCAGCTCACATAGGTTTTCCCCTATGTTATGTTTTGGATGTTTATAGTTTTGTGTCTTACATTTAGGTAAGTCTGTGATCCATTTTAAGTTCACTTTTGTGACAGGTGTGAGGTCTCTAGATTCACTTTTTTTTTTTTTTTTGCATTTAGGTGTCCAGTAGTCCCAGCACCATGTGTTGAAAAGACTCTCTTTCCTCCATTGTATTAGCTTTGCTCCTTTGTCAAAGATTAGTTGATTGTACATTTATGTGGATCTATTTCTCTTCTTTCTATTCTGTTCCATTCATCTCCTTGTCTATTCTGTTTCCAATGCCCTAATGTCTTGATTTTATTTTTCTCCAATATTTTGTTGGCTATTCTAGATCTTTCATCTCTTCATGTAAACTTTAGAATCAATTCATAAATATTCACAAAATAAGATAGGCAAAGTAAAGGTATACAGATTGAGAAAAGAGAAATAAAACTTTTTGTTTGCAAATGACATAATTATTTATGTCAAAAAATCTGAAAAATAAATGGAAAAAGTTCTGGAAACTATAAATAATTGTAGTAAGATTGCAGGATACAATATTAGCATATAAAAGTCTATCACTTTCCTATATACTAGCGATAAATGAGTGGAATTTAAAATTAAAAACATAATACTATCTACATTAGCACCTAAAAAGATGAGATGGAAAGGTATAAATCTAACAAAATATTTAAAAGAAAACTATAACACATGGGTGAATGAAATTAAAGAAGTACTGAATAAAAGAGAAACATTCCACATTTATGAAAAGGAAGACAGTATTGTCAAAATGTGAGTTCTTCCCAATTAGATCTATAAATTCAATGTAATCCTCTCCAAAATCTTAGTTGTTTTGTGGATATTTACAAACTAATTCTAAAGTTTATATCATGAGCCAACACAATATTGGAGGAAAAAAAAAAAGTTGAAGGAATATATAGTATATATAGACCTATTCAGATTATCTGTTTCTTCCAGTGTGAGTTTTTACACCTTCTGTTTTTCACAGAATTGGTCCATTGCACATAGGTTATAAAATTTATGGGCATAGAATGATTCATATAACTGGTATATTTTTAACCTAAGCTTCTATTTTAATTTTCTAATTAGGAAAAGCACTAAAATTAATTATTAAATATGAGCATTATTTCTATAATAAGAAAGATAATGAGAATCATGCAAGAAAATAAGCAATTAAATAAACAAAGACACTGTAACTTGAGGACACATCTTCTAAAATATCCATGATAGCCTTTAAATAACTTCTTAAACATCTATGGCAAAAAGGCGGTTTACTATTTTTTTTGTTATGTCTTCTTTTATTTATTTTTACTTTTTTTTGTAGATACTTAGATGTAAAATTAATTTTAAGAAACTTATTTTGTTCCAATATTTCAGATAAGAAACAAGAGATGCATATTGGTGAAGTAACTTGCTCATGTTAACAAACTAATTAGTTCCAGACCTAATACTAGAACACATATACTGTGCTTTTTCCACCCACTGCACTATTACTAGATAAGCACATTAACTAGGAAAATTCTATACAGAAAGGTGCATTCTATGTTGTTACTGGTTGTAAGCACTCACTTGGAGAGTTTTTCCCTTTAATAATTAATTCATCATCTCCTTCTATGGGTCTGCTATTTGTGTGCCACTCATCTGGACAGTATAATTATTGGTAAAATCATTTCAACTGCCATTGGAAAACTCACTCTTTTTATGATTTTAGTAGAAAATTTTAGTTCAGCTTTGCCAACTGGTAATTCTAAAACTTTTATTTTAGTATGAACTGAAATGTAAGAGTTCATCCATTTGGGGCCTTGAAAATTCTGTAGTATTTGAATTTTAGAGGATAAGCCTAGGAAAGTAAGGGAAGTTGAAAGGCAATTTTATTGCAGATGATCTCTCTATATATATCTATGTATTTGTATATGTATGTAAATGTGTATACTTACATGCATATACTCTCATTATGCAGCTGCATACATAATAAGATTATTTTTTTTTCCTTAAAACATATTTTAGTAATACTATTTAATTTAAAGCACTGCATTTTGAGTAAATCAATTTAGTTGTCATACTGACAATTCAGAATTAAATAAAGATTTAACCTTAGCATCTGACACTTTCACTAGAAATTTTCTTGGTCTTATATTTTATGGTTGATTCTTCTCCCAAAAGTTGTTATTTTTTAAAAGTGATTGGTGAATAATTCTGTCTTTTTTTTTTTTTGTAGATAGCAAAGTTTTTAGGGCTTTGAAGTTTTGTTTTCTCAAATTAAAAACAATTTCTTAGTTCCATAGGAGTACTTTTGCCTTTTTTATATATTTTCCTCTCTTCTTAAAAAATAATTTTGTCTTTGATTCAGTCTGTGATATGATGAAAATTAATAAAACCTCTTGATTCATAGGTATGAGGCTTTTAATATTAGACATGCATAATAAAATATATTAACTTATATTTAGAAATGAATATATATTATTCATTTTTATCTAGTTACACTTCTTGATAGTGGGTATTGTCTTCACAGCAGTTGCCCTTTCTCCCAGTCATCCTAAGTATACCACAAATAATTTTGAGGAGAACTTCAAGAATTCTTTCAAGAATATTTTGTTGAATAATTATGGCTATTTCTTAAAAGAAGTTGTCTTTGTTCAACTGAAATCTGGCCTAAAATGGAGCAGAGGTGGAACAAAGTTGAGACAATTTTATCCATACGAGAACAGCAATTTGGCAACCTCCTGGAAAAGTGCTTTGCCTTAACTGACATTTATTTTCTGACCCTTAATACATGCAAATATGACATAGAGTATTTTATTAGAGAGCAGATGACTGAAAATAAAGAAAAAAGAAAAAAATCCTGCTACAAAGAAGGAAAAACTGGAGGGCTATCATCTTAACTAGTATGATTTGGTAAATAAAATCTCATTATGGAAAGATAAAAGGAGAAGGGTATTTGCCTTGCCATATGGAACTGACTCTTCATTCTTTCTAGTTCTTCTCAAAGGATTTTCTTTCATTCCTTCAACACATATTTTTGAACATCAGTTCACGTCAAGCACTATTCTAGTTTCTAAAGATACATGATAGCCATTATCAGAGTAAACCAAGTCCTTGCCTTTAGAGAACTTACTTTCTAGTGAGGGGAGGCAGAAATAATCAAATAAGAATAGAAATATAACATGTCAAATAGAATAGGGAATGAGATTCAGGGACATTCATTTAACACAAATATTTCACATCTATTATGGGCAAGTACAATCTCACCTCTTGGATATTAAAAAAAGACAGAAGTGTTTCATAAAGATAAACAAACAGATAATTTTTTAAGCTTTTTAGAAAAGCAAAAATGGAAAATGCAAACACCTCATTCTGCTTGATTATTGTTTCTGAGTTATAGTAACTGGAAAGATGGCATTAGAGTAAGCCGGCTACGAGTCATCCTCCAAGCTGGGAGAAAAGTAACTGCCTGGTCAGTTGGCTGCCCCAGCCTGATACGAATATTTTATAATATCAAAGGGACTGGTAAAAGGAAGAACTTAGTATTCTGTAGAGCAACACAGCCCGATAGATATATAAGAGCTACAAATAAAAACCTATATATCGTTTAAAATTTTCTAGTTGCCTAATAAAAAGTGAAAAAAATTAATAATGTATGTTATTTAGTTAAATATGTTCAAAATATTATCATTTCAACATTTAATTACTATAAATTAGTAACAAGATATACACTTTTTTTACATTGCTAAGTTTTAAAAATTTAGTATGTGTTTTTTATTTAAGCACAACCCATTTTGAATTAGTGATATTTTTGATTGCTCAATAGCTCATAGTCACCATATTATATTGCACATATAGACCTTCTCAGTTTGTCCAGCCCTTTATCTAAAATTTCTATCTTGGAGAATAAAGATATATAGAAATTTCAACAAAGTTAGAGTATGGAATTTTCTAGCTTGTTTTTATTACTTCACCGGCAATTTTGAAGGCCTTTCTGCTTGCTACATTAAACACTTGATAAATATTTCCAATAAGTTACAAAACAGTAGACATTTTTTTGTGGAGAAAAATAGAGCAATATCTGAATAAATAAACTGAATTTCAGAGTCTTTTATACTTGCTAAATTACTATTAAAATTACTAATTATTTTAAGAATCAACTAAAACATTAAAAACTTTTTTTTTTTTTTTTGGTCCTATAACAATGAGAGTATAAAGGTCAGGATCAAGTATTCCAAGGTTTTCTGAAATTGTAAAGCATAATGTAACAGATAAGAAACTACATCCTCCTGGTTCCTCACTGAATTACATAGTCACTAAGAACTGCCAACTTGCTGACTTTATATATTTTTAAGTCCAAAAGGCAAAAGGTGAGCACCGTCACTGACCTGCTTGTCAAAAACACTGAACAGCATTTTGGATGCTGACCATTTATGATTTCTTTTTCCAGTTTTGTTCCTACAATCTTCTCTCTCAGGTGTTTTCTTTCTGTGTTTTTTTTAGAACATTCATTCAAGTGATGTCTGAATTTATATACTCATTAAAGTATGATAAGATTTAACTTAGTCAATCTAGAACTGAGAGCCTATAAACTAGAAAGGTTGATTTTAGATATTACAATACAGTATAAATAAAATACATTTAAAAATAAGATATTTTTGATATTTCATGGGTTATTGGTAATTATGACCCCTAATGTAGATATGAAAATATTAATAATGAAATATCCTCCAAATCTAATGATATTTTATAGAATTAAATTAAAAAGTTATTTTCTATGTCTATTATTTGTCCAGAAAAATGACAAAATAATTAAATTATTCTTCATTGTAGTAATTTATGGTTAGCTTCTATTTTTAACTCTTTCTAACTGAATATTTAGTTGATAACAACATAAAGATATTTTCATGCTACTATATTGTTCCCTTGCTTTGGTTTAAGGTAAGCTAATATTCAAGGTTGAAGTTTTTTTGTCATTAATACAACTTGAGAATCTACTATGTTCACCCAGTAAACAAATTGAAAATACAGTCATCAAATAAACACACAAACAGAACATCATAAAATATTTAACTTTTCTTTTGGGTAATTTACTGTGGAATAGTCAAACCTCTCAAAGGATTTTAACATTCCTGAATATATTTACTTCTATTTCATTATGTTGGTACACTTAACTGGAGATAGTAACAAGAAAAAAATTATCTGCCAAATTACCCTAGATTTCCTCATCTGTTGGCATAAAATATAAAATGTTAAAGGTTTTTTTTCTAAGCACAATTTTATTTTTTGAGTCATTATTTTCAATTTAGTGGTTCACCAAATGAGTTTACTAACTGGATATTTCTATGATTAGATTATAAAGCTTCTTAAACATGTCTGTGAATGTTATTTGATTATTTTCTTGAAACTACAGAGTTTTAACTTAAAAACTATATTTTATACTACTTGGTTGTACCTCTCTTTTAAATTATTATAATTATTTTTATTTTAATGCATATAGCTCTTAATTTCTTTTTGTATTAGAATCCAAAAGATTTACAATGTCAGTATCACTATTCCTCCTTGTTTTACTTGTTATAACATGCTATAAAAAATATGTTCCAACTTTTAAAATTTCATTAGACACTTTAGTAGTTATTTCTTTCAAAAAGACATAAGGTAAGGATAGCATCGCTATTTTAGCTAAAAAAGAAACAACAGAATGAGTCAACTCTAGAAATCCAAAATGAACTATTCAAAATCTAGGGACTGTAGTAATGAAACATGTTGATTTACCACAGATCCAGTGTTCCACTTCCTCGTTATATAGATAGTCTTAGGAATTTCAAATGGATTTTCTTGGTATCACTTTTATATGTAGTTATTCTAAGCCTATTCACTAAGTAGCTAGAAGAGAAAAAACTAAAATTTAGTCATGGAATGAAAATAATAAAAGTAACACATCGTATTGTTAGCAGTCTAAGGAAAAGAGCCAACATAAGTTCTCATTCTGTGTATTAGGACAAAGTCATAATAAATAGTTTTGGCCAAATTAAAACATCTTAAAGGAAAGGTAAACTGAGGTATAGAGAGTAGACCAAAATACATCATAGTATTCGTTTAACAATTTTTTAAGTTTTATTTTGATATGAGTATAGAATAACGATAAGTAGCAGAAAACAAACAAAAACAATAACAAAAGTACAGGGAGAGTCTATACATGCTTCCACCCAGGTGTCCCCTGTGGTAACCTCTTGAATAGTACCAATCAAACCAGGAGATTGACATTGGTGTACATTCTACAGAACTTATTACAGACACTCATTTATGTGGGTGGGGGAAGGGAGAAATACAGTGCTTTGCATTTTTATCATATGTATAGATTTGTGTAACTACGACCACACTGAAGATAGAAAACTGTTACTCCACCACATGTTCCATCAGGCTAACCCTTTATTGCTATGCCCAAACATTCTCCCACCTTCATCTTTAACCTATTGAAATCACCAATCTATTGTCTATCTCTATAATTTGCTATTAAGAAATGTTAAATAGAACAATACAATATCTAAACTTTTTTTTTTTCACAACATAGTTCCTTTGAGATATGTCTAATTTCTTTAAGAATTTCACATTCTTTCTCCTCTCTTTCTAGGACTCTGATAATGTGGGTGCTTGATAGATTGTCCTGTATTGATCTACAGGTTGGACCTGGATTTTTCCTTTTCTAGTCTATGTTCTCTCTCTTTTCCAGAGTATTCAGATTGTAATGTTTATTGACATGACTCTGGAAATACTGACTTTTCTCTGTCATCTCCATTCTGCTATTGAGCCCATCCATTGTGGTATTTGTTTTTTTTTCCTTCAGTTACTATATTTTTCAGATCTAGGATTTCTTTTTTTTTATCCTCAGTTTTTGTGCCGAATTTTTTTTTCTTTTTTCTTTCTATTTTTTTATAATAATTTCTCATTAAAGCATTTTTCTTGTTATTGCAACCTTAAAATCCTGTCAGGTAATTTCAACATCTCAATAATCTCATTGTTGATGTCTCGATTGTATCTTCTTATACAAGTTGTGATTGTCCTGGGTATTGGTATGAAGAGTAATTTTTTTTTTTTTATTCTACTGTGGATATTTTGAGCATTACATTATGAGACTCTGGATCCTATATAAATTTTTTTAAAGCAGATGATTATCTCATTTAGCGTACATTGGTGTTAGAGGTTATGTTCTTCTGCTGACATCAGGGTGAAGAATTTGAAGGACAAGTGCTGAGTAGCCTTGTCTTACAAAGTCTAATTCAATCCTGTTGCTCTTGGATGAGAATGGAGTCTCAGCTCATCACTAGGTCTTGCTTACACAGGACAAGCAGAGTGTTAACTAGCCCATCTCCTACTACCTGGCCATGTCTCATTGCTGCTAGGTGTGGTGGGTGGCTCACCATTCTGCTGAACACCCATTAAGTACTCCAATAGGTGACTTGGAGCACTACTTGCTTCTGCTGGGCAGAAAATTGAAGCCAGGCATCTTATTTATGTACACTGACATTTACCCTAGCAGTAGAATTAAAACATTGTCTGTTTATGGCAGGGGGAAGGTGGGATGGAATATAAACTCCTGTGGTAGGCAAGTTCTAGAGCTAGCACCCAAGATTTTTATCCTTAATCCCCATGACCATAAGTAGAGAGACATCTTGCCATGATTAACTTCTGTTACATAGCAAAATAAATTTTGCAGATGTAATTGAAGTTGCTAATCAATTGATATTGAGTTAATCAAAAAGGAAAATTTGAAATCCTGGTGGGTAAAATCTAATTACATGTACTCTTTAAAAGTAAAGATTTTTCTCTAGCTAGTAGCAGGATGTGAAGTCAGAGATATTTGAACCAAAAACAAACAAACAAAACAAAACAAAACAAAAAGATTTCATATGTCTTTTCTGGCTTTAAAGATGTAAGGGGCCATGTGCAAGAACCTTGAGGAGCCCCTCGGAGCTGAATGCAACTCCTAACCAGGAGTCAACAATAATTAAAAATAGGATGATGGTGGCTGATTATATAAATGAGAGTCTCAGAAACTTTTTCGAGACTAGGGTTTTAAACTATCTGATTATATCCCTTGAGTAGCATCCCTAGGCCACTACCAAACCATCTGTTGTGCAGCACTTAGAAATATGTGAATTTCAGGATGTTGATTTTAATTTAATTACCCAAGAGTGGCCCACATCATTGAATTATTACTAGAAGTTATATTAGAGTAATCCAAAGTTCCTGAGTTATCCTGATTCTTAGTGGAATTTAAAAAATAATATTCATGATTTGATTTACTCTGAGTGCTGTGATAGCAGAATGTGAATGAGAAAAAATATAAATGAGAATAATCTGTGGAGATGGATCTCATTTTATGCTGGGTATAGAGAACATGACTTCGAATAATTTGGTTTGTTTATTCACTAAATCTCTATATTTTTATATGAATTGTCATTTGAAATTTTTGTTATATAGGTTTGATAGATATACTCCTTTGTTATTATAGAGATTTTAAAAAAGGAGAGAAAGCCTCCTGCTAAAGAATTCTTGAAAAAATTTTATTACAATGTTGATATCATGGAAATACAAGGAATGCCCACAGGAACAGTTAGGATTTTGGGTCACTTATCTAGAATTTTAAAAGCTATTATACTACAAAAATGAAATATGACTTTAGGGGAAGAAACAATAATTTCCTGAATGTTAAAGGAAAACACTTAATGGTTATGTAAAACTAGAAGTAAACTTGGTTTACAAATGCAGCAATATTGTTCTTAAATTCAGTATTAAAATCAATCAAAACTGAAAAGCTAAAGTGACATTTACAAGCTATTTCATCAAGGTTCTTTTTTACTCAAATCACATTTGGAGCCTGAGTTGTGTTCTGTTATAGAAGGTAACATTTGTTGAATGTACTGGGTGGCATTTGCAATATGCCCTTATTGAAATTTCAAATCATATTTATAAAGAAAGATTCAATCAAAAAATTTTCAACCCATTTACTGATATATGCTATATAATCTTCATTACTTTCCATGTTTCCTAAATTATGAGTTTCTTCTAAACTGACTATCATAAAAGGAGAAGAAAATAGTAATTTTACATAGCAAGAACACACGATTTATGGGTGATTTGTGCATTGGTGAATATATATTGTTGGCTAGATTTGCTATAAGCATTCACTTAAATGAATTCAAGACTGGTTTTAGATATGAGATAAAAAAAGCATATGAAAGAATAGAGATTTTATGTTTACATTACTGAAGAAGCTTTATTTCCTTCAGAGGTATATTATATTAAAAAAAAACCCTAAAAATAAAATTGAAAAATGATGTTTTCTGAGCACCTGCAACATTTATTATGTCTCTCATTCCTTTTCCAGCATTAGATTTCCATCATCTTAATGATCTTTGCCTATCTTTGTTTATTCATATAAGATAGGTAAAGAAAATTAAGATTATTGTTGGCATGGAAAAAAAAAAGGCTTTTTCATATACTGTTGATGGAATTTGAACATATAGATGGATAGATATAGATAGATAGATAGATATGTATTTTTAAGTCTATTTTAAGTTCTTCATTAGTGAGGTTGATCATTTGTTTTGATTCATTTTACTTTTTACTCTCATTTTATTTGAGATGTTTCTTCACTAATAGATTTACTAATGTTCCTTTTATAATAAAATCAATTCATATATCACCTCTTTATTCATAGCACTGGATTTTGCATTTATCTTTCAGATTTTAATGTGAAGGTCTATGTCTTTTGGAATTAACGTCATTTTTTCCTCAATCTCAATATTTGTCTATATTATTTAGTAGTTGCTTTTTTGTTTAAAAAATTAAATTTGTTATCCAAATATTTTCAGAATACAAGTCAAGTTCCAGATGGTTTTGCTGGTAAATTTTATAAAACAATGAGCAAATGACAATAATTTAGCACAAATATTTTCAGAAAATAGAAGGGATGCCTAACCAAGTCTTTTTATGAAACCATTATGACCCTGATATCAAACTCTGACAAAGAAATTGAAAAAGAAAGAAAAAATACAGAAATGAACTATTGATAAATCTCAAAAGCATTGATGCATAATTTATGATTCTCCTTACACAATATTTTTTAAAAAATCAAAGATTTTATTTGTGCTAATTACTGTACTTAATATGTCTTAAAGTTACAACTAATAACATGATAAGAAAGTGTCTAACATAATATATAGCAAATGTTAAATTCCCAATAAAGTACAATTGTATTAGTTTCCTAGGGCTGCCATAACAAAATATCATAAAATGGAGGGCTTAAACAACAGAAATTTGTTGTTTCATAGCCTGGAGGCTAGGTGTCTGAAATCAAGGCTGGGACAAGGTTTGTTCCTTCTGAGGCTGTGAGGAAGGAAGGATCTGCTCCATGCCTCTTCCCTAGCTTCTGGTGGTTTGTTGTCAATCTTCAGTATTTTTTGGCTTGTAGACCCATCACTCTAATCTCTGCCTCCATTTTCACAAGGTATTCTTCCTGTGCGTATTTCTGTTTCTGTGTTCAAATTTGCATCTGTAATAAGGACACCAGTCATAATGGATTAGGGCTCATCCTAATGATTATATTTTAATTTGATTACCTCTGTAAAGACACCATCATATCTTTTTTTTTTTTTTTTTTTTTTTTTTTTTTTTTTTGAGGATCACAATTAAAACCATTTCTGGGAGGATATATTACAGGAATATTGAAAGAATATCTATCTCTCCAAGTACTGTGTTAAGATAAAACATTTCTGAGACTGTTCACTAAGCTCCAGCTGGTGGTACTTGAAGGCCAATAAATTCTTAGTACTCACTATCCAGAAGTAATCTAGACCAAGTACTCTTTATCTGCTTTGATTTTACTCTTAAATTGTTCTTCCACTTCTTATTCCACAAATAAATCTCCATACTTAACATTTGCCTGGCTTCTTTGATGAATAACCAGGTTCAGATTCACTTTTCTGCATGACTGTTACTATCATTGAAGAAAACACTTTGGTGTTTTTGTCTTTTCCTTAAGCCTTTTCACGATTATCTACCAAGGCCAGTTTTAGTACCATGAAAATGACTTGTTTTATACATTCTCTGCTCAATCTCCCACAGAAAATTCTGTTACCAATATCCTGAATATAGTAAAACAATTCTGTGCTCTCTTCCATGTGACAGCCCTTAAAAATATTTGAAGAAAACTTTTCATGTACTACTTTTTTTCATTTCAATGGCTCATTTAGGCATCATTTGGCTTATTTTCTTACATGTATTCAAGGAACGATTCAAAATTACTTACGTAAAAATTATTCAGATCTCAAGCATTGACTATGTTAAACATTATTTCTACCAAATTGTTTCTCTACATGCCCTAGATTATTTATTACAATTTATTGTAATTATTTATTTAAGTTTATTCTACTTGTAAGGCTATTTTTCTTTTGGGTACAGACATATTATTTAAGTATGTTTTTAATTCTAGTATAAGAAAAAAATTTATAGGCAATCGGTAAAGTAAATTTAAATAAATTAATGAGTGAGCAAAAGAATCATGAGCTCTATAAGTATTATCTTCAATTTGAATAGTCATCAGCTCTTCAACACCTTATTAAGTCAATTCTCTATCTGAATACATACCTAAACACATGCTCATTAGTCTATGCTTTGCTCAAAAGGTGGTGAGCAGAACTGAACAAAATAATCTTGATTTTGAAATGTGACTTTCAATTAAGAGTTACGGCAAGTTTTTGTATTGGGAATGACAAGTATTAGAATAATTTAGACTCGTAAAATATAGTGCTCGTGATGGTTAATTTTATGCATCAACTTGCCTGGGCTAAGGGATGCCAGATAACTAGTAAAATATATTTACTGGGTGTGTCTGTGAAGGTATTTCTAGAAGAGATTAGCATTAAAATTTGTAGACTAAAAAAAAAAATCTGTAGACTGAATAAAGCATATTGCCCTCACCATTGCAGGTAGGCATCAGCCAATTTCTTGAGGGCATGAATAGAATAAAGAGGTGGTGGAGGAGGAAATTTGCTTTTGCTTGAGTTGAGAATAATCTTCTGCCCTCCAACATTGGTGCTCCTCATTCTCTTATCTTGGAACACCAACCAAGACTTGTATGACTGCACTCTACTTCCAACCCCCATTACTTGGCCTTTAGATTCAAAATAGGACTTAAACACCATTGATTTCCCTGGTTCCCAGTCTTTCAGACTTGGGCTAAGTTATATCACCAACTTTTCTGGTTCTCCAGGTTGCAGACAGAAAATGTGAGATTTCTTAGCCTAAGTAATTTCATGAGCCAATTCTTAAAATAAATAAGCAAGTAAGTAAGCAAGCAAATAAATAGATAGATAGATAGATAGATAGATAGATAGATAGATAGATAGATAGATAATGTTTTTCTGGAGAAGCCCGATAAATACAGTACCCAAATTCTAACTACTCTAAAAAATGGCGTAATTTTTTCTCATATTACACTGCAAGCTCTGGAAAATATACTCTGAATGTTCATTTAGGTCCTATAGTAATAGCTACTCTGTTATCTTCAGCATAGGGCATGCACATTCAGCCTTGAGGTTATCAGTCAGAAGAGAGAAACACTACAGTGGCATAAGCGTGGGGGCTTTTCATTACCCAGTACTCAAAGTCTTCCATGCTTTTTTGCTCAAAGACCATTGGTTGGAATTCAATGAGCTCCAACACTAATTGCAAAGCAAACTGAAAAACAGTTTAGTCATGTGCCACGAAAGAAGAGGAAATCAATTTTAGGGACCATTGGTGGCCCACATATACTGTAGAGATAATTTTTTGTCAGAAAGATTGTTAGAAAGGTATATTCAAGGGAGTGAGATAATGACCTGACTACTAAAGCCAATAAAGCTAACTTTTTTTGAGAGAGCACTATGGGTAAGGCAGTCTTCTAAGTGAATGTATTCATATACTATTCACTTAGAACATATTTATGTATATATACACATATACATTTCACCAAGTAAAATATATACACACACACACACACACACACACACACACACATACATATATATGTGTGGTGTGTATACACACACACACATATGTCAAGGCACATGACTAAACTATGTTTTTCAGTATACACATACACACATACATATATGCACTTATTTTGGTAGCTGAACTTTGAACAATCGCATTATAGCCTACTCTTCACTACTGGCAGAAGGAGAAATAAAAGAAATTACATTTCAAAATAAGATAGGCCCAGGAAAGGGATTGAATACAGGAGGATAAGATATAGAAAATTACAAAAGATTCCATTATTTAATGTATAAATACTTTTTGAAGTCCTAGGAAAGTCATGTCACTCTGCTAAATATAAGAATTATAATTGCAACTATACACTTGTAGAGAATTAATCTTGACTAAATTAGACTGCTTCACCATCTATACCTGAAAAATAGTATCAATTCTATTGCCAAGTATGCAATAAGTGCTTGTTGTTAACATTCATCTAACTTAGATTCTGTGGTTATGAAAGAGTTAAATATGTGAAAACAACTGTTAAATCCTTCAAATTTGGGGGAAAGATTACTATATGAAAATTTATATTATAAATTTTATATTTTTGGAATTATTACATACATGGACTTAAATACTTATACAGTTTTGTTCTTCAAATTCATGTCTTTAACCCTTACAGTTTTTATTTTTATATAGTGTAAGCTAGGGATTTTATCTTTTTTTCACAAATAGCAATTGTTTCAACATCACTTGTTGAAAAGTCTGTCATGACCAGATGTTTCCTGCAATACCTCCTCTTTTCTGTATCAAGCTTTTGCATGAAAGTGATTCTGTTTATAGGTATTGCATTGGTTAATAGGTATTCCATTGGTTAATAATGCCTACAGGTATTTGGAAAAATGAGTCCTCACAGCTAATACTTTTGCAATTTTATTTTTGTTGTTGTTTTTTATAGTGAAGTATTTCATGTAATTTTTAGAATTAGCATATCAGTTCATTAAAAACTTTTTGGAGATTTTTAAAAATTGCACATAATTTCTATATTTCTACATTTATTTATGTCTTCTAGGTTTTTTGATATAGATTTTCATTTTTCTCTATGAAGTTCTATATCTTGTATTAAAAATTTAAGTTATACCTCTGAAAGGTTTATTTTTTTGTTTCCTATTGTACATAATACATATTAAAAACAACAAATATTATAATTAGGATGTTTGAGATAGTAAATTTTTGATATAGATATTGCATGATCTCACATATTACAAATATTTTCTATTACATTTTTTTGAAATTCTTGTGAGGGTAAGTATGGGCATGAAGAAGAATTGTTTTTTGTATTTTCCTTTCCAAACAAGATTTATTTTTATTTTTAACTTCATCAGCTATGTATCTGCATTATATTTCTCAATAGAAGGGTGTTTGTCTAATTTCTAAATTTAAAGTACATTTCAACCAACTCTTTTGATACATCTTTTTACTAAGTTATGGAAGCTCACTTCTATGAACAAGTTACTAGGATTTTTTTTAATGAAATACAATTCTTTGTATTTTGCATTGATTGTATGTTTCCAACAACAATATTATGTTAATGTAATAAAAACATTGATATTTGTTTTAATTATAAATTATACTTGCATTTCTGGGACAGATTGAATCTGATCATGATGCATAATTATTTTATGAACTTTATTATAATAAATTTGCTCATATTTTATATACAGTATGTTCATTTATGATCATGGTGGCATTAGATGAAAATTTCAATTTATCACACAATTTGTACCTGGCTGTGGCATCAAAGATATACTTGCTTTTATATAATGGAATTGGGGAAATTCTATTTTTTCCATTATTTCAATATTTATATAAGACTGGTAATACTAAGTACTTGAAGATTTGATAAAATTTGCTAATAAAAACTTGCTAATAAAACTTGCTAAAAATATCTGAGTCTGATGTATTATTTTGGGAGAAAATTATAAATATTGATTCGATTACATAATACCTATAAAACAGTATTTATTTCTAGTTTTTATATTAGGTTTTGTAGGTTATTTTTCTAGAAAGCTATACATTTTGCTTATTGTCAAATTTATAATATTTATTTTTCATAGCATTTGTAATGATGGTTTTTTAAGTTTTTATTTTAAATATTATTTTTCATACCCTTTCTTCAGTTTTTGATTTATCTTGCCAGGTATGCCTGCTTTATTAGCTTTTTCAAAAAAAACATTTAGTCTATATTTAAGTTACTCATTTTTATCCAATTATAAAATTAATATATTCACAGTCTGTACTTGCAAACATATATAACTTACTAAGAAGGGCTTTAACTGTTTAACTATTTGATAGTGTCATATAGAATTTGAAAAGATGAGTTTCTTTAAAAATTGTCAATCTTATTGAGTTCATTTGATAATTTCAGTACTGAGATCATTCTAAAGTAGAACCATGAATCTCTGTTATTTTATTAATCCTGATTTAAACATTGATTTTCTCTTTTGAAAATTAAGGTTGGTTGACTCTCAAAGGTTGATACCACAAAGGAGTCTGGAGGAAATCTTACATTTTTTTTTTCTCAGATAAGTATCTGAGATATTTCCAAGGAGAAGGGAGCACTAGGTTGAGCTATATCACAAGTATAAAATTCTAGAAGTATTTCAGATATAGGAAAGGTCCAGACAGAATATTTTGAGTAATCAGAGTGGAAAAAACATGCTATTGGTGAAATGAAAATAAAATAGGAACTTGTCCTTTTCCTTTACTTTAAGCAAAGCTGCCAAACAAAAAATATGGATCTTCCTCTATCAGCAATGCTGCATCTTTGGCCTTTAAGGTCAGAGTTCCCCACAGGTTAATAGATTTTTCAACAAGAAAAGAGAAGCTGGAATCGATTAGAGCACTTTATCATGTCAAAACTTTTTTTTTTTTTTTGCAAGAAGGAATGATAATCATCATTTGTCTCTAGCCCAGCCATTCCTCATTAAGAGAGGTTTTTATGAACAGCTGAGTTCCATTCTTAAGATGAAGGCTGGCAACTAACAGCTTTGGTATCAGAATTAGGAGATAATCATTTCAGTTATCAAAATGTCTGGTTTTTCAGTTTGTAAAGTGAATTGCATGACTTGTCAGACATTTCACATAGTTTGCAGACAAATGTCAGTATTGATTTTGTTCCTACTGCTTTCTATGTATGGAGTCAACAGGATACATATAGTTACAGGAAACAAATGTAAGGCTATTTAGGTGAGTAGGGTTTCAGACATTGTTTCTCACCATGGTGTTGGGTACAAAAGTAGCCACAAGGCATTTTGAGTAGTTTTAATGATATCTAAGAAATCAGATATTTGAAGTACTGGTTAATATTCCGTGTTTGGTGAAGGTGACACGGAGCTGTGGTGCTCCTCTATAGTGCTTTGACTATCTTCTAATTTATTATTCATCTTCATCATCATCTTCACCCACTGGTGAACCTAAATTGTTTACCACCGAAAGTCCAGTTTCCTTCAGCTGCCATATATTCGACTTTCTTTACCCATTTCATCTTCCCTCAAAACCCCTATATTTGACCCCCTTTACTCCATCTATTTCCCTCCTCCTCCAACACCCCCTACCCTTTCGTAACCACTAGTCTATAGTCCATGTCCATGAGTCTCTATTTGTTTGTCCTAATCATTTGTTGCTTTTAGGTTTATTCCCACATATAAGCGATATCATGTGATTTTCAACTTTCTCTATCTGGCTTATTTCGCTTAGCATGATTATCTCAAGGTCCACCCATGTTGTTGCAAATGGCAGTATGTCATCTCTACTTATGGCTAAGTAATATTCCATTGTATATATCTATAGAATGAGTCTAGCCAGGGGTTTGCCAATTTTATTAACCTTCTCAAAGAACCAACTCTTTGTTGCATTTATTTTCTCTATTGTTTTTGGATGATCTGTCCGTGTCTGACAGTGGGGTATTTAGGTCCACTACAGCAACAGCGTTTTGGTCTGTTTCTCCCTTTAGTTCTGTAAGTAATTGCTTTACGTATTTTGGGACTCCCTGATTGGTAGCATAGATATAAATAAGTGATATGTCTTCTTGGTACATGATTCCCTTTATTATTATGAAGTGTCCCTCAGTTTCGTTCTTTATCTTTTTGTTTTCGACATCTATTTTGCTGATATTAGTATTGCTACTCCTGCTTTTCTCTGAATGCCATTTGCTTGAAATATCATTTTCCCCCTTTCACTTTGAGTCTATATTTGTCTTTGGAACTGAGATGTGTCTCCTGGAGGCAGCATATCACTGGGTTTTGTTTTTTGATCCATTCTGCAACTGGTGAGCTCAGTCCATTTATATTTAGGGTGATTATTGACATATGAGGTCTTCTTATAGCTATTTTATCTTTTCCTTTCTTGTAGCTCAGTGTTTCCATTGCTTCCTTGCCCTTGTGTTTTGTTTTCTTTATTTTGGTGCTGGGAAAACTGGAAAACCACCTGCAAAAAAATAAAACTAGATTGTTGTTTATCACCACACAGCAAAATTAACTCAAAATGGATTAAGGATCTGAATATAAGACCTGAAACAATAAAGTTCACAGAAGAAAACATAGGAACTGAACTCAGGGACATTGGGCTTAAAGGGGGTTTTATGATTTTGACCTCAAAGCCAAGAGAAGTAAAAACCAAAATAAATGAATGGGACTATAACAAACTAAAAAGCTTTTGCTCAGCAAAAGAAATCCTCAGCAAGGTAAAAAGACAGATATCCAAATGTGAAAATATATTTTCAAGTGACACCTCTGAAGGGCCTAATATCCAAAATATACGAAGAATTCATATGACTCAAAAAGAACAGCAAAACAAATGATCCAATCAAAAAATGGGCAGAGGACCTGAACAGACACTTCTACCTAGAGGACATACAAATGGCCAACAAATATTTGAAAAAGTGCTCAACATAGGTAGCTATTAGGAAAATGCAAATCAAAACCATAATGAGATACCATTTCACATCTGTTAGAATAGCCATAATCAACAGAACAAGTAAAAACATGTTGGAGAGGATGAAGAGAAAAAGGAACCTCATACCATGCTGGTGGGGCTGCAAATTGGCACCGCCACTATGGAAAACAGTATGGAGATTCCTCAAAAAACTGAGAATTGATCTACCATATGATCCAGCAATACGTCTACTGGGTATTTATTCCAAAGACTTGAAAACCCATATCCAAAAATATATTTGCACACTGATGTTTATAGCAGCATTATTCACAGTGGGTAAGACGTGGAAGCAACCAAAATGTCCTACGATAGATGATTGGCTAAAGAAGCTGTGGTAGATATATACAATGGAATATTACTTAGCCGTAAGTAGAGATGACATACTGCCATTTGCAACAACATGGGTGGACCTTGAGATAATCATGCTAAACGAAATAAGCCAAGTAGAGAAAGTTGAAAATCACATGATATCGCTTATATGTGGAATACAAACCTAAAAGCAACAAATGATTAGGACAAACAAATAGAGACTCATGGACATGTACTATAGACTAGTGGTTATGAAAGGGTAGGGGGTGTTGGAGGAGGAGGGAAATAGATGGAGTAAAGGGGGTCAAATATAGGGGTTTTGAGGAAAGATGAATTGATTAAAGAAAGTGAATATATGGCAGCTGAAGGAAACTGGACTTCGGTGGTGAACACAATAGAATATACAGATATCAAAATTATAACATACATATGAAAATTATATGATTGTATTAACCCATGTTACCCCCAATAAACTTAATTTAAAAAGATAATCACAAATTGGAGTCTGCAATGTAAAATTTATAAGAAAAATTTTATTTTTTAAATTTTATATTAGTTTCAGCTATGGTCCTTAGATTTTTCAACTATATAATTCTATGAAAAATTCTACATTTACAATTAAGACAAGTAAGGATTTTGTATAGATTATGAATTAGTAAAAAGACCAATAAAATCAGGAAACCTGTTTCATCTTGTTTTTCATACAAATAAGTCAATTGGCTTTGAGAAAATTAGTTAATATTTTATATTTTTTCCCTCTGTGTTCTATAACCATATATCCCAGTTTCCTTTGAATAGTCCTAGCTTATGCCCGTGTCCTAGTGAAATTTAATCATGTGCCTTTTACGGTTGAAGTGTGTTGCTTTGGATAGTATATTAAATTGTAACCATGCTTATGTGCATATACACACATACTTTTGCATGATATTTCAGTTTCTCTGATGTCTATCAATGGAACTGATAGAAAGTGGTTCTTACATTTTAGTGCGCATACAGATTTTGAGGTGCTTGTTATATATTACATATGGAGTACTGGGTTCTCCCCAAATTATCCTGTTCAGCAACTCAGTTAATGAGTGGCAGAGTTTTTTCTTTCCCAGGTGGCAATTTTTATTACTGGTTACTACTATTAAAACACTGCAAATTATTTTAACTAGGACATGTTCTAATTCTAAGTCTACAATATTATTTATATCACTATAATTTATTTATTATGTAATAAAATTCAGCAAATCAGATAATTTTCTGGCTGTAGTTGCATGTATTGTCTCCATACATAACAGTATGCAACTGACCTGACTTCTTTTATATTTCTCACTGAGTTGACTTTCTAGGCTAACCAAGTCATTGGGTCTTTTGTAATGCTTCCTGTGTTACTGAGATTCTGTCTATGAAATATAAACAGCATTGTTAATTAGCATCTATGAACCATGCTTAACAAGTGGCAATGAACTACCAAGAAGAAGATCCATTTTCATTTTCTAATTTGCCTTTACTCAATATAAGTCATGAAAAATAGCCAAAGATTTCCAACAGTTATTGAACTGTGGAGAAAAGTGAGATCACTGTGTGAAGCATGGTCAAGGGCACGATTTGAAGAGAATCTTACATGGAAAATCATTTGGCACACACATGAGTTTCTGGAAAATAACTAGAATAAGCCATCGCAGTGGGTATTCGGCCTCAAGAACATTATGAGATGATATACACATTTATTTTTTCTGTTTCTCAATGACCTCTTATTCCTGAGAATTGCCCCCCTTAACCCCAGGAATAAGTGTTAATGTTGTACTATCCCACACTGTCATCTTTGTCACAATGAATCAAACAAGAGATAAACTGCTGTTTCATGCTGGGCCAATCATATTCTGGATTGAAGTTTATAGACACTATTGAATCTCTCTGTATGAGCTGGAATTACAAATTGTAAAGTCAGAAACCATAGGGTGCCCATCCTCAACTATGAGATTGGGAAACAAATGTGGTTTTTAGCATTGAAAACTGAGGCAGATATTAGAGAAAAATGGAGCAGACTATAAGAGGAAATTTGTTTCGTTTTTTTAGTTCCTGGTCCAATCCCTTGTAAGTAGCAATTGCTTTTTCTTTTTTCCCCTCTCACTAATTCCTCCATTTTTTGCTTAAGCTAGTTCTGGTTATTAATTTGAGGGCATTAAAAAATCAGTTTTACTCTTTAAATGTGTGCCATAATTCCTTTCATCAGACCACCAGAATGTGTCTAGCACATATATATATAGTGCCTTTTATAGAATGAGTGCTCGAATTAAACCATACAAGAAGGTCAATGAAATTAACAACTCACAATGCTACGTGGCTTATGTGAAAATGTTAGTAATAGACATTATATCCAAGCTTTTAATTTTTTTCTCAAATAAGCCATAACACAGGTAAATCTTTTTTTCTTTAATGCTTATTGTTTCTAAATATAGAAGCTTCAGAAAAAAATATTTTGCCAAATTATTTCTGGTTGGTATTATTATATTACTTTAATTAAATTCTGCCCTATCCCTCATCCAGGGCCCCATCCCTATCATCCTGCCTTCTTCCCCATTCCTGATATAAGTTCAAATCCCAAAGATTTGGGGAGCCTCAGGGACTTGGATTTTATCAACGTGGATAAATAATGTTCATGAGTAAAAACTAGAGCCTCATCATGAGACTGCAAACCTACTCTGCATCATACTTTTCCTGAGCGTGACTATCCTGAGGCCAGGTTTGCCTTCCACCTGAGGTGTATTTTTTGAGGAAAGCCTTTCTCTATACAAGCTTGGGTCCAACCTGAGTCACTCTTGGCCTTTATACACACGAACAGGTCTCACTGGAAATACAGTTTCAACGGCTTACCTACCTTGTCTCAGTGTTGGTCTTGGAGAGAAATATTTCATTCCCAGGTACAAATATAGAAAAAAGGCAAACATAAGCTGTTTGGTAAAGTGAAAAATGTGAGCACAGACATTAAAAAATATATATATGATGTCTTTGTCTGGTTTTGATATCAAGGTAATGCTGTCCTTACAAAACGAGTGTGGAAGAGTTTCCTCTTCCATTTTTTGGAAGAGTTTGAGAAGAATTAGTATTAATTATTTGAATGTTCAGTAGAATTCACCAGTAAAGCCATGTATCTTAGACTTTTGTTTGTGAAAAGGTTTTTTTTTTTTTAACTAAAAAAATGATTAACACATTTCTTTAACCTTTAAGCTATTTGGTATCATTTCTTGTCAAATTTTGCAATACAGATATAGCAAATTTAAAGAAAAACAAGAATAAATTGTTTTGAGACATCTGTGTTGTATTTAGGTTTTTATGGACAAGTAAACAAATAGAAGATTGTGTTACTAGGGTATATAAAGACAGTATCAATATATAAAAATAGAAATTTTTATTATTCATGTTACTACTGCACTAGTGGTTATAGTGAGATGCTTTGAAGTACTAATAGCATTATAGCTGACATTTAATAAGCATCTATTTTGTGCCAGGAACTCAGCTACAACTTTTATGATTTTCTCATTAATCTTCATAGCAACTATGATAACTGTTATTATCATTTTACAGATGAGAAAATGAAAACTTAGTGGCACTAATAATAATTTTTAAAGGTCTATGAGATTTAATTAAGTATTTTAATTTGATATTTTGAGAAAATGGATTTTTATATGTGAGACCCATACTTTAAATATGAAACATAACATTATAATTTTTCTTTTGATACTTTCTCTCCCACTGCTTTCATCTTCCTTGAAGGAGGACTTTATTTTCACATCCTTCAGTATTTAAAAAAAAAAGCATGAAAAAGTCCTTATTATATCTTCCAACCAAAGTATTAAATCCCAAATATTTTGACATAGTACCTGTGAGCTAAATATTAGTATAAGGGTAACAGAAGTACCTATAACTTTTACTGTTCTTTTTTTTAAGTTTTCATAATTTTTTTTTAACTTTCTGATGTTAATTTTCTCAGGGTGTGACATCCTCTGATATTTCAAAATAAATGACAAGTTGCTCCAAGTTTAGAGTGACTAGGTTGTTAAGATTATAAATGTGTATTCCCAGACACTTGAACATTGTTCAAAAATTGAATTTTTGAAGTGTTAGCAATGTTCTTTTTGAGGGATTAATCTCTCCTTCAACAGAGACAGGGAGAAGGAGAAGCAACCCAAATGCAATATTCCACCAACTTTATCACACTCAGTTTTTAAAGCTCAAGACCCCAACTTATCTCCTGAGCAATTTTTCATCTCTTTATCTCACATATCTGCTCTGCCAGCCAGATCACACATTTTTAGTCCATCTCCAGAATTTTGTCTATGTATCCTAAACATGTTTTCATCCCTATTTTCATGACAATTCATCTTATTTTAAGGATTTCAAGGTAAGTTCCTCAGTAAAACATTTTACTTGTGTCCACCTTGTAAAATTAAAAGGTAGTAGTAAAATTGAAAGCATCGTAATGAAAGATAGAGCCATCCATTTCTTCTGTATGAAAAACTTCATCCTTAACAGAGGAGGAGCCTCTGATTTGGAAGTCCTTTTCCTAAGAAAGAAGTCTAAAAGCACAGTCTGTTCTGTCTTTGTTCCTAGACAGTAACTAGACCTTCCGGGAAAATGTTTTGAAATTCAGTAAATATATCCCTTCTCTGATCTAAGGGGATTGTCCACAGTGTGTAGAACCTAGCAGTGATACTGAATCTTGCAAGTAATTGACACAGTACTCCCTGCTCTCTTTCCACTGACCTCTGTGAGTCCTAGTCAAATACAGAATCCTGCTACTTTTTCCTTTTAAATACATTCGCAAGCTACCTACTTATCCAGTCATGTTACTGAATACGGAAGACTAGTTCAATTAAAATTGCAGAAACATGAAGCCTAAATACTGCACACTACAAAACATAAATATAAATCACTAATGACCCAAATTGTCTAAGAATAGTTATTCAATTGTTGAAAAATACTGTATTAACTATTTTTAACTAAATCTAGAATTTAAAACATTCTTAAGTGGATAAAGAAAAGAGGTAGAACAAGAAAGTGTGTACACACATGCACAAAAGACAAATAGAATTGTCCCAAATTGATTTATTTTGAGAAAATATTTTTCTTGTTCTAAAAGCAAAATTGTATTATTATATAACTAATATAACATCTTAACAGAAACAAAGAAAAGCTTCATATTATTGGTCATATTTTAAGAGCAAATTAAATATATATTTTTGATATAAGTTAAAATTTTCAAATATTTTCCAAACTAAATTTATTTGAACAGGTTTAAATTTTATTCAAATTAAAGTTTAAATAATGATGGTGAACTTTGCGGTTGGATAAATTAGTTAAGATTTTGATGTGCATATTTCTCCTCTTAATAAATCCTATCTATATTATTTGGAATATATAACTTTGAATTTTGAACATTTATTTATCATTAAAGAGGTGATAGCTATGCATCAGAAAACAGATAATATAAAAAAATTAAAATCATCTGTGATCACAGCTGAAAACATTTTGGTTTATTCACTTTCAGTCATATATGTACATCTGCTTGCAAACATATATGAAACTTTATAGCAAAAATTTACAACCATAGTTTTCTACTCTGTTATTATACATGTCATTTCATTCATCATTACATTTATCTGCATTTTTCAAGTTATTAAACATGTTTTAAAGCACATGTCAAATTGCTTTATTTTATAGATCCTGAAGAATTAATTTAATAATTATTGTATTATTGTTCATTTAAGTCATTTTAGTTTTTTTACATTTGTAAATAATCTGCAATAAATTTTGCCATACATATTACAGTACCAGTTGGTGATTACTACTTTAAAATTGAGAGACAAAATATATTCATGTTTTAGACTTTAATCACACATTTTAAGATATTTTTCAGAAAGTTTGTAGTAATCTAAACCCACATGTGTATCTTAATTTTCGATATCATTTTTTAAATCACTAAATATTCAATTTCTCACAGGAATAATATCATACTATGCTTATGTTTTCTATAAAGCACAACAAATCTTTCATGAATCCAAGCAAGGTATAAATGATATTAGAAGTATATAACTTTAATTCATCCTGCTTCTGTTGCTGGAGAGCTCAGGGCTCCAATGACCAGGTTTTTATCTGATTCCACAAGAAAGAATTCAAGAGCAAGAACAGCAAGCAGGAAAGAGCAAGGTTATTACAGCGTAGTTACCCCTTTTTCTAATAAATTCTCCTTTTGACTCTAACTTTGGCATGTATTGAATTCTTTCTTCACTCTTCCCTAAGGTCTGGCTTCTTCTCTCATACAGGGCTTGGTCTCCCCGTCACTTGGGGAAATTTGCCCTATCCGCATCAGTTTTATCTCATTTGTGTCTCCTTTTATGAATACACCACATCACAAAAACTAACTTTGGTGCTACCTCATGCAAGTCTTCTTAATGTAATACAATGTACACTTTTAAGAAAAAACAATTAAGTGCTCTTAGACGGGATGGAAACTGAGTTGACACTATTTGATTCAGTTGTTTCTCTCACATTTGTAAAGCATATCCTCCAGAAATATTTAACTGCAAAGTTGCTAGGTGAGAATTGTTTCAAAAATTGATCTGATGAGCCTGAAAAAGATGGGACCCCAATTAGTAATAAATGCTATTTTAATTTAACTGATATCTTTACCATATACAATATATTGATATAAACCTAAGGATAGACATGACATTGCTAAATATTTGTCTAATAAACAAATTATATTCATTTATTTTCAAGCGAAAAACACATTTATTTCATGCTATGTGCTTGTAACTCTTCTAAGAGATTCAGATATATTGATTTATTTAATTCTTACCCTTGGAGGTGAGTACTGTTGGTAACCCCATTTTATTTCAGAAAACCTGGTTACAGAGAAGTTAAGTAAGGTGCCCAGATTAACATAGTTTTTAAGTAATAGAACAGGGTTACAAAAGAAGGCAATTGGTTACAGAGTCTTTCTTTAACAACTATGGATGCTCCCTCTAGGAGTCCTTTTAAATCCAAACATATGACTGGACTTTAAATAATTGGTTCACAAATGGCCCTCAGGATTCATGTAGGTAAATCTTCGAAATCTTTGTTTGTGGGGGAGAGAGGGTGCATGCACATGTGCACACACACATGCACACACATACAGAACTCCTGGTTTTGAGCAATTTATAATCAATATAATACTCCCAAAGTTTAAAATTTTGATTTTAGATTATTTTAGGATAAGCATGTATTGTGTGTGCCTGCACCTTTGTGCTTTGTCTCTATTTTTAAAAATAAGAGACAAAAGAATTACAATTACTAATTTAAGAAACGTTACAATGGAGATGGGATTAATACATAATTCTGGATTTGAGAAAAGCAAAAAGTGGATATACATAATCTTCAGAAAATATAAGTGTCTATTTCAGAATTATCTTCATTTGGATGTTTCTAAAATTCTAATCTGTTTCTGCACTATTCATGCACTTTTATGCACACATATACACCTACTAAACTCACTTTATACTGAAAGAGAAGTAGAGAAGGACTTCGCCCTTGTGAAACAAAGCACAAACTCTTATTAATGCAAGGTTATTTCACTTCTGACAGATCATGTTTCTGAATGCTTGATTTTAGTCTCTACACCTGGCTCAAAACTGCTGTTAAATTAAGATATGAATGATGAATTCCAATTTTAACTCAGAACTACCCTTTACTTGGAAACTGGCTTTGTTAAGATCTAAAAATCTTTTCTCCTTAAAAAAGGACAGTTCAGATCTAGTGTTGATTTTAATGACCTAAGAAAGTTAATTGTTTCTGTTTCCAAAGGTGAAAAAGCAGACCCTCAAATGACACGATCATGTTTTCAAGGCCTTCAATTGCCATTGTCGTTGATGGCAACTGCTAAGGACTCTTGACAAAGGAGATAAGAAGACAGTGCAGTGTATTTAAATTCTTTCTTTAAAGAGTTTTAACTTACAAATATTCATACATGGTGATATAAAAATAATTATACTAGGATTGGTAATAATACATTTTAATATTTATATTTTATAATGCTCTGCAGAATTCAGTGTTCTCTTAAAGATTCCCCCCCCCCACCTTTTTAATGATAATAAAATGGTATATAGAGAATTCAGTGATTTGTGCAAGGCTATGTAGTCATAAATATGATAAACGTAGCCCAATTCCAAGTCACTTATGTGGTAGAGCAAACACAATGCTCTCTAAAACTGTAGTATACGTAAGAATCACCTAGAAAGCTTGTTAAAACAGTTACTGAGTGCTACCTCTCTAGACTGTGATTTGGGCCAAGGTGGACATTTCAATAAGCTCTCATGTGATGCTAACTTTGCTGTTTCATGGGCCGTACTTTGAGCAGCTGGTCCAATAGGCCTTGGCTTTCATCTTGGCTTAACAAATTATAATTGCCTTATTTTTAAAGCATTTAAGCATTTAAAGCCACCTTCTCCTCACTTTTACATTCATGAAGATCATATTTAGTTTTCTTGTGAGAACTAAATGAAAAAATATGTTTAAAATGCGTATTCTGTCATAGGTGCTCACACTACTTCATCCATTCTGCTCTCTGGAGTCATCCTGTGGAGCTATATTGATTCCCCCAGTTTCTTTCTCCACAAGATCGCCACTATATTCCCGTTCTGATGGAGTCCAGCAAACTTTAATGCTTCATTCTGACACCTTCCTGAGAAGGTATTGAACTGAAACTTCAGCTGTTGAGAAAAATATTTATTATTAGAAATATTAAATTATTTTATGACATCAGCTCTCTCCCAAGTTTGCAATACATTCATCATTTTAATGTTTCTTTGGGTTTTATCATAAAAATGACTAATTGATTCAGAACATTCTGAAAAACTGAATGTGAGAATTTAAGAAAAGGAAGGCTGAAGTTGAACTTTTCATAATCTGTGGAACTAAATTTCTATTAACATACTGACAATGAGTACAAAATTATTTTAAGGAATTTACTTAAGTGAGAGAATGAACTAATCTAAAGCTCTTTAATATAGAATTGTTTTATTTCAACAAATTTCATTATATGCGGTTTTGCTATACTGTTACTATGAGCTTATATTTTATTTTCGAATATAATAAAAACTTTTATTATGAAAATAAAAACTTTAATAGTCCATCTATCAATTATAAAAAAAGACAAAATACTTTCATGTAACACTTTAAATAATTATATTTTAAATACAATACTTTAATTTTATTATCATGACATTTCAAATCAGTCTTATTGAGGTATATATAAAGAAAATGTGTGGTGATGCAGGACCATATATGCTAATTAATGCATATTAATTTAATTCTTAAAAAATGAGGTTAGAATTCTTACATATTATATCTTTTAATTTGGGAAAAAGCAAAAGATATCTTTAGAAATACTATTTTTTTAAAAGACAATTACTAAATCTCTATACTAAAAAGAAAAAAAATGGATAGCATAATGAAAAACTTTTGGATTACACATAATTATAGCCCAAATAATACTTCTCAAAATTTTCCCGCACATAGAACATATAAACATATCACTTCAATTAACATTTAATATGAGTTACATTTTAATAAAGACTTGTTGATCTCTGTTAATAAATGATTGGGAGTATTAGAATGTGGGGAATAACTGGATAACATTTTCAATTCTATCAATGAAGAAATAACTTCCTGAATTAACTCTCCTCTTTCTGCTTTATCCTTACATTGTCAAAGGTTTAGGACCTGGGTTTACCCATGTCTCAAATTTATAATTTATAATTTTATTTTCTGCCTCATATCTGGCCTGGATCATGCTGAAACTACCCAGTGTTTTAATTCCTTGATTTGGACTCAAGAGGCTCCTTCAAACTTCTTCCCATATTATTCCACCGAGTATGCAGCCCAGTGTATTCAGGACAAGAAATATCTTTTTTGCTATGCCCCAGTCCAGGGAAAGTAGGTATTGAATATCTGAATTTAAGACTGTAAGCATTTATTAATGATAGTAGAACAAATGGAAATTCTGTAGACCTAATGGCATATTTTATAGACCATAGAGAAACAATTATTTGTCAGCTTAAAGAGAGAAATTTCTTTAGAAAAATGTTTAATATATCAATAAGTGCTTATTATATGTCAGACATTTTAGGTGGTTCATATACAACAGTGAACAAAGTAATGATTCATTCTCTCATGAAACTTACATTTAACAGAAAGATAGTTAATAATAATCAGAATAATCAAGTAAATTTTGTAATAAATTAGAAGATGTTATAAGCTGTAGGGAAACATGGACATAGAAAATGGGAGTTACCTGAGCTGGGATTTTAAAAAAGATCACTGAGTAAGTAGAAATTAAACAAAGGCTTGAAGGATTTGAAGTAGATCGCCATCTAGATGTTAGGAGGTAAAACACTGCCAGCAAAGGGAGCAGTCAGTGCATATACTCTAAAACTGTAGCAGGCCTGGTGTGTTCATGGAGCTGTAGGAGGCCAGTATGCGCACTGAAGTGAATAAGAAGATAAATGTGAGCCAAATTCTGCAGGCCTTTGAAGGTCATTTGATTTTTATTTTGTGCAAACCACTACAAGATTTTAAGCATAGTAGTCGTAATATCTGATTTATACTTCAAAGGATTATACTTTCTACTGTCTTTAGAATAGTCTGAGAGAGCTGAGGGAGCTGTAAGCAGAGAGAATTTTTAGGTGGCTCTTTCATTAATTCAGGTAAATAATATGGATTTTGACTATGGAAGTAGTGGTGAAGGTATTTAGAAGTGGGTAGTGGTGGATACATTGGAAGATAAAGTCCATAGTTTCCTGGGACAGAGGCTGGGTGAAGGAGAAAAGGGAAAATGAAGTATGACTTCAAGATTCAGAGATCAAACAACTGAGGGATGGTGTTGCTATCAACCAAGGTGGTTTGAGTAGAATGGTTTGAGGAGGGAAATGAGGGATTCGGTGCTGGACATGTTGAGTTTAAAAATGTTTTTTTAATCTACAGCCATGCCACGCTGAACAAGCCCGATCCCAACTGATCTAAGAAGCTAAGCAGGGTTGGGCCAGTTAGTACTTGGATGGGAGACTGCCTAGGGAGTCCTTGCAATCTATGAGGTCAGCCAAGGGTTGCCTCACCTAAAAAAAATAAAAATAAAATAATAAAATAAAATATTTCTTAGACATCAAAACAGAGTTGCCAATTTGTCCTGTCAAATTGGTATGTCAGTTTAGCAAACATCTAGGACAGACATAAATTCATGATTCATGGCCATTTGAATGTTAAAACTGTGAAACTGAATAATATCACTAGGGAAATGAATTTAGATATAAAGAAGACAAGATAACCAAGGAATGAGTCCTGGAGCCTCCAAAATTGAGATAGAGGAGAAAAGGACATTTTGAAAAAGGAAACTGAAACAAACAAGTTGTGAAATAGACCAGTGAAGAGATGCTGAGTTATGAGCAATGAGGTGAATTTAGGGGAGCAAAAAGACCAGAATATATTAATACTTTTCAAAAAATCTTTGCATTATTTCAGCTTATATCATTAAAGGATTTTTTTTTTTAAATACTGGGTTTCAGTCTCAAAATTATGGGTGTTTCTGAAACTATTTCTTCTGTTACTGAGAAGGAAATTCAGCCTTTTGAAGTGTAAAAGGATGTAATGAATGATTTTTAGATAACTATTTTTACCTGAGCTGAGATGTTTGATCCTAAATTTCTCCCTCTAGCAAATTCAAACTTCAGCTCCAATCTCTGAGCTGATTACTGAGGTCCAGTGAACAGCTCTAATGAATTATAGTGGTAACTCCCCAGTGATTATTGATTTCATCTGGCTCACTGAACAGTAATAGGTATTTTCTAATTCGTTTGACATTGAATAGATGTGTTTATTTATTAAAGGATGTTGTAATGGTAGCATGCCACTATGTCAGAAGAAAGGGCAACTTTCCTTTTCTGGAACAGAGAGAATATCAAGACTGGCAAGTTAGAAATGGTCATCTATGCAATTTTGAAATATGACAGAAACAAGAAAAAAACTAGAATTAGTCTCAAATATCTCTGAGCTTCTTCTCAACTCTGTCATACACTAGTTTTGACTTTTAGCAAGTTACTCAACATCTTACTAAGTTTTTCATCACAGGGACGTGAATGGTGATGAAAATCTCATGGATTATTATAAACAACAATGAAAATAAATGACTGACTCTGAAAAGTTTAACGTGTTACAGAAATATAAAATATTATCATCATTATTAGTGAGGAGATAATCAGTGCCTTTAAATCAGCTAAAATTAAGGCCAGAAAACTGTTATTACTCTTGAAACACCTGCATTACTTAAACATTTGAGCTTACTTCAATTTTAAGTTTAATACATTACTAAAGATCATCACAATAGAATCAGATTCAGTGCATTTGCAAGGAAATAACCCAAAATATAAAAATGTGTAAAGCTTCCACATGTACAAATCTCATTGAGGGATTATTGTATTAGCATTAAAGATAAAATTTTCTTCTAGAGAATATAGACATTGTTATAAAAATAAATATATTGTTGATGAAAAGATATCTTGAAAAAGATGTTTTCCTTGATTATGATGGATTTTTTAAAAGGTTAATACTCATTGGTACAGTGATGAAGATAATGAAAGCATGAATAATACATGTCTTCTTTATCCCAGAACATCATTTCCAATTTAATTCTCTTAAAATAATCAGTTTTACATAATTACAAATTATGGTATCTTCTCAAATATTTTAACGACTCTAAAATTTATATACACGTACATTCTGTCATTGAATGGAGATTAGCTTGGTTCAGAATTGTTATACTCAAGGATCAACAATCTTTTATTTAAAGAAACATGGTCACAGAAATTAAGTATAATAGAAATACTCTTAATATGGTCTTCTAGTATAGTCTGGCAAAACCTTGCAGAGAAATTTGAAATGCATTTGTGTCTACCTATCAATCTAAGGAGAGTGAGAAAAATGTCTGTATCATGTTTATAAATATACAGGTGTTTGGTACCATGTGAGTAAACATTTGCACGATGGACAAATAGTGTATTAACCAATAAAGAGCTATATAAAAGCAATATTGAATCGATTCAACTTTAACTTTCCCTCATAGTTTCCCAGATCCTCTTATAAATCAAGTATAGATTTCTCTCTTATTTACTCCACTTTTACACTTCATACATTGCATGTGTGTATGTGTATATGTATTTTCATAAATAATAGTATAAAAGTAGGTAAAATCTGTTCTTAAATGATCAGGGATTTTTACAATCATATATACTTTTCAATTGTGGTAAAATATACATAACATCAAAACTTACCAACTCAACCATTTTTTATGTGTACAGGTCAGTCGTGTTAAACACCACACATTGTTGTGCACTCAATCTCCAGCACGCTTTTCCTCTTAAGTAACTGAAACTCTATACTCATTAAGCAACTAATTCTCATACTATCTACCCTACCCCTGGAAACTGCTCTTATACTTTCTGTTTTTCTGAGTCAGACTCCACTAGGTACCTCATATGAGTAAAACTATACTGTATTTGACTTGTGGTGATTGGTTTATCTATTTAGCATAGTATCTTCAAGGTTTATCAAGTTGCAGCAGGTGTCAGAATTTCCTTTTTAAGGCTGAATAATATTTCATTGTGTATATGCCACATTTATTTATCTACTTATCTATCGATGAACACTTGGGATGCATCCAACTTTTGGCTATTGTGAATAATGCTGTTACAAACACAAATGCAAATATCTATTTGAGTCCCTGTTTTCAATTTTTTGAATACCCTGGAAGTGGAATTTCTAGATCACTCAATTTTTATTTTTGAAGTACCACCAACCTGTTTTCCAAAGTGGTTAGACTGTACATTCCTACCAACAGTGTACAAACATTCCAATTTCTCAATATCTGTGCTATCATTTGTTATTTTCTATTCTTTTAATAATTATCATGTGGTGGGAAGCTGTATCTCATTGTTTCTATTTATATTTTCCTGATGATTAATGACATTGAACATCTTTTCATATAATTATTTCGCCATTGTATCTTCTTTGAGAAATATCTATTTGAGGCCTTTGCCCATTTTAACTAGGTTGTTTGAGTTTTATTGCTGTTGTTGCAATATAGGAGTTCTTTATATATTCTGTGAACATTTATATCTCTTCAAATATTTATTGAATAAATACATGCATGCTGATTCATTACTTGACATATTCTACAAATATACTTAATTAACAAAATGATATTCTATGTCCATGAGTCTATAGACCTTGGTTACCAAAGGGTAGGAGTAGGGAGGAGGGGGGAGGTAGATGGGGTAAAGGGAATCAAATATAGGGGGGGGGTGAAGTGGGCAAAGGGGATCAAATATATGGTAGCTGAAAAAAAACTGATTTTGGGCAGCAAAAACACAATAGATATACAGATGTTAAATTATAATGTACACCTAAAAATTATATAATTGTATTAATCAATATTAGCCCAATAAACTCCATTTAAAATAATAATAATAATAAAATGATATTGCTAAAATATCATTATCATTGGAACAATTAGCCTATAAAACCTGTGAAATAAATATCTGCTAATAAATATTGAGGAACTGTATAAGTGGAATGATTAGCTTATTGTTACTAATTCTATTTTCAGCCCATTTGTAGCTGTGCTATTGCCTGATTTATTTTCTGTCTTACAGGTGAACTAATTCTAGCTCCAAGGTAACAGGTGTCCTATAAATACTAAAAAAGAGAAAAAGCTTCGGGAAAGTATTTGAACATTAAGATTAAATCTTGGATGTGAAGATTTATCCACCATTTAAAGAGGGCAAAAGTCATCAATAATCATTTCAGGACCTTTCAAGGGCAATGTGGTTTACAAACATTTGTCAAACACTCTTTAAAAAATACTTTTTAAAATATTTGAGAATTGAAAGAATCTAAATGTTTACTAATGATCTGAGAGGGAGCTGAGGCAGTGATGCTAGTGCTGAGGAACAGCTGCAAATACAGATCAACGTTTGCAGAGAAGTTTGACTGCAGAGACCATAATAAACCATTGCTTGCAGACATATCAAAACCATATCAGTGAGTGGCAGGTAACAATTAAGTCGTATCTGATGGCAGGCTTTATAGAGGCAAATGAGTTGATGTACTTCAAATGTACAGCTACATCTGATGGAAGGCTTTAAGTCTTCGTCTGCGCTTGGCCCACCCATTATTTTATTTATTACTTCTGTCTGCGCCTCTTTCTTGCACTGCGTACTTGTCTCGGTCAGTTTTGGTAAGCCTGAAAGCTAACTCTAACCAAAATGAGTAAAAAAATATATATGTCATTTGGTGTAGGCCTTTTAGAGTTCCTTTTTTGGGGGACTCTGAGTTTCCTGGGTTTGTATGTCAATTTCATTCACCAGGTTAGGGAAGTTTTCCATCATTATTTCTTCCAAGAACTTTTCCACTACTTGATCTCCCTCTCCTCCTTCAGGTACCCCTATTCCACTTAATTTTTTTTTTCCCAAAGACTCCTTAAATTATTATTATATACTTAGCTTCTTTTTTTTTTTTTTTTTTTTTTTTTTTTTTTTTTTTTTTTTTTTGCCATTCTGATTGAGTGACCTTGGCATCTCCATCCTTTATATCGGTAGTTCGATCTTCTTCTTCATCCACCCTGTTAATTCCCTCTAATATACTCTTCATCTCAGATAATATAGTCTTCATTTCTGACGAAGTCCCTTTTATAATTTCCCTTTCCATGTTATGTTTTTTATCTATTTGTTAAAGTTCTCACTGAGTTAATCTACTATTCCCCTAAGTTCATGGAGCATCTTTATAACCATTGTTTTGCACTCTGTATTAGACTGCTTGACTCCATTATTCCTGATCTGTTCTGTTCTCTCATTTGGTTTCTGCTTCTTTGTCTCCCCATTTTGGCTGCCTTTCTGTTTCTGTTTTTATGTATTAAGCAAAGCTCCTAAGTCTCCCAGTCTCATTAGTGTGGCTTTGTGTAGTTGGTGTCCAGAGGCTCAGTCCTGAGAGGGTTTCAGCTGCAGGCCAACTTTAGTCCCAGGTGGTGTCCCTCCAGGGCCACCTGTTAAGATTCATCAAGCAATCTATAGATGCTGTGCTTATAGTTGCCTCGAGAAGCCACACCAGAAACTGAGGACAGCTACCACTAGTGTGGATCTTGAAATGAGCTCTGTAAGTTGCACAGGACTCTCCAAGGACACAATTAGATGTGGCTTGGGTAGGGTCTTAAACTGGGGTAAACAGAGTTCAGGGAATCCTCTGGGTAGAGCAACCTCTGTGATCCAGTTTGATGTCATCTCAGCTATGGCAGTACTGCTACTGCACAGTGGGAGTGGGGAGGGCTCCACAGAGGACCCAGAATACTGCCAGCTCTTCTGCCTGGGAGAGATCCTCACCTCCAGTTCTTACTCTGACGACTCAGTGTTCCCCTTGTAAGTGTCTGGTGCACCCTGAGCAGCTGACCTGGTGCTGGTGCTTAGAGCGAGTGAGTCCAACACTGCAAAAGTCCAGGCATGGACATGGCCCTTTTGAGAGGCTGCTGCAGCTGCCAGCTGCTGCTTCCATGGCCTCTGTCCCACTCAGCTGCTCAGCTCATGCAGCCTTATTTCTTCGCCTTGTCCTACCTGTTCCCATTGCAGAGAGATTTCTTATTTCTCTCCCTAGTTGTAGGGCTTATTTATCTAGACCCCAGGTGACTCTGCTTACTGTTTGCTCCATGTTTCCGTCACAACTTTGATGTGGTCATAAGAGCAGATGAACAAAGCCACTATCATCTATATTATAAAGGTTAAATACAAAGAGGAATCTTAAAAGCAGCAAGAGAAAGGCAGTTGGTTACCTACAAAGGAGCACCCATAAAACTGGCAGCTGATTTCTCAAAAGAAACTTTGCAGGACAGAAGAGCTTGGCACAAAATATTCAAAGTGATGAAAACTCAGGATCTACAACCAAGAATACGTTATTCAGCAAAGATATCATTTAGAGTCAAAGGATAGATAAAGACCTTCCCAGACAAAAATAAGCTAAAAGAGTTCACCAACACCAAGTCATTATTACAGAAAATGTTGGAGGAACTTCTTTAAGAAGGGGGGGGGGCATATATCGAAATCATTAGTAGAAAATGATAACTACATATCTATCAGTGACTATTTCAAATGAAAAAGAATTAAGTGCTCCAACCAAAGGATAAGGTAGCTGAATGGATAAGAAAACAAGATTTCTACATGTGCTATCTACAAGAGACTTACTTCAGATTAAAAGACACACACAAACTAAAGATATTGCCTTGATAGACCTAGAGGGTATTGTGCTAAAAGAAGTCAGATGAAGAAAAATACCACATGATTTCACATACATGTTGAATCTAAAGAAGAAAATAAACAACAATAACAACAAAATGGAAACAAATTCATAGATATAGAGAATGGTTTGAGGGGTACTAGACAGGAGGAGGTTTGGGGGGATGGTGAAAAGAATGAAGGAATTAAGAAATACAAATGGATAGTTACAAAATAGTCAATGGAGATATAAAGTATAGCATCAGGGAAACAGTCAACAATGTTGTAATAAATATGTAAAAGGGAAGAGAGGTACTAAATTTAATCACTTGAGCTCTAATCACTATGCTGTACAACTGAACTAATATATTATTGTTTGCCAACTATAACTGAAAAAAATTCATTGAATTGTACAATGTAAATATGAGCACCTGATTGTCTATTATATTCCAATAAAGCTGGGGGGTGGGGAAACAAATGTCGCTGGAGAGCTTCTTTGAAAGGGGGGAAAGATCCAAAGATGAGACAGCAGAAGACTCTAAGACTGCCAAAAAAAAGAAAGTTGTGTTTAAAAGAAAATACCAAGAGTCTACTTAAACTACAGGTTCATTGCAACAGGTGGTTCACATTCTCCAAGCCTGAGTTGTGTAATATATGGCAATGGGCTATCTAACAGAGCCCTGAAACCTTCAAAACTGCTTCACCACATGGAGACCACTCTGCATTAAAATCAAGCCTTTGGAGTTTTTCAAAAGAAAAAAAAATGTGAACATAAAGAATGGAAGCAATGATTGAAGGCTACCACTTCATGTCTGTACTGAAAGCATCATTCTTAATGCCTAACTGCATTGCTAAAGTTAGGAAGCCCTTTACTACTGGTAAAGAGTTGATCCTGTCTGCTGCTAAGGACATTTGTGATAAATTTTTAGGAGAGACTACAGTTCAAAGGTGGCACATGTTCCTCTGTCAGCTAGCACCATAACTAGATGAATTGATGAAATAACAGAGATATTGAGGCACAATTGTTAGGATTAATGGGTCATTGTGGTACACAATCCAGGTTGATGAGTCTACCGATGTTGATAACAAGGCAACAAAGTTTGTTTTTGTGCAATATGTTTTTCAGGAAGATGTGGGTGAGACTATGTTATGTGCTCTTTTGTTGCCAACCAGCACCACAGCTGCAGAACTATTTAGGTCTTTGAATGGTTACATAACAGGAAAACACAAATTGGTCATTTTGTATCTGTATGTGCAAGGATTGAGTGGCTGCCATGACTGGAGGACTTTTTGGTTTCACTACTGGGATCAAAGAGGTCACTTCTGAATGTGAGGCTACACAGTGTATCATCCATAGAGAAATGTTAGCTAGCTGAAAAATGTCACCTGAACTTAACAACGTTTTGCAGGATGTGATTAAAATGATCAACCACATTAAATTAAAGTACATGCTCTTAACTCATGTCTGTTCACACAGCTCTGTGAGGAAATGGATGCGGAGCACACCGTCTTCTCTTATACATGGAGGTGAGATGGCTTTCTAAAGGTATCACTGGCCAGAATTTTTGAGTTACGAGAGCCACTCTAGAGATTTCTTTTAGAAAAACAGTCACCACTAGCAGTACATTTCAGTGACACAGAATGGGACACAAAACTTGCTCATTTGTGTGACGATTTAAGCTGCTTAAGCAATTCAATCTGTCACTTCAAGGGAGAATGACAAATGTGTTCAAGTTGGTAGATAAAGTGGCTGCATTTAAAGCCAAACTGGAATTATGAGGGTGATGAATGAATATTGGGATTTTTGACATGTTTCAAACAGAGATTTTGAAAGAGACTGAGGCAGGGCCTTCCTTCACTCACCTGGTGCAGGATCAACCTATCTCAGTTTTCAAGAGTTTGAGTATTACTTTCCAACCTCAAAAGACCTCTGAACTGGGAGGGAATGGATCCACATCCCACTTGTGAATAAGATAAGACAGGTGAATAGACTTTGTCTGTGCTAAAAAAAGGATCAACTGCTTGAGATCAGAAATGACAGTGACCTTAAAAATATGTTGGAGACAACTTCAAATCTCCATATGTTCTTGATTAAAGTCAAAGAGAATATCCTGAGATTACCACAAAACACTGAAAAGTCTGCTTCCATTTCCAACATCCTATCATTGTGAAGCAGGGTTTTCTGCAGTGACAGCATCCAAAACGAGATTACAGAGTAGACTGGACATAAGCAACACACTTTAGGTGTCACTGTCTCTAATCACTCCCAGATGGGCTCATCTAGTTGTAGGAAAACAAGTTAAGGGCTCCCACTGATTCTGCGTTATGGCGAGTTATATAATTATTTCATTATATATTACCATGTAGTAATAATAATAGAAATAAAGTACTCAATAAATGTAATGCAATTGAATCATACTGAAACCATCTCCCCACCATCTGGTCTGTGGAAAAATTGTCTTCCACAAAACCAGTCCCTTGTGACAAAAAAGTTGGGGTCTGCTGCTCTAGGGCAATCTATATCATTGCAAATGGTAAAATTTCTTTAGTTTTTAATGGTTGGTAATATTCCACTGTATATATGTACCATAACTTCTTTATCCAATCTTCCATTGATGGACACTTAGGCTGCTTCCGTATCTCGCTTATCGTGATAGCACTGCCATGACATGGCACTGCGTAGATCATGACAGATTTGTGTTTTGATTTTCTTTGAATGAACATCCGGAAATGCAACTGCCAGGTCACGAGACAGCTCCATTTCAATTTTTTTGAGGAAACTCCAAACTTTTTTATAGTGTCTGCAGGCTGCACTAGTTTGCAATCCCACCAACAGTGCATGAGGGTTCCCTTTCTCCACATCCTCACTTATGCTTGTTTTTTGGGTTTATTGTTGATAGCTAATCTGACAGGTATGAGGTGATATCTCATTGAGGTTTTAATTTGCGTTTCTCTGATAATTAAAGACCTTGAGCATCTTTTCATATGTCTATTGGCCATCTGCATATCCTCTTTGGAGAAATACCTATTTAGGTCTTCTGCTCATTTTTAAATTGGATTGTTTATTTTTGTGTTGCCTAGTTGTATGAGTTCTTTATAAATTTTGGATATTAACCCTTTGTCAGATTTATCATAAGCAAATACCTTCTCCCATTCAATAGGCTGTCTTTTTGTTTTGTGGATAGTTTCTTTTGCTGTGCAAAATCTTTTAGTTTAATGTAATCCCATTTGTTTATTTTTTTTTCTTTTGTTTCCCTTGTCTGAGGAGATATATCAGAAAAAGTATTACTAAGAACAATGTCAGAGAGTTTGTTGTCTATGTTTTCTTCTAGGAGTTTTACGGTTTAGGATCTTATATTAATTCTCTAATCTATTTAGAGTTTATTCTGTATATGGTATAAGACTTGAGAGCAGCCTCCATCCCACAGCCAGCAAAACCCTAGGGCCTCATTCATATGGCCACAAGAAAACAACTTCTCAACAATGGGGATGAGTTCAAAGTAGGTGTTCTCCCAGCCCAACTTCCAGATGAGGATACAACCTGTTTAACACTTTAGTTATAATCTCGGGAGGGCCTTAGCAGAGGATGCAGCTAAGCCTTGCCAGACTATGACATACAAAAGCTATATGATAATAAGTGTGTGTTGCTTTGAGCTACCAAATTTAAGTAACTTAGTAACATAACAGTAGAAAACTGATATCAATCTTGGTACCAGAAGTAGAGTGCTTCTTTAACAAATGCCTAAAAATGTGGGGGTGGTTTTGGAACTTGCTGCTGAGAGTAGGCTTGAAGGCATTTGAAGAGCATTGTAGAGAAAGCCTAAATCACCTTGAAGAGACTATTACTAGAAGTCTGAACTTTAAGTACAGTAAGTCTTCACTTAACTTTGTTAATAAGTTCTGCAACCTTAAGCAAACAATGTGTAAAGAAGCCAATTTTACCATAGGCTAATTGATATAAAACAAGAATTAAGTTCCTACAGCATCTTAACAATATTACAACAAAAATATTTTGAACAGGGTGATGTTATTTGAAGACCTGCTGTAGTCTACTAGTAAGGGCTCAAGAGGAACTTATTATTGGAAACTGTTAGTAGATTCTTTTTTGTCATGGCAGAGAACTTAGAGAAAGTGTCTCCTACTCTGATGTGCAGAGCAGAACTGATAAGTGATGAAGTCGGTTATATAACAAAAGAGATTTCCAAGCGAAGTGTTGAAGGTGCTGTCTGGTTTCCTTCATGCTGTTTATATTAAAGCGAGAGAGTCAAAAAAATAAATTGAGGGAAAAAAATTTTTTAAGGTATCAGGACTATGGGAAATGAGAATCTACTGAAGGATTTTAAGTGTAAGAATAATGTGATCAGATTTGTATTTTTGAAAGATGACATTGGGAATGTCATGATTAATAAAGAAGAAATGGTGTTGGCTAAGGATACTGGTTAATTCTTACTCATAATTAAAAATTAACAATAATCACTTATTCAGAAAGCTTTTCTTAAATAATAAAAGTTTGAAGTTCTTTTTCTGGACTGCTGATGGTGTCTGCAAAACTCTATAATTCTCTTGATAGTGTCGTGTAATTATTAAATAATTTGTCTAGATAATATATACTATTTTTGAGCAATTTTATTAGTTTCATATTGTTTATGTCACAATTTGCCACAAATTTTGTGGCTTAAAACAACATGAATTTATTATCTTACAGTTATGGATCCAAAGTCTGAAATTAATCTTATGGGCTAATATCAAGGTTTTGGCGGAACTGAATCCTTTCTCTAATTTCTAGGAGAGAATCTGTTTTCTTGGTTTTTCCATCTTCTTGAGATCTCCTGGGTTTCTCGGCTTATAATTCCTTCCCTCATCTTCAAAGCACATCACTCCACCTTCTGTTTCTTGTCTCTCTGACTGTATCTCTCCTGCCTCCCTCTTTCCCTTGTAAGATCACTTGTGATTACATTGGACCCACATGAATAATATAAAATAATCTTTCCATTGCAATGTCTTGATTTTAATCACATTGACAAAGTCTCTTTTGCTATGTAAAGTACCTTATTCATAGGTTGTGGATATTAGGCTGTGAACATCTCTGTGGAGTGGGCAGGGATGGCATTATTCTACCACATACAGGGATTAAGGTTTTCTTCTCTGTATCTCTTACTTAGCATTGTCTTTAAGGCATGGAACCACAATGCCTAAATAATTAAAGGTATGCTGATAAAAGAAATGTATAACCAACTTCTAGCTTCTTTTTTTAATGAGTCACCTTATCAGATGTTTCTTGCCGTGACATATGCTCCCTAACAACACTAGATCTTCTGGTGGCCCCAGATGTCTTCACTGTTCTACAACATGGGAATCTCTGAGGAAAAAGTTGCTCTCGATGCAATGACACTACCATCCTGTTTGTCCCTGTGACAGAGTGATATGAGAAAAGTCACAGTCCCATCTCTTCATACTTCACATCATCATTTTACAGTGTGTATGGAATGCAACAAATTTAAATAAAGTGCTGATGCTTCCTGTCCGTTTATTGAAGTGTGTTGGGGAGGATTCTTTTCTTTGTCTCCAAAAGTTAACTCTTCTTCAGATCTCTATGTCATCATTCACACCTTTAGAGAGGTTCCAGTATTCTTTACCATGGGAAATGTTTTTTTTTTTCCTTAAGATTTATCCATCTGTTTATATTTCCTCACATTTTACTTTGTCATCAACATACTTTTCTATATTTCTATCTGATTTATGTATTCCTCAATTCATTTGATTAAGCTAAATCATCACATGAAGGATTTTTGAAATCCTTGTATAAATCACAAACCTCCACAATTTGCATTGAATCCTCAAAATATATGTAAATATACATTGTTATGATACAGTCAGTTAATCATGGCAGAGGTATTTTAAGGGGCTTCTCACTTCCTCTTGTGACATTATATGTGAAACTTATCAGAGAAGAATGACAGAACTGAAGTTTGCAAAGAGACAATTTTAAGCACCAGTTGATTAAACACCCTGTGATCATATCCTTTCAAGGTCATGCCAACTACAATGATATGTTGTAAGTAAACTAGTACCTTTAGGTAATTGCTATAACTCATCGTTTTATCTAGCAGTCACTGAAAATAGTATCTTTGTTGTTCTAGATGTTTTAGAATATGCTCTCAGATTGATACATTTTACCAGGAAAAACAAAGTTGTCTTTATGTCCTCTTTAATCACAGGAATTGAATACCACTAATTATCAAATCTATGCACATAATCACTAGCCATTAGGGAATTTTGGACATAGGATACATCATTAATTTTATAATATATATCTAATCTGTTTTTTAGTAAAAATCTTGCAATTGAGATTAAATTGTTAGTGCCCAAATGGGATAGGTAAATGGACTACCAGATAAGTAGTTCTTTAATGTAATCTGTTAATTTATAAAATTTAGAAAGAGGGTATCCTTTAGATTGTTTTCTGAAATATCACAAATGCTACAATAGTATTCAATAATACTTTCTCTGGGTGAAAATAAAGATAAAAATATTAGATGACATTTATTGATTGATCAACTGTAATAGATACTGTTTTATACATATCAATATAGCATATAATTAACACCATTATTTAGTTATTTCCTCCTCATTTTAAAGTAAGAAAACCAGAGAAAGTCTAGAGAAATTAGGCAACTTCTTCCCGGTGTTACACAATGAATGAGTGACAGAACTGAAATTTGTTCCTGACCCAAAAGTCTCCAGAATTTTATCTGGACAACCATAGAAAGAGAAGTTTTTTATTTCTTTCTTGGATTGGCTCCTCAAACTTCTCACACCTCCTCTTTTTTGTTTGTTTGTTTTTTGTTTGAGTTACTGGTGAATTCCAGAAATATGAAATGAAAGAAAGAGAACTAAGAAGTTCTATATTTCCTTTTCTTCTTTTATTGATATATTTATTTATTTGTCTACTGTTTATATTTTAATGAAAAAAACTTGTGTCCTGTTATGTGCTGAGCATAAGGGTCATTAGAAATTTAAGGAGAGAGAATGGGAACCTGAAGAAAAAGGAAGATTTGATGAAGATAAGGAATGGAATAATGGAATCTAGGATAAACAATGATGACATAACTAAGAAAACTACCTATTTCTTGAGACAGAAGACAAGAAAGTAAGCATCAGCTTTAGGCATGTAAGTCTACATGGCAGAAATAAGGTAATATATACACATTAGCTTTAGCTCCTTTTGAATTGAGAGAGTTATTATTGAGAGTGAGCAAAAAAGATTATGAGATTTATGAGAGGAACAAAAAGCTAAACTGCTAAAAATATTTCATACATCAACTAAAAAAGGTCTAGGAAAATAAATAGGCAACATTAAAAATTAGTGATTTACAAATATGCAGAATTATGGCTGCTCTTGTATATTTGTCTATGTGTGCATCTGTGTGTGTGTGTGTGTGTGTCTGTGTGTGCGCGCGCGCACTCAAGCGCGTAAGGGGGAGAGAGAGAGAGGAGAGAGAAAATAAAAATCTGGTTGTAGAGGCAAAGAAAACACCTAACCTGGATTCTAAGTTTTAGGAATTTGCAGTGTGTGGCTCTGGTTGTTGACAAAGTTAAAAGATGAGCTAGAAAGTTTATTAAGGGAACCATGCAGCCCATGCTGGGTAAAAGAGAATAAAAAGCAGTATTTATTTTGTAGAAATATAAAGGGTCTAAAGTTTTGGTTATAAAAAACAGTAGCTGTAGTGAGAATAAGGCTGTTCATGTGCTAGAATGATAACTGTTTAGGTAAGAGGGTATTATGTTATATTAATCTGTTAGACATGAATTTTTTCTGTTATTATGATGTGCTAAATGTACCCATGAAGCTTGGTTGTCACAGAGTGATTGAACTAGAGTGGGGCTTTAAAAAATGTCAAAGAATTCTGAGGCGTGGTGTGTTTCAGTTTTCACACATTAATATTGACTATACTGAGAATAATAGTTGGATTCAAAAAATAAGGGCCATGAAACAAGGGTCAAATTTTCATTGAAAATGATAGAGTAAAATTGTCACTCAGAAATGCCTAAATGATTATTCAGGAGACATAGCCTCAAAAGAAGAAATTCATGCTTGACTGCTAAAGAAAAATGATGTGTAAGTGACAATATCACTATTTAACATGATATATATATAGATAGATATATACATACATATATATCTATATCTATATCTATATCTATATCTATATATATAATTTACTTACCTTGCTCACCAAGAAGCATAGAAGATCCACGAGAGCAGATAATTTTACATAATTGGTCACTGATTTTTTTTTCCTCATTCTTAAAATTTGTTTGACATATAGTCAGTGCTCAATAAATATTTGTTGAATGAAAGCTGAAAGAATAAATGAAAAAATAATGAATAAAATGGTAATTGGAAAATAAGAATGTGTACTTCGCCTTCTGGTCCTATGATATGAATGTGAGAAAAAAAGAGCAGATGTTAGAAATGTGCTATTTTGAGAGGAAATTCAGTTTTCAATTAAGGCAAGGAGGCAAAAAAAATGTTAACAAATTATGCTAGAAAGTGACTGAGCCCAAGATAAAATTATGGAAAGTAATAGGAGAAAATAATTAATGGCAAATAGAAGCAAATTTGGCAGAGATAAGTAAAAAATGGTATTGATGTTATAGAATGAGTAATATTAGCTAAATTATTGTAACCATTATGTTAATTAGGGTCACAGTAAGAAACAGAACATTCAAAGGATTGGATGAAGAGAAGGTAATAATGAAGCTATTTACAGGTACATAGGCAAAGTAAAGAAATTCAACAAAGGACGGTAAAACACCCAGAAACTAGTACCACAGAAATTCATTATGGCCCTCGTAAGAGGTAAGGAAAGATAGTGGTGCTACTAAACCAGCCAGGAGCTCTAACTGAGATAGGTATCAATAAGGAACTGCTGTCTTAGAAAATTTCAACCACTGGCAAAATTGCAGACTTTCAAAGAGGTGGCAGGGTGTGGGGAGTAAACACACTGACCCGCCTCTACTTCCTTTTGCTGTTTGGACTCAAATATTGATACAGTCAAACCAAGAACAAAAGGAAGTAGAGAATGATTTTGGAAATGCACAACCAGTTATCACAAGGTTGAACAGCAACGGAGGAAAAGGACTATGCATACGAACGTTTATGAATGTATGTATGTGTAAGTGTCACTTGTTTGGTTTGTTTGTTTGGTTTGGTTACTCTTCACCCCCATTTTGATTTTTCAACTACTGTTGATGTTCAGTTTTATTTTATATTAGTTTCATGTGTACAGCATAGTGGTTAGATATTTATGTAATTTACAAAGTCATCCCCTTGAATGATCTAGTATCCACCTGGCACTAAGACTTGTTTGGTTTGTTATGCCCATGCATCATTCAAGTGGCCATATCAAGCAGCGGCTAAAATTATGGGTGTAGAGTTGGGCTGTCCTATACAGTAGCCACTAGTTTTATATAGCTATTAGGCATAATAATAAATATGTTGTTAGTTCAAATTGAGTTGTGCTATAAGTGTAAATAACACTCCAGATTTTGAACAGCAAGTATAATAAATTATACAAAATACTTTATTTTATATTGACTTTGTTGGATATATTTATCTAATTACTAAACTTAATTCCATCTGTCAATCTTACATTTTTTAAAGTGATCACTAAAAAATTTAAAGTTACACTTGTGCTTTTCATTTGTGCTTCGAATTGTATTTCTGTTGGACAGTGCTCTTTTAGAAATGCTAAGAAAAGAGGTCACCACAGGGAATATAAAATTAGATATGTCTTGGAATTCCTAAGCTTCTTTTCTTAGCAGAAGTGGAGATGATTTTCTACCAATAGTACAAACTTTTAATTTCAGAATATTATATAAGTTCTGCACATCTCTATGCCCAGTAAGATATATTGATCAAAGTGGTGACTCAAAAAAGAATGGTGGTATATTTTAAATTGATGCTTTACAATTTCTATAGGGATTTTTCTCAGTTTTATTTAGATGCTCTCAGCTTTTGCCTTAGGTCTTAAAAAATTTGGCTTGTAAAGTTTAATTTAGTTTTAGCTAAACTGGGAATCTTGTAATGTTTTCAAGGCATAATCTAATATTCTTTTCTTTTTTAAATCTTTATTCATTTGTAAAAACACATGGATATGCAACAGCAAGAATGAACGCTAATGTAAACACTGGACTTTGAGTGGTAATGTGTAAATGTAGGTTTTCCACTTTTAACAAATGCTCCATTCTGGTGGAGGATGGTCATGATGTTGATAATAGGTGAGCCTGTATGTATGTGGGGGCAGAGGCTAAATGGAAAATCTCTGTACTTTTCCCTCCATTTTTCTGTGAACCTTAAACTGCTCTTAAAGATAAAGTCTATTAAAAAAAAAAGTAATCCAGTTAGGCAGGCATTACGTATTAGTGAAATCTGATCCATACACTTTTTATATTTTTGTGGGTTGCGGGGCAGGGAGGGAGTGAAGGGATCAGCGAGTCTGTATTCCTCATTCTGCAGCCACATCTTGGCCACTTCCCTTTGCACTTTATGTACAACTTCTGCTGGCTACTTAACATTCTTCTTAGATCTAGCTGCCATCACATTTTAGTTTACGGATCTTTATTCTTTCTATGAACTTTTATTGCATAATCTGTCTCTCACATGATTAATATGTATGTATGTGTGTATTGTAATTTGTTTTTATTTTCATCCTCCCACTCCTTCCCTTTAGTCAATCAGCAGCTTATTCTTTATATTTATGGGTCTGTTTCTTTTTGTTTTTGTTTGTTCACGTTTATTTTTTTTAGATTTCATATATGAGGGAGATATTTGTATTTCTCTGACAATTCATTTAGTGTAACACCCACTAGGCCTATCTATATTATTGAAAATTGCAAGATTTCATTCTTTTTTATTGCTAAATAATATCCCTGTGTGTGTGTGTGTGTGTGTGTGTGTGTGTGTGTGTGTGTGTGTGTACCACATCTTTTTTATCCATTAATTTGTGAATTGACCTCTAGGCTGTTTCCATATCTTGGCTATTACTAGTAATGCTGCAATGAACATAGGGGTGCATATATCTTTTCAAATTAGTGTTTTTGTTTTCTTTGGATCAATACCCAGATGTGCAAATGCTGGATTGTATTCTAGCTCTAGTTTTGATTTTTTGAGGAAACTTCATATTCTTTTCCATAGTTGCTGCATCAATTTATCCCACCAACAGTATATGAGGGTTTCATTTTCTCCAAATCCTCACCAGCATTTGTCACTGGTTTATTTATTGATGATAGCCATTCTGACAGGTGTGAAGTAATATTTCATTATAGTTTTCATTTGAATTTCCCCGATTATTAGAGAGGTTGGGCATTTTTTTCATTTTTTCAGAGGTTGGCCATCTGCATGTCCTTTTGGGAGAAATGTCTATTCAGGCCCTCTTTTCTATAGAACTTATTCTATAGTACTTATCTAGCACCTTGAATTTTCATTGAATATAACAGAGCTCAAATTAAATCAAATTAAAATTTGATTTTAATTTGTTTCAGATCTATTGCAATAATTTTAAAAGATTTTTATGAAAAAGATTTAAATATTTTTAAAACTTTGAGAAAAAAAGAATTCCAATATGCTTACTGCTCTGCTATACACTGTAATCTTCCTTAATTTTCTATTACAAGAGTTTCTGGAAACCACCTGTAAGGTGTGACAAGTATTACAAAATTGAACAGGATTCTTGGGGTTTTCTGCATGCCATTCAATCCCATCATAATAAAATCTAAATCCCAGATCCCAATACTTTGTGGGTATTAATATTCTGTTGAACTTTTTAAAATAACTAAGCTATATAAATTCTTGTGTCTTGGTGAATTGCATTGAAATAATGATATGCTTTCCAAGAAAAAAGATATCTGCTTCCTATTCTATGTGAAGTGCTGCACTATTCAGTATTAGATGCACAAAAAGGATTTGTAGATGTTGTTCTCAGAATTCATAGCCTCCAATGTACCAGCTAGAGAAAAGTGAGAAATACATATTTTATGGTCTTTTAGTTTTGGTGGCTTAATCTGCAATGCAATGCTTCATGTATGGTGGCTGCTCAATATTTACATAATTTAATTTTACTAGGAAACATATACTTCAGAGAGAGATCGCTTCATGAGTTAGAGGGAATAAACTGCTGGGGATTTCCATAGGTCGGCTTTAGCAGAAGCCAATGATAGATAGGTGACCTATTTTGAGTGGTACAATAAAAATGATTTCTATAAAGTAAACCTTGGAGTTGATAAAACTTGGAAGGATTACATCAGATGCTAACTAAAGCAAAACTTGGGCCAGCCTTATTAACAAGAGGAAGTCAATGTGTTATGTGAAAAAATTCTAATTTTAACAGCTAATATATAGATAATCTCATATTACCTTTTTGTAGGATATATTATAATCAATGTTCAATCTAAGGGGTTAAGTTATATGAATGGTACATGTAGTATACTTAAGCAATGATTCCTGAGTTGTACGCCATTGATGATTTCTTAATTTAATAGGAAATGATAATAATTGCTTAAAATGAAATATTTTTTAGAAACTTACTATACATCATGCAATTCTAAGTGGTTTACTTACATGAATTAATTTAATCACTAAAATAACTTTCAAGTAAATTTAAGACAATAATTTTTTATATATATAGATGAGAAACCAGGGCTTCAAGAGTTTAAATAATTCCCCAGAGAAGGTCCAGGAGAGGTTATGTACTAATTTCAGGTTCACACCTATTTTGAGAAATTAACAAATAGGGTAAAACAAAGCCTCAATAGGTGATCTTATTTAGCTCTGAGTGCATAGAATGTGTAGATACAACTTGCTGAACCTGCTTGAAATAGGAAATGTGGAAAGTATATGTGCAGACGCCCTTTCCCAGTATCAGGAAGGAATTCTGTTTAGAGGGCCTTGTGTTTAATGTTTTCTTAAATGATTCAGACCTTGGCATTGACTTTTTAAAATATGTGATCTGTAGAACCTTGAACTTATGATCAAATATGAGCTTCTGTTTCTCCATATGCTCATCGAGAGAGATCTAGTAACTATCTTATAAAAGAATGAGGGCCTTTAGGAATTATATGATTAATAATAGGTGAAACTTTACTCTCTTGCACAAATCCCATCATTCTAAATTCTAACTCTAAATTCTGAAAATTTAGAGATCATAGACCATTTTTTATATTTACCCACCCACATTACTCAATTTATCTGAACTTAGCTAGGGCACCATTTAATAAATGTTTACCATCTTTTTGATATTGCACACTTTACATATATCATTTTGCTTAATCATCAAAATGATTCTAAGTGGTAAGTAATGTTGTCTTTATTTTTCTGATGAAGAAACAGAGGGTCAGAGAAATTAAGGAAAGTGTCCCAAGCCACATAACATCTTCATGACTGAGTCAGGAACCGAGGTGTCTTTGATTACAAAGCCAATGTATTTAACCCTTATGTTACATGAGCACAAGCTCACAGTTTAGTTTCAAAGAAAGCTTTGGAAAAGAAGAGAGGTTTTTTTTTTTCAGTAAGGTCAAAACATTAAAAATTTACAATTTATTAAACTAAATTATTAACATATAATTATTGCTTGAGGAAATTTATAAATGCAAATGAGAAGAGAAAAAAACCTTTTTTTAAAAAATTGCAATTAATAAATTGGAATGAACGGGTATCACTGTATAATAATTTTTTTGTTTAATGCTAAAAAACTTTTAAAAATAATTTAAAAATTTTGTATTTTCTAGCACTAGCCATTTAATAATGCATGATTATTTCACTTAATTCACTTATTTTTTGCTTTCTGATTAACCATTGTATCAGATTCATTTGGTTCATATTCTTGAATCACATTTCCACAAATGTCATGACTCCTCACCTTGTACAAGAGCCACCATTGGGCTGTTGGATCCCACTTTGCTCATAAACCCAGTAGATTAAGAATGACTGAGAAATAACATGCCCTAGCTGAAGCTCACCCCATAGTCAATAACAGAAGGATGGGAGTGAGAGAATAAATACCTTAGCTCTCTCACCCTTGACCATGCTACTTCTGAGACATGTTTCACAGTATTTCCCAGAGCTTCCTTGTGAAGTTGAGCTATGGCTGGTGACTGGAAGTATATTGAACAACATACCTTTTATTGTATGCTTTCCCATTTTTACATCACACCTCCATGAATCTGTGAGCACTACCAAATAAATGACAAGTACTCAATTCCTGTCCATGAATTTACTTCTGAGAGTAAACACAACTAAGCCTTTTCTTGAGTAAAGCACAGTACTGGTAGTATATTCCAAAGAGATAAACACAGTTCTTGCCCGTACAAAAAGAACAAAGTCAACATATTTCTAATTACTTTTATCTTTGTGTGTGTGTGTGTGTGTGTGTGTGTGTGTGTGTGTGATGCTGAAACCATATTGGTAAAAAGTAATGTGTGAATAGTCAGTATATGGCACACATACATCATGATATCACCTTGGTAATGCACAGCAATTTTAACTTCATGAAAAATTAGATATACAATTTCTAAAATCTCTAAGAACTAGATCTAAAATTAGGACAATTTGCATAGTGTGTGATAAAGAATGTTAAAGAGAGAACCACAGGTCTCACATGGAGTCACTTGTACTAAAGTTCATGTGTACCAAACCTAGATTTGATACCTGATCTGACTCTTGTTTCAGCTAGTCTGGAATTTTCTGCTGAACACCAGTGAGGTAACCTGTCTCATAGGCCTTCTCTCTGTCTCCTAGAGAAAGAAGAGGCCATCTGCATGATAAAAACCCTTTTCATTTCCTTCCTCTCAAAATATGTCCTGTTCTAAAAATAATCTTTTCTTTTCTCTTGCTCATATCTTACTTGCTCCACCCTTCTTTCTATAAAAACCATCCATTTACACAACCCCCCCAAGTGCCCTTTAGTTATTAGATGGAATACTGAGGAATTCATGAATCATTTGATAAAGCCAATCAGATCTTCAAAATTACTCGGTTGAATTTTGTTCTTTAACAAGAATTAATAAATATCCTTTTGTATCCACAAACACAGAAATAATATGAAACAAGCAAATTATAAAAATTGACTGAGGACTGCATAACTTCCACGTTGACAGGAAAAAGCGTTCTGTTTCACCTCCAGCCACATGGCAGAACCATTTAAGCTAGAAAAAAAAAATACCTACAATAGCCTCAGTCTTGTGTATCTACAACTACAGTAGTGTTGCTTACATATGCAGGATTTTTCTGTGAGTGATTTTCTGTTGGTGCCTATAGTGCTGTTATTTTACTCTTACCTACTTTTACAATTTAAAATGCTTTCATATCCAGTAACAATGTTACACAAGTATTTATTATTTGGCATCACCAATGTCACTGATAAAAATCATGCCTAAAACCATTAATAGTGAATCAGAAATTAGATATGACAAAACACTACAAACAAGTAAAAGACCAAGCAAATAATGTGACATGCTCTGCTGTTAATTTATAATTGTACACTCTACAAAATGCAGAGGTAATGCATCACATTTTTTAAAAGACCCTAAAGCAGAAATGTTTTTAATTTTAAAACCAATGTATAAGTGTCAGGTAGTTAGGTAGACATAAGCGAAAGGAAACGAGGAAATAGAGACCCCATCCATTTTGTAGTTATAAATCACCCCCGCATTCTGAGAAACAAAGGAATGAAAGCCATAAACCAATGGCTGGTTGAATCCAGATGCAAGTGCATGTGTGATCGTCCTACATTGATGTTCTTTTTTACCTCGGCCTCATTATAATATTATGCCTATGCCCAGAAGTTCATGAATCAAACAGACTGAATTCCAGGTAATCACATGAACAGTAGACTGAGAATTATAGAACAGCCAATTGTTAATCAAAATGACTTCATGTACCAATCATCTAGGACCACCCTTGTAACCTCCCATCATGGCCCAAATATAATACAGACATCCTCACTTCCATGCTGTTACAGCCCTTTTTGCTGTAAACTGCCCTTCCTTTGAAGTGTACTTTAATCATACCTTTTGTTTCCACAGTTATAGCCCTTTTGGGTGTGGCCTGTTTCTTCCTCAAAACATACTTTAATAAGTCTTACTCTTTCTAAATCTTGCTGATCTATAATTCTTTAGTGCATCAACAAAAAGAACAGAGGTACCCTTTAGTGCTATGGGGACACGGTGGATTTTAGGTCGCCTCCACAGTAACACAACAGGAAAGGATGATGGGAAACCCTGGTGCTATGACTGCAAGATCCACACCAATTTTAGCACATAAAGTGTGTAGATGTGTGTGCCCTAAGAAGGCCTCATTTTCATGGAGAAAAATAAATTTTAAATAATATAAATTTGAATTATAAGACTTTCTTGAGAATCTATTTCTAGCACAAAAATATAAATATTCTTTCTTCAGGGTTAACAAAGTGCTAATTTTACATCGCCTTCAATGAAGTGATATTAAAATTTATCAAAAATAAAGAATTTTTTAAAAGCAAATAGAAATTTTAAAAAAATTTGTTTTGTTGTTGTTGTTGTTGTTTTTTACTGTCTTTTGTATCGGTCTTATAAAACACAACTCCTTTAGTTATTATCAAAATCCTCAACAAGTATTTATTACATCCTCTGGATTCATGTTTTGAATGGTTTGTTATAAAGGCTCAAATGGTATAAAAATAACACATAAATGATGTAAAACATAATGGGTACTTCATACTATTTCTTCAATCAAACACTGCATTTCTAATGGGCCCAATTTCAATAGCAGGTTTTATTTGTTTGAGATTTTATGTTGTTTGTGTAAAATGCTTAGGTGGTCAAAGTTCCTTACAGAGAAAAACATCTTTAAAGGGTTCTGTGGCATAATTAGAAAACTGGAGACTATTATATATCACTTTTGTCTTGATATAAAATGGGCCAAGTGTACCTAGATATTACAATTATTCTAAATTGATATTAAAATGTTTATTGCCTTAGTTTTTTACTGAGAGTTTTTCACCCTTATTACCTATTCAGGTCTATTCTTTTTACTATATTTGGTTAATAGACACTACTTTATATATTTTTTAAATACTGAGAAGAGAATTTCATTAAAAATCAACTAAAATACCTCAATCAAGATGTTGAAATAAAGTTTTCCCTCTTCTTAATAATTTAACCATGTGCTATAGCACATGTTATTCGATTATAGTTATAAATAGTATTGAACAAAATCAACTAAATAGAAATATATTGCTTTTCCTTATGCACTTACTTCTCCCATTTTATTTATCTTCCTTTCTTGTATTTCTCTTTCTGATGAAACTTTAAAAATCTTTAACACAGAAAATGCTATAGCTTTACAGAAACACTTCGTACTCTAATGCTCAATTTCAGCAGTGTTTTTCGACCTGAGAAGTAAATCAGCATTTATATTTAATAAAATCATCAACAGATTATAAAACCATCTATTAGGTCTGTGAACATTAGAAAAAAACAAGATTTTTGAACCTTCTTTCTTGTTGAGTTCAACCATGGCATCATTTCAGCTCTTCTATTTTCTCTCCACAGAAACTGCTTGAAGGGCTTTGGGAAAGGAAACTACTTCTTACCTCTGACATTTTCCAACTGCCCTGAAGCTAGGATTCAACAAGGAAAGAGAATATTGATCCTCATTTCCTCTGGGAGCTATCTTTGGATTGCCCTTGGGCCATGCATCTGCACCATATAATGACAGTTCCCACCAGATTTTAATTGAACCTAGGGACCCAGTTAAGTAGGTGACACATTGAATCTTCTGGGCCCCTGTTTTAACCCAGAGTGTGTGTGGGGGGGGGGGAAAAGACTGTCATCAGTAATCTGTCAAAAACATTCTTAAATAGCAGTGACCTGTATCACTGTATCAATACCATATCATGTGTACATGATAACAAAATGGGACACATTGAGACCATTGAAACAACTGACAATTTCTCTATATTGAACAAAAAGTATTTGTGATGGTAAGCGTCAACTTGGCCAGGCTCTGATAACCTGTTATTCAAGCAAACAATAATTTAGAAACTGCTGTGCAGGTATTTTATAGATGTGGCTAACATCTACAATCAGATGACTTCACATTTAAAGAGATTACCTTGATAATGTGGGTGGCCTCATCAGATCAGTTGGAAAAACTTAAGAGAAAAAAAAAACGCAAACACACACAAAAAACACAAAAAACCCTGAGATTTCCTTGAGGAAGGAGAAATTCTACCTCAAGTTTGCAGCTTCAGCACCTGCCTGAAAGTTTTCAACCTGCCCACTTGTCCTACAAATGTCTAATTTGCCCATTCCCACAATCACATAAGCTAATTCCTTGAAATAAATCTTTTTATTGTATAAGTATAGATATATAAATACAGATATAGACATAGACATAGTTCTGTTTCTCTGGAGAAACTTTACTAAACTTTACAAACTTTACTAATACACTATTATTTAAACATTGTTCAGTAAAAGTGTTCTCCTTTGCTGTCAAAATGAGCTTTTTAAATTTCTCAGTATGCAAGGCATCATCTGTCTTGTTTTTATGTAGAATGTGATCTTATTAAAAGATTATAGCCACAAAATAAGACTGACACCTGTCTTCAATTATTTTTCTCATAATACTGAGATTGCATGATATGATTTTGACTACAGTACAAAATGAATCACATATTAATATATTTTAACCTGCTTTCACTTATACTTTAACCTACTTTCACTTATTTTTAGACTATGTGCTTCTCTTTCACCCCATAACTTTTTAATTTTGAGATGCTTTAAATTTTGCATTAGCCTCTCTGTATTTTCACTATTTATACTTGCTATATAATATTTAAAATTATACTTTTAGCTTCAAAAGAAAATGGGAATTAGTTTCATCTCATCTTTCAAATTTAATAATTTTATAGTGCTATCTTGAAGGCTAAGACAAAGAAGGATTTTTAGTTTATGTTTCTAATCAGTAGAAAAAAAATCGATGTTTTGATATTTTCCAGGGGTGTAAGAGAAAGTGGGTAGGAGAAAATGTGATACTTTGGGGAAACCTTGATCCATACGGTGATGCTAGAAAAGTTCACAACACCAGTCCTGGCCTTTCTTCTGAGTTCTACACTCAAATCCAATTATTTCTAAATTTTTTCTTTTAAATGGCCCCACCATTCATCTAATTATCTAAACTGGAGAAGATGAAACTTAAACTCCTCTTCTCAATGCCCTTCATTCTAGCTGACCTGAGCATTGGCGATTCTATTTCTTACACATTTTTTTTAAATCTGTCCACCCTTCATAGGCAGCCTTGTTTATACTCTTATCATAGCACTTAGTCAAAAGTTACGTTTTGACTCTCTCACTGAACAATGAATGTCTTAAGAACAGTCATTCGATTCATCTTTGCATACCTAGTGTCTAAAACAATGTATGACCCTGAGCAATTTATTAATAAATGTTAAGTGTATGAACATCCTCTGCACAGGCTTTTCCATTCCCACTAAGATTAGGTCTAATTTACTCCCTAGCTCTGCATGTGTTCTTCCTTCCTCCTAAATGCTTACCACAAGCTACTGGAGAACTTGTTGGCATTTATTTGTTGGCACATTAATACATGTTAAATTATTTATAGAAACCACATCTCAAATCTCTGTACCACTTGCACTTAGCACAGTTCTTGATGTTTATTCTCTCAACAATGACCGCTGAGAGAATAAGGGAGCAAGAATTCATGAGTAAAGGAAGAATCAAAAAAGGTGCTCTTGGTTTATGTTCCAGCTGCTTTTTCATATACTGTCACACCAACTGTGTTTTATACTCATTTTTTATTAATTTTACTCGGAATACATACACGGGTATTCTAGATCAGAGACAGATTGGTTATTACTATTATTTAAATGATAATAACTTCACTGGCTGCCTTCGCACCAGTTTTTCACACCTGAAATGACACAATAAAAGCCAACGGAAAAAAAATCTAGTACATGTATGGCCAAGTACTCCACAATAAGGGATAAAGAAAATGAATTTTCTCTGTTTATATATAAGAGGAGGCAGCTGCTTCCTTCTTCTCTGTGAAAAGGAGGTACAAAACCCTCTGTTCCTTGGGCATAGGATGAAAAAGATCCTGGATTCTCACTCTAGCCATACAGAATGTGATCGATTTTTCAGAAGAGCCAGATACACCTCAATGTTTCATGGTTTTACTATCTAGAGATATCTTTAAGATTCTGGGTATCATTTTTCTCTTTGAAATATAAACTCACATCTCAGGAGTTAGATAAATCTCTCTGGGGTTCTCTTGCTATGTAGGTAAATATCAACCTACTAATACTTGCTCTTAGCCTAAGTCCTAGGTTTTAGCAAAAGTTATTTAGAAATCTTCAACTCTGTTGGAACACAAAAATATTTCCTCTACATTGCCAAAGTGTGGATGTAATCTCTTAAGATCCAGTCACCCCAGTGAAGTGTGTTTTGAGGAATCATAGCTGAATATAAGAATATATATATATGACATAAAGAAACAAAATATAGATGCTTTAAGGCCTGTGCAGGGAACTGAACCAAAATAGATATCTTTTTGGAGTGGAAAGTCTTCTGTGTTGCTTTACAAATGTAAGCTTAAATAATAATACTGTGGCAATGAGAAGCAACCACATGATAGGAATTAAGTGAAAATATTTCTAATACTAGAATATTATGAAGTTTATATCTCAATACACACTCCTAAACAATTAGTTCTAACAGATGAAAAAATCTTAAATAAAAATCTTAGTAAATCAAATCTTGTCCTGCATTGAAATGATGATACATGATTATTTTGAATTTTTTAGTCAGGTAGTGACTATAAGACAGTTTAAAAGTATTAAATCTATATAATTAAGCACAATAATAATTCAAAGTTGAAAACAACTTTAATCACCACTGTGTTAACAAACAAATTTTAAAGTCTCAGTAATGAAAAACTGACTATGACAAAGTAGTCCCAAAGTAGAAAGACAGATCTTTGGGAACAATTAGAAAACTCATTAAATGTATGTGTATATGTGAGTGTATGTTTATATGTAGGTATAGAAACACAGTTTCTACTTAGGAAGGAAGAAATAGTACAAGGTAATTACATCTTTGAAGAAAATTGAAAGAAAGTATCGCAGTAGAGCATATGTTACAAAATTTAAGAGTTAAATATAAAAGAATTTAATTTTAAAAATAAAGAAATTATGGGTGAATGTTTATCTGGATTGAAAAAGGCTTTTCCAAATAGGGAATCAAAGACCCAAAATAGAAAACAAAAAAAATAAAATGTTAGTATAGGCCAAGAACAGGCTGAGAAGAACATTTATAACATATATGACCTGGGAACATTAAAAGATCATAATATTTAAATTACACAGATAGACCAACTAAAAAAATCGAAACATATTAATAGGAAAAAAACAGAAAGAACATGAACAGGCTTTCATAAATAATGCTATTCAAGTGATCCACATAACATATGAAAATAAAAATTAGGTGATTCTCCTCTAGTGTAATAACAATTATTATGTATACTTATATAAGTATAATAATTTTATCACATTAGGAAATAATCATTATTATTGTTGTTAAAATTCCCTACCTTTGCAATTGTTTAGAAAATGGAAATTTTCTAGTTTCATAGGAAACTCTCCTATTGTGTTGATGAGAAAGGAAATGGGAATGTTTATTCTTCAGAGTAATTTCCAAATGCATATCAATTATTTAGAAGGTGCATATTCTTTAATTCCAATCTAGAAAAGCATCCTCTGTACAAAACAGAGATTTCAATGGAGGAGATGTAAGCAAAATAATCTGGCAATGACCTTACAGTAAAATTTTGTATATAAAATGCAATATTATAAATCACCAATACTCCTGTGTTTGAAGAAAGTTATGTAAATTTTTTAAAAAATGAAAATAAAAGCAGTTTACAAATTGTGAACATCATATCATATTAAATTGAAAATAAAAATATATTTACAAAAAAATTGGAGTAAAATACAATTAATTGTGAATGGTAAGTTAATAGTTATTTCGGTTTTCATCTCTCCTCATCCTCTTTGTTTTTCTCCTTTCCTCTCCTCTCTCTTCCAACACCTATTCTTCAATCTGTTTCCTTCCCTCCTTCCATCTCTTCTCTTCTTCTTCTTCTTCTTTCTTCTTCTTCTCTTCTTCTCTTCTTCTTCTTCTTCTTCTTCTTCTTCTTCTTCTTCTTCTTCTTCTTCTTCTTCTTCTCACTTATCCTATTTTATACTTTGCATAAATTTAGTAAAAGTTGTCTTTTCACTATTAAAAAACAAACTTAAAAACCCCTCTTAAAGATAGTGTTGGGAATGATTATGTGAAGCATTTAAAAAGATAATGAATACTCTTTCTAAATAAGCTCCTCTCTGTAGTAGCTATCATGTGCTTATAAGCTTTCCAATTCTGAGTTAAAATGACTTAACAGCAAAAATCTATATTATATTTGTTTTTTGAGTGTTTGGATTTTGTTTATATTTATTCACAATAGAAAAAAATAAAATTATTTTTGAGCTGAGCCTGCATATATATTACATTCTGTAGTAGATAAAATGAGAAGAAGCCTTCTAAAATTTAAAGAGTTAATTATATATTTTGGATATTAATCCCTTATAGGAGGTATTGTTTGCAAATATATTCTTTCATTCAGTTGGTTACCTCTTTGTTTTGTCAATGGTTTCTTTTGCTGTACAGTAGACTTTTATTTTGATATAATCCCATTCGTTCCCTTTTTTTCTTTTTTACTTCCCTTACCTTTGAAGTCATAGTCATAAAATCCTAAGATCAAGGCCCATAAGTTTAGTACCTATGATTTTTTTCTATGTATTTTATTGTTTCAGGTGTTATATTTATGTCTTTGATCCATTTTGTGATAATTTTTGTTTATGATGACGAATAGTAGTCTAATTTTATTCTTTTGCATGTGGCCTTCCAATTTCCCCAACACCATTTACTAAGGAGGTTTTTCTGCCCTCCATTGTATGTTTTTGGCTCCTTTGTTGAAAATTATTTACCCATATATATGTGGGTTAATTTCTGGGCCCTTCAGTTCTGGTCCATTAGTCTGTATGCCTTTCTTGCAATACCATGCTGTTTTGCTTATTGTTGCTTTGTTGTATAATTTGAAGTGAGGGAATGTAATACCTCTGGCTTTGTTCTTTTTCTCAGGATCGTTTTGGCTATTTGAGGTCTTTTGTGGTTCCATACAATCTGCTGATTTTTTGTTCTCTGTCTTTTAAAAAAAATGCCATTGAGATTTTGATGGGGATTGCATTAAATCTGTATATTGCTTTGGGTAATATGGCTGTTTTAATTATGTTGATTCTCCCAATCCATGAACATGGAATATCTTTTCATTTCTTTGTGTTTTCTTCAATTTCATTAATAATGTCTTGTAGTTTTCAGTGTACAGGCCCTTCACATCTTTTATCAAGTTTATTTCTAAGAATTCATACAGATCAAACACAAACAAATAAAATCCCATTAAAAAATGGGCAGAGAAACCTGAATAGACACTTCTCCCAAGAAGACATGCAAATGGCCAATAGATATATGAAAATATGCTCAATTTCACTAGCTTTTAGGGAAATGAAAATCAAAACCACAATGAGATACCACCTCACATTTGTTAGAGCATCTATTACCAGTAAGACAAGTAATAACAAGTGTTGAAGAGGTTGTAGAGAAAGAATCCTGATACACTGCTAGTAGAAATGTAAATTGGTACAGCCTCTATAGAAAACAGTATGGAGTTTCTAAAAAAAATTAAGAATAGAGTTATCATATGACTCAGCTCTTCTGGGCATCTACCCCTGCCCAAACTGAAAACATTTATTCATAAAGATATATGTACCTTCCTGTTTGTTGCAGCATTATTCATAAAGGCCAAGACATAGGAACAACAGAAGTATCCTTCAATAAGTGATTAGATAAAGAAGATGTAATATATTATATATGATGAAATACTATTCAATCATAAGAAAAGATGAAGTATCGCCATTTGAGATAACATGGATGGATCTTGAGACTATCATGCTAAGCAAAGTAAGTCAGATGGGAAAAGTCAAGAATCATATGATTTCAGTTATATATGGAATATAAAGCTGAAAACAAACAAACAACACAAACAAAAATTTATAGACATAAACAACAGTATGGTGGTTACCAGAGGGAAAGCAGGGGGGTCAAAATGGGTAAAGGGAGTCAAATATATGGTAATGAAAGGAGATCTGACTTTGGGTGGTGAACATACAATGCAATATATAGATACTGTATTATAGAATTATATAGTTAAAACATATATAACTTTAAGTAATGTTCCCTGATAAACAATAAAATTTTTAAAAATTAGAGTTGAAAATCTTTTAGATCAGATTCTTAAAAAAAATAAAGATCCTGTGACTTATATCCACATAGAGAGAGAGAGAGAGAGAGAGAGAGAGAGACAGATACATATGTACATACATACTGTGTATACACACGCACGTGTGCATAGGAACATATATGTATGTATGCATACACACACACAGTAGACTCTCTTGGTGGCTTATTTAAGGTATTGTCTCAAAGCATCACTTGGGGATCTACAGAAGGAATTAAATAAGTGTAGGTGAATAGCATTATATTTGTGTTGCTCTGATGTAGAAATTTTATTGCAGTTAAATTTTTAGAGCACAATAGAATTAAGCTTCAATTGCTTTGCCAATCCCCAGGTTTTAACTTGGTTAACAATGATACCATGAAAATTTAGAGAAATAAATCATAGTCTTTAGGACAAGTGCAGAGTTAACAGAATAAATAAAATAAATGCCGAACTTAACGTTAACAAATAGATGTAAAAGAACATTCTCCTCTGCTCCACAATTTTACCATTTGTCTATTTTAATTATTCATACTTTTCTTGCTTTTTCTTTGGTTTCTTTTTGCAAATCCAGAATGCAAAATCCACAATCCATTCCATTTATTTTTCAAAATGAGATACATGTTAATATATGAGTCACAACTAAAATTTTTTGAATAATAAAAAATAAAAATTCCTATAAAATAACTTCACCATCATTCACATATATGTATGTACATATACATATATGTATGCACATATATATGTATATATATGAATATATATATGCACACACATGTCACATATTGTTTACTATCTTGATTCTCATTTCAGATGTAAAACATTATGTTATGTCAGTAACCATGAACTCTAGTATTATAATACCAAAACACACATATACACATGTCCCCAAAACCTAACTGGATGGTAGAGTTGATACATTAAACATTGCAGTAAAGAGCTCAAAGCTGTTTTCCTGTTTTAGAAGCAACTTCATATCACTGTGCACAAAGTCCTCAATAAAATAAATAAATAAAAATAGTTGCCAAATCCATAGCCTGTTCTTCAAATGTACGCATGAAAGAAATCTATTCTGCTGTTATATATGAATGAGATATTATGTGAGGTCATGGAAAGATATTCCTTATTATAGCCTCTATAGCATTCACTAGGAAAATTATTTAACTTTTCTTTACAGTCGTTTTTTGTGCATATAATGTTGTGATGACAAGGTACAACTTGGTAATAGAAAAACTTAGTTCAAAAACATGTTTGATATCATTTCAATTGTCAAGACACTGCTCAGATTTCTCCATTGACATATCTTTACAACAAAGTAGATAAACTCCTGAGGATCAGAGCTGATGCCTACAGAAAGACCTTTGTATGAAAATTGTATATGCATGAACGTCTCATTCAATGCCATAGTACTCTCATGTAGTTTAGGCAAGTCATTATCAATACTATTTCTCACAATTTTTGAAGAGAAAAATTTTGAAATTTATTTTCTGACACTGATCTGGTAATCACATGGCAAATCTTACTCCTCTGTCCAGTCCCCATATGCAGTTAACCAAAAACACCTGTATTCACTGCTACATGAAAAAGGAAATATTATTATTTTGTAGATGAAGACTATAGGACTAAAACTATTTTTTAACTAGTAAGTCTAATAAGTGATGTAGCTAAAAAACAAAATCATGCCTTCTGAAATTTCAGTTAGATACTTATTTCCCTACAACACAGGCAAAGACAAAATTCCACAGGAGTGATATGAGGAGACTAAATGAATGAGAACATGTGAGCTGGAACTTAAAATTCCAAAGGGATAGCAACAAATGATTTTATGGAAAAAAGAGGGATAACATTTCAGGTGGAAGCAAAACATATCGACACATCAATGCCATGAAATAAAATATTGGAATCTTTGTCTAGTCTTGAGACCAATTTTCCTTAGCAAAGGAAGAATATAAACTAGAGCTTTGTATCTAGTATGAACTTACATACAGGTAGCACCAACAAATCAACACAGTGGTATTCTAAGGGTTATATAGATAGCACTCTTCTGAAATATCAACTTTAGTCAAAGAGCTGAGAGGAAATATGCTATAACATTATTCATCATATATATATTTATGCACTCAAAATATATTTATTAATCTTTTAATATATTCCAAGCATGATATTACATCCTGGAGATAGAGCAGGGAACCAGATTGTCCTTGTCGTCACTGAGCATTGGTTCATGTGTATATTTGTGTGTATACGTGTGCATATGTATGTGCAAACAAACATGCTCTCTGTTTATTGAGGGTAAAAGAAGGTAAATATATAATTTTGAATCAGAAAAAGAAAAATGATATATTTTGAGTCACCAATTATTGGTACTGGAAAAGTATAAAACATTTTGAGCAAGTGTATGAGATAATCATTAGTGTACTATAGAAAGGAAATTCTCTGGCGACGTATAATAGAGATTTGTGATGAAAGAATGTCAGCAGCTAGTTTAAGTTGAGGATTATTACAGAAATATAAAAATCTATGAGATTCAAGTGGCATGATTGTTTGAGCAGTAGCATTGTGTTAAGAGGCAAAAATTACATCTGATGTATTTTGCCAGAATCTAGACATTAAGAGCAGTTATAGGTAAGAGAATCAACTCAAATAGTTTGCTATTAGCAACTTAAAATTTGTTTCATTCCTGGGTGGCCTGAAATATTTTTTGTATTCCTTGAGAGATTTACATTCATGGAATGTAAGGTAGGAGAAATTGTCAAGAAAAGTTAACTAGGCCATATATTCCAAAAAGACCAAGGCATATGTGCATTGAACAAAGGCTGGTAGACTTGACAATTACACTATTATCAATGATGTCTAAAGGAGGAATTTTAATAGAATTACAAAATACAATCTTCAAAACATAACTTTTTCCTATGACTATCTCATCACTCTTGTAACCATCATTGGTTTTTGGTACATAAAGGAATTCAGAAATGATTGTTTAATGAATAAATAATGATTGAAATAAGAAAGGGTTAAGAACTAGATTAGATGTGAAAAAGCAGGAAAAATGAATGTGGTATACAATCTCTAGAACAAGTTAGTAAATAAAAGTGTAATTAAATCAAAAGTATAAATAGGTCTATAGCTTTTAAAGGTTATCTTAGGTAAAGGACAAGTTGTTTGGGGAACTACAAAATCTTGACTGTAAACATAGACAGAGGTAAAGAGCAATCAGAAAGGAATTGGAGAGACACAGTGTGAAAGAATGGAGGAAAGAACTGAATAGAGTGTATAGGATGCAAGTGGATATAATCTTAAGAAAAAGAAAAGCTTCTCAGTGTTTTGAAGACTTTATATTTTTTGAGCAGATTTAGATTCATAGCAAAATCGAGAAGAAAGTCCACATGTTCATAGCCATTCCCATTATCAGCATCATCCATTAAAGTACGTTTGTTACAATTGATGAACCTGCATTGACACATCATAATCTCCCAAAGTCCATAATTTACCTTAGGGTTAACTCTTGGTTTTATACACTTTATTTATTTGAACAAATGTATAATGAAATATATCCATTATTATAATATCAGAATATTTTCACTGCCCTAAAATCTTTTGAGCTCTGCTCTCACTTTTATTTCCAGTGTTATAGTGAATATAAAGAAGGAGAAAAGTTATGGTTTCCAAAAGGCTTTTAGAATATTTTTAACATTATTAAGTTTTTTAGTCAAAAAAGCAGACTTAGTTTCAAGGTAATCAGGCCAATCAAACCTCAGAGCCATGTGTACCCACTGAGATTAGTAAATTTCTCTTAAGGGAAAATTTTAATGACAAGACAGATAGCCATCTGATAGACTCCATTTGTTTCGATTGCTTCTGCACTGTTGGAAAAGGTGACTTTGAGATTGCTTCCAGCCCTACATTTTTATGATTCAATGATTCATTTAAACCATCAGTACTAACTATAGAATAATAATTCAAGCAAATCATAAAATTTAGTCCCCAGGTTGCAATCAATTTATGTAGGGTAAAATGTTTCAAACAAATAGCTTTTATTTCAATTATGAACACACACATTATAAAACCAGATACCACGTCTGCTTTATCTGAACCCAAATATTACATTCTCAAATTTTCATCCAGTAAGGCATGTGATTTCTAATCATCTGCTTATACTGCCAGAGCTCTCAAATTAGTCTATATCATTTCTGAATTAACATTTCTAGTATATACTAAAATGTTAGGAAGAAAATCATTGTATAATATATTATCTGATATAGTTATTTCAATTTCATACAATACCTATTATATCTAGTGCTTGTTATTTGATAATTCCCCCTTATTTAAATATGTAGGCAATCATAAAAAGTAATTATATAAAGGCTACCCTACTTTCTGATTTACTTACAAAGTAGATATGTGTCATGGATTTATTTTAGCTGGTAATTTTCAAGGCTGAAACAGTCATTACCTCTATCATCTTATAGCATCTTTTATAATTGTTGGTGAAAGAAGCCAATGTTAAGGTCCATTATTCTTAATTACTTTAGGTCAATTGATCCAGCATAACTACTTATAATGCAAAGTAGTATACAGCATATCTTATTGCCTAACAACTTAAATTTATAATAATATACTCATTGTAACAATTTTCATTAAAGATTTGAAAGAAAAAAAACCATGGTAACTGTCAGTATATTTTATATAACTGTTGAAAAATTCATGTATTTTAGAATTAACCAAGTAATTTGAAATGCTAAAGTTGACAGTAAGATTTTTTTTTTTTTTTGGTTTGTGCCAAAATATTGGTCCCCAAACCAATAATATGCACATAGGTTATACAGTATTATGCTAGAAACAGAAATAAGTGATATAAAAAAAATGATGCATCTTGAGTCCTTATCCTAATCAAAGTTTCCTCTGGCTGATTATTAAATAATCTAAGCTCTATTTTATAATCATTTCATATTAATCTCTCTTGTTGCCTCTGCTAATTGGACTTTAATTCTGGGACACTTAAAGACTCTCTCTTAATCTTGCAAATATCCAGATTGTGACTTACCTCACTCCTAACTTGTCATTCTGATGTCTTAAGTTCTGTCCCTATTCAGTTTGGTCCCCTGGTCCACCTCCTAGCCAGTATTAATCACATGCCAGATGAATATCAGTCCTAAATAGTTAAAATCATCTTTGTTTAACAGTTTTTTGACTCAACAACTAAACCTACCCCAATTTTTACAGGTAAGCCTTTTAAAAATATTTTAATGATAACAATAATATATTATTACTGTTAAAAATCAAATATTACAGAAAGATAAAATTAAAAAGTCAAAGACAATCCACTACTCCAGTGAACTCCCTGAAATAACTACTTTTGCTTATTTGGGATTCAAATTCTACTGAAAGTTAAGTCAATAACTTTAAGTAATGTTATAAGTAATATTATTTTCTCTTTTATCAATGTTAGGCAATATATATGGACTTTGCTTTGAAACATGAAGATGACTTAATTGCCCATTCAGGGGTTTGTGGAGAACCCCAATACAGAAGTTCTGGATGATAGATGACTAACAAAAACATTATTTTAAGTAGAGCTTGATTTTCTACATATAGGGAAAATAGCCCATACTTAAGAATAAAGAGGACTCCTTCTGAGAATATAGAAAGTGGCAGGAGAATGTAGCCCCCATTCTAACATGAAAAAACTGGAAAATCTACACAATTTTAAATATTTAAAGACCTCAAAATTCTGAGATAACCAAATAACCTAATGAGCTAAATTACAAGAAGTGACAATTCTTCCTTGATGAGGCAGGGCCCCCATGCTGGTCACTTTGCCAAAGCAGTGGGGAGAACAGGAAATCACTACAAAACCAAGTAAAGAGCTGAACTTTTAATGAATTCTTGAATCCCGAAGATTAATTGGACTGACAATTTTAAATCCCTGCAAACTCTGGTAATACAGGAAACCTGCCCGTACTTGCTCACTCTTTTTCATGAGTTTTTCTTGAATGTTCAGGGGAAATTTTGGAGTAGAGCAGAGAAATACAAACAAACCACCTCAAAATTACAGGTACAAAGGTCCTGCCTAAATCTTAAGGAACAGGTTAATCTAGAGAACTCTAACCACCCTTGAACTCTGGGATAGTCACTAAAAATGGCTGTGAATTAGCTGCATCTGTCTCTGTGAGAGGGGAATGAAAAAAAGAAAAAGATATTCCAGATATCTAGGTACTCAGGGCCTGCATAAGTCTGTTGCTTGGCCAGGGAATCTGAGAAAAACTTTTCATACCTAAAGCCTTAGGCTGAGTACCATAGAACAGCCACCACAGAGGGGGAAGAAACACTGAAAGAATGCTCCTCCAAGTCGGAGAGGCACAGGACCTGCCTAAGTCAGACAGCAAAAAAAAAAAAAAAAGAAAAGAAAAGAAAAGAAAAGAAAAGAAGAAAAAAAAAGAAAAAAAATTTGTTTGAGTTAGCCAAAATAAAAACACAGTTATTTTTTTTTTAGATACTAAATACACAATCCAAAAACATAGAAAAGAAACTTAAAACACAAGAAACTGAAAAAAAAATTAATATCACATTGGAAAAATTTCTCCCATAAATAAAGTCAAACACTACAACATAATTTTAACTATTTAGTAAAAAGGCCATAGATTTGAAACAGTGAAATTAAATAATGATGATTCTTTCTTTCCACTGATTTTCACTTTTGTTCTGGAACTCCCATAATGAGATTTCATGATTTATATGCCACCATCTAATTTTTTCATTATTATTATATTATTTTTTTGCCTTTTGATCAATACTCTGGAAAACTTTTTAGTTTTTATTTCCCTGAACACAAACATATGAAGCATGAATTTTATTTATTTAGTCTTTTATTTTATTTTACTTCAAAAATAATATTTCAAATTTCTAAAAACGATTTTATTCTTTCTGTTAATCCATTTTTAGAGTCAACTTTTATATTTAATAGAATTTGAAAATTGATATATTGAAAGAAACTTACATTTTCTTCAAGATAATTAAAGTATCTTGCAATCATCTAAGTCATTAAGTGGTCGTTAACTTCCCATAGCTCCTACTCATAGGAATGTCACCAATATATTTTTCACAATTGAGCACTTTACTCATTGTATAGTTTTTCCCAAATACTGTATTGAAATCCATGTCTCCATAACTGTAGCTTCCAAAATTACTGTACACTTAATCAAATAAATTTTGACAAATACATATTTAATTGACAAAATTTTCTAAATATTTTTTAGGTTTTATTTCTTAGTTTCTCTCCCATTTATTTATTTTGTTAACAAGGCTATTGCAGTTTTTGTTAAATGTTTCAAGACTGTTGAGACAGTTTTGACAAATGAAACATTTCATTTTTCTCTGGAAAAATTCATCTTTATACATTTGTCACAATATTTACATACTTAAAACTTTCATGTTATGTATAATTGCCTAACAGTAAGTGCAAGGTTAATACTAATTATTCATTTATTAAACAATTATTCATTGACCATTTACTTTGTTCAAATCACTGTGGTAGACACTATATATAAAGAAATTAATACAAGAGAATATATCCTACCTTTTGTTGTATACACTCTAATGTGGAGACAGGCATCAAAATGGGCACAAATAAATCCACATAACTGTAATTTGTAAGTAAAGGTGTAAAAAATAGTGAACTGATAGAAAAAATATTTTTTCTCATCTCACCCATTTATAAAACAGTAGTATTCAAAATGTAGTTAACTTTTTAAACAAATCTGATTATCTTCATTAGGTCACAATTTTGTTTTTGTTATACTTGATAATCATAGAAGAGTTCCTGAGAATCTTTTCTTTTTAATGTTGACATATGTTGGGTGTTGACAAATGTTGGGTGTTTAAAAATATGGAGAGGTATTTGACTTTTAAGGAAAAATATTATATGTTTTTTCCTATAAAGCAATACATTATAAATCTTACCTAATAAAAAGAGGAATTATGCTAATTTCTGCCTATTAGATCATTTTAAATGTAAAGGTATAAGGAGGTTAAATGTAAAAAAAGGGATAAGTTATAACATAAAAAGATGTATAAAATATATAGTTATGTATGAGATAATTAGAGCAATTATTTTAATGTGAGAAAAATAGACTTTAGAACAAAGAAATATGGGAATAAGGAGAATATTGTATAATATGAAGAGGATATCTATCAAGAGTTTTTAATACTCTAACTGTCTACAAACCTGGAAAAAACAAAACTTATCTACATCAAAGGAAAGGAAAAAGTTTGTTTTTCTTCACAATATTCATAGACCACCTCACCTTTGACACCAGATGTGTGGGATTCTTCACAGCAAGCAATTCTTCAACTCTCCAGGTGCCAACTTGGTTTTGTGTGATTCATTTTTGACACTACCTGGAGTTAGTATCAGATCCCACAAGTTGAGGGCTCAACCTCACAAGACTGTCTCTACTTCAGATGCCTTAAGTCCCCGATTATCTGTCACCTGTACTTCTGACTGAAGAGCTATAAATCAGGGTTCCCATGGCCCTCTACTTGGTTCAGTGATTTGTAAAATCAGCTAAAAAAACTCAGGAAGACATTTATGTTTACCAGTTTCTTACATAATAAAAGATATGATAAAGAATACATATGAACACTTAAAAGTCGAGAATATTCTCAGGCCGGGTTTAAAGAGAGCAAAATAGGATTTTGGAGGTAGTTGAAACATGAAAGGGGCTTTTCTCTGTTGCTGGAGAGTGATCAAATGGGAAGCCTGAGAAGGAATGTGAGCAGCCTGTAGAAGCAATGAACAGATTACAGTTGACTGGCAAATGGAAACCTGGGTCTCAGCTATGCAACAATCACAAGGAACTGAATTTGGCCAACGACCTAAATGAATTTAAAGTGGATTCATTTTTAGAGTCTCTAAAAGGACATCTTAACTTTGGCCTTGTACAATATTAAGTAGATGACTCAGTTAAGCCTAACTTTGTACCTAACTCTCACCTACTGAACTGTGAAATAAAAATGTGTTGTTTGCTGCTACTAAATTTATGTTATGAAAGCAATTAAGAAAAACTAATATATGTTTAAATAACAAAGCTGACTCAAGAATAAATAAGTTGAGTAGACCTGTATCAATTAAATAAATTTAATTCATAGTATAAAATGTTTTCATAATGAAACATGTTTAGATAGATACACCTTTAGCTTTTTGTTAAATTTTTAAGAACGAAATAATATCAAAGTTGTATTAGCCTTTTCAGAAAAGGAAAGGGGTGCTGTCATAATTCATTTTATGAGACCATCATTACCCTAATACTTAAATCAGAAAAAAATTACACTGTTAAATCCATGGCACAATGTCTTGCATGATCATGGATGCAAAATATTAATGTTATAATATTTAATATAATATTAATACATAATATAAATGTAATAGTATTAAATGTAATATAATAATATATTAGCACATCAAATTGAGTGATTATAATAGACTATCTAATATACTATGCTGGAATGTTTTTTTCCTAAGAATAAAAGATATAGATTAACTTCTAAAAATAAATTAATGCATTTATTCATATTAAAACAATAAAGGAGAGATATGTGGTCTAAGATCCTGTCTCTTCTCACCAACACTATTGCAATAGCATATGAAATCATCTGTCAGCTTCTACTTCTGCCCATTCCCTATACAATCTAATGTATTTTAGAAAACATTAGTTAAATCTTATCATATGCCTACTCAAACTTCTAATGAATTCCCATTATACTCAAGGAATGGGGATCTAAACTCTTAATGTTAAAAAGCCTAATGTTATTGGCCTCACACTCTTATTTAGGCCTCTATCTCTGACCATTTATTTTAGTAACACTCTTTTTTTACTTCTTAAACACGGCAAGCACAGAGCTACCTGAGGACTTGGTGATTTGTCTACTACCTACCTGGAAAGATCTTTCTTCAGACCTGTGCATGACTTGCTCCCTCACTTGATTCAGGTCTGCTATACTGTATCATCTTTGAGGAGCCTTTTCCAACCACCCAGTCTATAAACTACCCCTCTGAATTTTCTCCTCTTACATTGCTTTGTTTTTTGTTGTAATATTTACCATAACACCTCAACATATTTAGCTAACTATTTATTTATTTTAATTTTTTCCTGTTCTTCAAGCACAGGAATTTTATCTGTGTATCATAACTTTTAGTCCTCACAAGAGCGCCTGGCACAAACCAGACTCTGTGTGTGTGTGTGTGTGTGTGTGTGCGCGTGTGTGTGTGTGTGTGTGTGTGGGGGGGGAGAGAGAGAGAGAGAGAGAGAGAGAGAGAGAGAATGAATTAATAAATCGATGGTTAGTATATTATAGCAATGATTGTTTTCCCACTAATAATCTCCAAATTTTTTTGTTTTAAGTCATTTGACAATTTCTGTTTTTTCCTAAATTCATGCTGTACAGGTGGATAATGCCTTAGTATTAGGAAAGATGAAACAATTTATGACTGAAAGAGGTCATTTATATGAAATATAAATTTTGTTGGGAATCATCAGGAAAAAAAGATATAAATTTTGCCACACAATATTTCAAGCACAATTGTATTGTGTAAAAAATAATAATAATAATAGTGGACCCAGAGGATTTCAGGGCAGTGGAAGTGTTTTATATGGTGGATACGTGCATAATACATTTGTCAAAATCTACAGAATGTACAATACCAAAAATGAGTCCTAATAAAAACTATGGACTGTGGATAATAATGATACAACAATGCAGGTTCATTGATTGCAAGAAAGGTGCCACTTTGGTGAAAGATGTTGACAGTTAAGGAGGCTGTGCATGTATGGAGGTATTGGTTATATGGAATTCTGTACTTTCTGCTCAAATATGCTGTGAGCCTAAGATGACTGTAAAAATATAAATGCTATTTTTTAAAAAGAGTAGATGCTTCAATTTACTTGAGAATTCAGTGTCCTTGACAAACATTGAGATATAATGTTTTAAAATAATTTTCAGTATTCTGCTCAATCTAATATTTTATGGCAATTGCTTGTGTTCTTTGAAATGAGAAGACACATTTATTTTGTCCAATATTTAGGTTATTTTTTAATCATTCTATTCTAAGGGAATTTAAATTATCATTGTCATAGACAAATGGTTAAGACAATAATTTATCATAAACAAATTAATTTATGAGTAATTCTTATATATAGCTTATGAATCTTGAAAATTATGTCCAATGTATCTTTCTTCAAAGATCACAAGCCATTATTTCTCCTCATACTTGTCTATGACAGAAACTAAAATACTAGTATCCAGTATTGAATCAAATAAAATTTAAATTTTCAGTAAAAACCTTAGAAAAATATTTTTAAATATTCAGTCAAAGCATGCATGCCATACAATACTAGAAATGAATTAAATATTCAAGAAGCTTCTATGGAGCCTAAGGAAATGCTCTTTTCAGTTGTAATCCAAAGAAGGATTTCTTCCATATAGAAGGGTGGTCTGTCAGTATAAACTTTGTGTTTTATTGTGAAAGTATAGTTTGTGTAGGTCTATAGCTTTAACTGAAATTAAAATAAATAAATAAATAAATAAATCCTGAAAATCTTAAGTTTCTTAAAATAACTGTCTGGGAGTAAGACCTGATTTAACCTGAACTCATTTACTGGAATACCTGACCTGAACTAATAGTAGTAGGTTAATTATAGTCTTTATTTATCCCTCTTATTGTGAATATTTATGTTTCCTTGACGATGTAATAATGATGGTTCAATTAAAGAATGCTATCCTATATCCAACTGAAAATTATTGTAAAATATATTGTATATACACTGGATAATGTTTTACAACCTTATAATTTCTAAAGTCTAAAATGCTCTGGCTTCAATGACTTTGATGAGAAATTGTCAACCCAAACATCCTTATAAAATAAATTTCAAATACTATGAATAAGTCTTCATTGAAGAGTAATAAGCTGAAACCAATATCTGGAATATAATAAATGCTGAATAGTTGTTAAGCATTACTATTAGCTTGAATTATTGGTCTCTAAACTACAAAAGAAGAGTCGTTGTCAACTAAAAATCAAATAGGATATCTCAAATACAAGTCAAAAACTGAGGTGAATCTAGTCCTACTGACAAAACAGACAAAATATCCTTACCTGCATCTTTTCCCATCCAAACTTTTTTTTTTTCTGATCTAATCTTTCAGTTACTCAGATCCAAAGCCTTGGTATCATCCTTGATATACTCATACTGTTTGTTCTAGAATACGAAACATGCTAGTATCAGAAAAAACCCTCCAATCTAACCCCACACACAATTGTTCAAGAAAGAAGATATTAGATTGCTACTTTGTCATAGTTTTTGTAAGGCTGAGTGGGATAACGATAGACAGATATCTACTTATTTGGTATGATTTTGTGTTGAGTATAGCAGAGGTAGAAGCCTGTCAGTGATGGCTTGAGCAACAAGTGCAGTGTAGTTGTTGGGATGGTGTTTGATGTTAAGTCAGGGAAGGGTTATTTTGTTTGGTTTTCTGCTTTATTATCAGATGCTATTTTTAAGTATGATAGTAGATCATATTTTAATGCTGATATGAATAATCTAGAGACAGTTTGGCGATAGTATGAGAGACGGGATTAACAAAGACATAACGACCTTGAGAAGGGGATAATGGATGAGATCTAAGCAAAAATGAAAGAAATATTCTTTGACAGATAGAAAGGTTTTACTATTGTAAAAATAGAGAGAGAAAATGAAGTAATGAAGTTCACACTTACACAGGTTTGTAAGTTCAACATTATTTATTGCTGAAACTGCACATCTCATTTATACAGGCATATGCATTAGATATAAATAAATGTTTTTCCTCTGGCATAAATAATTCTTTTAGATTAAATCTCATTAAAAAGTTTCTGTAGCCTTTAGAAACTCACACTTTATCAGTAATCCTGTTCTTCTGCAAAGTAAATTATAGTTCTAAACATTTAAATCAACACCTAAGTCAAAATGTTCTTTTATTAAGTTACTGTACATTGTATAGTTTATTACAGAGTATAACATATATTATCAGAAATTGGTAATACATTTCAAGTTTTTGATGATGATGTTTAGCTTTCATAAAATTTCGGCATTTTAAAATATTTTGAATTAAAATATTTCTTTCAAGTTTAAAAATATATTTCTGGTAAGGTAATGTCACATGTTATAAATGAGAAATGAATTATTTTTTTAATACAAATGTTTTTTGCATAATTAGTGCTGGATAGTTTAATAAATAAAATCAGATTTCTGATATTCAAAGGTCTATATTTTCAATGAAGGGTGAGAATTTTAAGGTATTAGAATCTGGAATTATTCTAAGAAATTTCATAATAGCTTTCAGAATGTGGGTTAGATGTGGACAACTGCTATTTTAGAATGAAGTTTAAAAGAATACATTTTTCAAATTGCTAATAAACTTGCAGAATAGCAAACAATATTTGACCTTTTTACAAAATTTCTACTTCTTCAGTCCCTCACCACATAAAGACTTATTACCAAAATATTGACAGACTATATAAAATATGTACCAATGACTTGTTACTAGCTTAATAAATTTTGTTTTTTATATGATGTAACAAATAATTTAAATTACAGAATTTTAGTCCATTCCATAAATTTGTGTATCTCTTTCTTGATTTAAGGACATATAGAGTTTTCCAAGTATGAGTATACGCTGTTAAGCCCAATTTTTCTTTTTCTCAGTTTACCAATATCATAAGGTGCTTAAATAATGATAAATTGTGACACAATTTCAATGAGATAAAGAAAAAATGTTTAGGGCACATAATATGTATATTCAATTATTTCATTTCTCACATATAAGTCATGAAGCAGGACTGGCTTAAACTGTAATAGATGAAAGTGTCATATTTAATCCCACCATTAAAATGTATATTCTTAGTAACCAGTTTGTTTAAAATACATTTGAAATTCCATAGAGCTTACTAAGTGAACAAACTAAAATCACTTGGCCTTGGCATATTTAGGATATGATATATAACACAGTTTACCTCTCAAGCACTCAGTATATCTTCCTCATGATTCTGAAATAGCTTAAAAAACATATTATTACTTTGAATGTTTAGCACAGGCTTGACTCAAGAATTAAATTTTGGGATGATGCAGAGCAGAACATGAATTAATGTCTGCCAAGTATTTGTTAAATAACTGTTCTTAGTAAGTAAATTTATCTCAAGTGTATCAGGGAAAACTCTCTAGTATATTAAGTAAAGTCATCAAGGATAAGAATCTTTATTCCTGAATGATTGCTTTTATACAGGTTTTTATGTTTAAAAAAGATTCACTTGAATATGTAGCATCCTAATGTATAAATGAAAGTTCATATTAAACAAAATTGATATAGAGTATTTGGGACTCACAGAAAGTAAATAGGATAAAGCATGTACTTTGAATAACCTGTTGTAGCTTATTAATGGTATATGGTGGTACCCATTGAAAATATATGGTATGATCATCTGAGTTTATTAAACATTGATAATACCTGGCCCAGCCCAGCACCTTTATTCCCATGAGCCTAATAGTTGTCAAGATCCAAAGTAGGATAAGCTACAGATATCCTGGTGTCAATTACAGCTCATTGTCTGAGATTCACATTTTAATCCATCTCACATTCTGCTTTTTGGTGCTTCTTTCATCCCTTATAATTCTTATCCTGGCACTTGTGTCTTGTTTTTGGTTCTTTCTTCAGTGATAATTTACAATGACTGCTTTTGTTAGGTTGCTTCTGGGATTTCAAAATTGGTGCTTCATCTAGTATAGTCAGAGCCAAAGACCTTAACCCCAAATACAGAACTTTCTGGCATCTTCACAGGAGAGACAGTGGAACACTGAAGACATGTCGTAACCTCTTTTGTTGTTGTTGTGACCTTTTAAGTCCTTTGGGAGCCATTAATTAATTGTAGGACTAAGAAAGGTCTGGAAGATACCTTATTTTCACTGTATTTAATTCTCATTATGCTAAACCAACATTTACATCACCCCCAGATTATATTTTATCTATCATCTATCTATTATCTATCTATCATCTATCATCTATCTAGAGCTAGCTAACTAGTTATCCATTTATCATCTATCTTTATATCTCTATGTATCTATCACCGGTTATCTATCTATCTATCTATCTATCTACCTATCTATCATCTATCTATCTATCTATCTATCTATCTATCTATCTATCTATCTATCATCATCATCATCATCATCATTATCTATCTATATCATCATCTATTATTATCTATATCCATCTGCTATCTATTCTCAAACTGGGCACTGAAGCACAGTTTATGTCATATATACTTTTCCTGGAGAGAATTGTATGTAACATTTTTTAGCATCTGAAGTTTTTTATTCTGATTCAGAATTTTATGAAGCCCCAAAATAATGTTTTCAAATGGACTAGAATATATTTTGTTTCATTTTGTTGGAAAATAGAGGCAGAACCATAAGTCTTTTGGAATGTGTAGCCAGGTGTTTCTCTCCATAAAGATTAGATAAGAGTCTCAGCAACTTGGTAGAGTGTGTGAGCATGTGTCCTAACCTGGCCAGATCTGAATAACATTATGATTCTCCACCTCTTTAATAACCATAGTGTTACTCAGTTACCATGCTACTAAGAAGTGACACAGAATTCAGTTTAGAACAGCAGAATTAGACCGTGCAATAAACAAACTAGGGAGTAGGGGATATGTGTGTGTAGCTGTACATACATGTATGTGCACACACACATGTGCATGATAAGAGTGGGGTCTCCACAATTTTTTGGCAAAATTTATTATTAGAAGCTCACGTAATTTTCAATGTATACATTTAGCTTCCTTAACATATTGTGTGACATATAACATTTTAATGGAAATAAGTTAAATGAAAAACCTGTAAGTGTTTCAAATATTATTTCTCTATATACTTTCTCCTCCAACCAGAAATTTATTTCTTATACAGTTGATTTTTAAGCCAGGCATTTTTAATCTTTTCAGAATCACAAACTCTTTAAATTTTATTTCCAGAAGTAAAAGCACGTACTTATAAAACCAAAATATTTTGATGTAATTGCAGTGCAATGTGACCTGCCTGAAGCTCACCTTTGCCCTGAGAAGAGCTAATAGGTTTTCCCCTCCTCAATGAGTGTACCTTCAAGACACTCATAAAGAGAGAATTCTCCTGTGAGTAAAAGGCATAATAAAGTTCTCAAGAACACAAAATAATTCACCTCAATAAAGATTAGGGTCTTATCATTGTCTCTATTTTATATCTTATACAGTGAAATAGGTGAAAAAGTGGGGAAATACTCTGATTTCTCTGTTTGGGTCTTAGAGAAGTCTCCTGCTAAGAGACAGTATCTCTACAGAAGACCATGTGGAAGTAAAGGTGGATCTAGCTTAGCAATATCATGTAACTTGGATTCCTTAACAGAAATCGCCCAGTTAAGGTCAGTAAATAGAGTCTGGATTTAGCTGGATTGCCCATTTTTGGGATCCTAGCAGAAGGCATGGCATCTTTTTAAGGCAAAGATCATGACACTGACTGTATCTTTCCTTAATCATGACTAACTGTCGTTGTTTCTCCTGTTTTGGTTCTGCTAGTCATTTTTTTTTTCCCAAAGATAAAAACTTGTATCTCCAGTTTCTGGCTAGGATCCTGTTTTATCATAGATGAGTCATTTAAATTATGCTGATACTACACATCTTAGTAGCTATGTAATCAGAAATGATTACTTTGACATGAATCTTCTTCATTAGACATTTTAGATGCTACGATTTATCCCAGATTCACATTTATTACAGATCCTTGAGACTTTTGGTTTTCTTACTGATATGCTAGCTCTGGGATGGCATGTTTCTAAATTACCTTTAAAAAAAAAATTATATATATATATGTATATATATATATATAAATACATATATATATATATATATACATACACACACACACACACATATATATATGTATGTATGTATGTATATATGCCATTTAGACCCAGAGACCCAGAACATAGTGGAATGGGGGGGGGGGTTGTTATTCTGAAACACAGAAATTGGCTAGAATTGCTTTCTTCATTTTGATCATAGATTGCCTGATATACTTGACATGTTTTCTACCCCAAATGTTGCCATCTTCATGATCAGAAACAAATCCTCCTTAGATAACCAATAGTAGTCAAGAGTAGAATTTGTCATGTAAGTCCATATTGGGACATAGCCCAAGACTTTGGCTTTATTGTTATACTATTTAAATCAATTGATCATAACCTTTTAATGATATAGCAAAACATTAGCTATTAAAGTTTTTAATTGCCAAAAGATTTTTAACATGGAAGTCAAATATAATTGTGGATTGGAGTTACAAGAAAATAATTTAAAATTTGGTCAATATATGGGTCACAATGTCCAGTTAAAGAGTAACTTTATAATGTAAGTTGCATTTTGAGACGATATTACTAAATTGTATAAAATTGTTTAAGATTTGAGAATCACATTTTTGATACAGAATTTTCTCTTTTATTTCCAAATCAGGGCTCTGTAGAAACTGTGGTTTAAGGCTTTTTTGTTTGGACCACTTATTTTGGTCCCTGATTGTTAAAATAATAACGACAAACTTATATATGGACTTCTTGTTTCTGGAACACTTCTGTAATTGCGATAAACTTTCTAAAAATTCACTTATAAAAGTTTGAATTTTTTGCCTGCCTACCTCTGCTACCTGAAATGAATATAAGCCTTTCATTTGCTTTACAGGGATTGGGATTGTTATCAATAGTAAAATGTCCTCTGTTATTTATCTTTTGTTAACTCTACTGTAAATTATAGATTTCAGAAACAAGTGAATATTTGAGTTATACTGTCATTTCAAGAGTATCCCACGATTGTGCTAGCAGGAAATTCTTATCTAATTTCTGCAGTGTTTTAGTACTTATCCTAAGACGTTATGAGAACTTACAATAAAAATGTAGAAAAAGCTTCTAAATATACTACATACATATACTACAGCATGATAGAAAATGAAGAAAGAGTGCTAAGTTAGTATCACAAGAAACAAAATGGATCAGGGTGACAAAATAATGAGATGTAGATCTATTGCCACTTCAGGATGTCAGATTATTAAGAATAGGTTTACTGAGCCCAAAAGTTACTGCCTCACTATTACCGTTCTGTAGTTAACATAAGTCAGCTCTGTGGTAGCAGTGAACTCTCTGAAAAATATTTATTTAACAGTTGGTGTTAATGAATGTTTTTGCTTTTTTTTTTTTTCAACTTTTCAACTACTGCTATGGGTTAAGTGGTCTCAAAAAGATACTGGGTTATGACCAAATATAAAAATATTAACTGAAAATTACTAGTAGTAAGGTATGAACAAGTTAATTTTCCTGAACTTCAGTTTACTCTTCTGGCAAATTGTTTTAATCACACCTTGAAGAACATTTGCCAAGATTAACAATATAACACAGATGAAAACAACTGGTCATTTGTCATTGCTGTTATTCAATAAATGTTCTTAGTTCCATTCTTGTTTGAATGATAAATTTTTATTAGGATCAAATAGATGATAGATAGATGATAGATTAGATATAGATGATTGATAGAAAGATAGATGATAGATACTTGATAGATGATTGATAGATACATACATATTTATATTCACAATGGATGAGATAAAACTAGAATAGCTGATTAAACTTTGTTAAATTTGTTTATAGCTCTTCATAAACCCAATAGATCTATTTCCTTACTCAAAAATAATGACAATATTTGATATCTAGAAATCAACCAAAGTTGGGATTAAGCACATTAAAATAATTTTATTTAGCTATGTTTCTTATTTAACTTTATTCTCAGTAACTTTTATCTCACTTAGATATTTAAAGCACACCATTCCATTTAAAAGATTTCTGTGCCCCAAACAGAATGCACATATTATAGAAAACCCAAACTATAAATGCAGTTTTCAGATATATAAATATCCTTCTGAAATAGTTATATACTCTAAAAAAATTTAATTTATGTTCAAAGCCTTTTTATAATGAAAAATCCAGAAAATTAGGAAGTAAGAAAATGAGTTTATGATCTAGTTCTACTCCTTATTTGCTGTAGAACTTGAGATAATTTATTTATACCTCTTTCTCAATTTCTTCTTTTACAAAATTATTCTGTTATTATTACTATTATTACTATGTTACTGAGCACTCTACCCACACCCACTACTATCTACTTCTCAAATCTATTGTAAAAGCAAAATAAAATGAAAAAATAAATAAATATGTTAAACCAAAACATAGTGCTTTCCTTAAACCCAGGAAACACAAAAAAGATATTTGTTCATATACATGTATGGTGTGTTTGTGTATATATGGTTGATGTGGAAATCATCATTACTACTTCTGAAACTGAAAGCAAAATCTCAGTGCCAATACTTTTCAGTACCAATAGTCCATTTCTTGCTTGTTTCTGATATTCATTTCAACTATTCATTAGCCTGTTTGTGACTAGTAAAACGCCAGTAACTGGACAGAAAGCAACTTTTCTTAACTTTTGAAGTGTGTGATCAGATTATTTTGTGATTTGTGACATTTTATGGAAGTATAAAAAAAGATGAAAGAGGTAATGAAGTTTGATTAAGTATTTGTGATGTATTAGTCCATTAAAGATCAGTCAGATGTAGTGTTTAAAATGAGGGCTCTGTAATCAGGAAGACTGGGTGTCCCAACCTAGGCTTTGCAACTTACTAGCTGGTCTCATTGACTGAGCTATTTCCCTTATCGGTCTAGCTCCATTTTCTTACCATTAAGAGGAATAATGATGATAATAATAGTAGTAATAATAATACCACCTAACTTATAGAATTATTTTTAGATCACTTTTAAATATCCAAAGCACTTATAACAGATCATGGGATAGATCTATTCTTCTAACTTTACAGATTGGAAACCAGGACATGGAATTGTTAAGAACTTCCCAAGGTTACTGCGGTCAGTAAGTATCAGTCTGGATCCCATTTGATTCTATGTTAGTGTTCTTTCTGTTGTGCTGAAATGACTATGATAAAGATAGCTGTGAATTTTTACCAGTAAGATTGAAAAACAAATGAACTATGCCTGAATAAAGGAAGAGGGAAGATTGGCAGAGGAAATGGATAGAGTTGGTAGTAGTTTTTATTGTAATTAAAAGAACTCTATAGAAACATACTTGATATATATGAGATTGATTACAAGAGTTTTTGGAAGACTTGATGACTTATTTTGGGTGTTTCTTTCTCTGTGGCTTATTTCTCTCTGAGGATATATTTACTGCCCTCTCTTCTTTTTTTATTAAGTCACTTTTAGTGATTTTCCTATGAGGCTGCCCCAGCCCAATTAAAAAAAAAAATGGCTATATTTTTAAAAAGCTTTTAGGGGGAACACAAAAGCCTTTTAACAAAAACTTTTTATCACAGTTGTCAAAGACACAGACATTCCTCCTCTAATTACTGATGCTTCCTCAGTTTATTCTCATGTATCAGTCAGCATGAGCTTTTAAACACTGCAAATCAAATATTATCCTCCCACCATGCCCCAAATCTTTCATAGTTTCCAAACTTACTCTCAATGAAAACTAAGCTGCTGACCAGGGTCTCCATGGCCATATATGATTTAATTCCTACATACCTTTTCCATATCAATTCATAGTACTACTCTTATGCAGATCCAACCACACTGGAGTTGTTCTTCTATTCCTTAACCATTCATGCTTCCACTTTTTGCTATTACTGACTGGGAATTCATGCTTCCACTTTTTGCTATTACCCTTGACTGGGAATTCATGCTTCCACTTTTTGCTATTACCCTTGACTGGGATGTTCTGCTTCCAGGTCAGGTCTTAGCCACACCTCTATTGGAAATTATCTTCTTCATAAATGTTTCACTTCCTTATTTATCTGCCTCCTCCATCACTCACATATAAAATACAATTAAAGCTCCATGAAACTAGGGATTTGTGTATCATGGTCAGTTCTGTATCCTTATTATGCTTAAGTGATAAGTAAATAAAATAACATGTTGTCCCTTATACACAGAGATGAATCATCAGTATTGCCCACAATTTGGGTGATCTCACTTTTACTAGTGAATGTGCAGTAATTCATTTTTTTTGTGTGTTTCATTTACCATGTGACTGAAAGGAATTAAGAGTGTCTCTAGTGGTAGGTACATATATGAAAAAAGAAAGAATTAAAAATTGAAGCATGTTTCTGAGGAATGCAACTTGGTTTTCTGAGGCAATCCATTGAGTGGCTAGAATGGCCTCTTAAATAATTGCATTTTCTTGAATCAGTATGCTGTGACTAAACTACTTGTGATAACAGAGAATTGATTTTTCCTTTATACTTCCCTTCCAAATTCAAACCCTACCGTAAGAAGAAACAATTAGATTCTTTCTAAATGCGATGTTACTGATGAGCTTATTCCATGGTCAATGGTGGAAATCAATTTTCGTTTAAGAACCTACAGTACTTTGCCTTTTTCCTTTTTTGTAATCTTTATCGATTCTTCTTTCCCTGGAAAGACACTATCCATTCTGCTGTAGCCAGGCACTATTTACAAAGTCCCAAAATAATGAAGTAAAAGTTCCCAGAGAGCTTCCCTAAACTGGCCACATGCCCACATTTTAATATGTAGATGAAGGCCATTATATCCATTACAAAAAATGGAAGAAGATTTCCAGTTAGAAGAGATTGGCACAATATTGTGGCAAGACTCTAAATAGGTTCTTCTCTGGTCTTTCTAGTGAATTCAGGGGCTAGAAAGAGTATAAAGAATACTATAATGGATTACATATTACTCTTTTTAGTTAAGTGTAACCATTAACTCTTTCAGATCAAAAGCAGTTTGAAACAACTGCCTCTGTTCTTCCAAGCTCTGAGCTATGGGTGTTTTGTATAGTGTGTATTTAGTAGATATTTGTTGACAGGAAGAACAATAATATCCATCAGTAATATTTATATCAATATGGTATACACAATGTTGTTCCTGGATTTATACAAACAATGGGTTCTGCCTTATGGAAATAACTTGTTTCAAAGCAAAGTTTTTTGGGCAGGTGCCTTCTCAGGTTAGGCAATCTTTCCTTTTCTGTTTATAATGAAAACGACACATAAAATGTTGGCAGGTAAAAATGGCCTCCTTCACATTTAGTTGTCGTATATAGATCTTCTTTGGCATGATTTTCCCATAAACATTTAAAAAACTTCCCTTCATGTAAAATTATCGTTTCATGTCTTTTGTAATGGAGGACAATATGTCATTTAAATGCATGAATCATGAATCAATAGGAGAAGCAATAATAACAACATAATTTAAACCTAAAATAAATAAAACCATTCCTAATATATTTCTTTGTGACAGTAGAAAATGAATATGGGGCCTCATTTAATAAAAATTTTTAAAAGCTGTTTCCTGTATCCTAATGAAAAAATGAAATAAAACATGTTTTTGACTCTAATTTTGCCACTGTACCCTTCTGACAAAATTGTATTTTAGTTTAACTTTTCTACCTTTATATACTTTTCTTGCTCTACTTCATGAGTAATTTCTGCTATCTATTCTTTCCCAGTAGAATTTAGAGAACTTTTATTATCAGAATTATCTTATAAAGTATTCTTAATTATAAAATTAACTTGGCAATAAAATGAGAAATTTATTTTCTTTTATATCGTGCTTATGAACACATGGTAGTTTATTTAACCTTTTAAATAAAAGTCTAGTAACATCTAAACTCTAGCTGTGTTTATTAACTGAAAATTAGTACTTGATAGATGGCCACGGGGATGCGGGGCACAGCATAGGGAACGTAGTAGTAATGTAATGGTGAGGTGTAGAGCCAGAGGAGAGAAAGCAATCAGGGAGATCATTTATAAACTATATAAATGTCTAACCAGTGTACTGCATACTTGAAACTGATAATAAAATTAAATTAAAACAAAGAAAATGTATGCTCTATTTTTATTTAAAAGTATTATACTGTATATGTTTTGACTATTTCACAATTCTAGAGATTTGGTGTAGTTTATTTCATTCTGTTGTTGCATCTCTTTGCATTTGTAGCGTTGTTTTCACCAGTCATGTAGCTTTCACTTTGTTGGAGATGCTGGTAGATTTGAACACTGCACTTTCTAGTCATTAGAGTAAGGTAATCAGAAGTTCTTTGGTTTACTTAAGAAGAAAAGTCTTTCAAATACACATATTTGAATCACTTTGGTACAGCAGTCACACTGTCAAGAATTAATGGTTTTCTTAACAGTTGTGTCCCTACAGAATGTTTTCAGCTGTGTTGTGATTGCTAGACTTTTCCCTGCTGGGAAACTGACCCATATACCTGTGAAGATCAGAAATTTCCATTGTCCTCTTGGGATATCAGTCAGCCTTCTCTAACCCAGTCGTTAAGTCAGGCAAAAAAAAGAGCGAGAAAGAGCTAAATCAATAACATAGATCTAAGACGTGGTTTCTATATGTGCTAGACAGCTACAGCTAGTAGAGTGAAAAAGCAAGAAAATTAATTTTTAAGATGTTCCAGAAAAACTTTGGGTAATGGTATGTATACGTTTATATTAGATGTGTTGTTTCTAATAATATATTTCTATGTCATCTGTGCTAATAACTCATGATTATTAGAATCAGTTTCATTTTTACTGGAGTTATTTATTTGAATAGAAAATTATCACTTAGTTGCAGGCCAGATTGAAAGATTAGAGAGGAAAAATTGGAAGGAAATAGTTGTGCGGGTTACTTCTCCACTAATTGTGGATTAGTTCCTAGCCCTCTCCCATTCACTTGGGGTTCAATAGTGTTTTTAACGTATATTCTAAATTTCTTAGTGATCCTGTCTTTAGTCTTTTTTGCTAAAAGCTTTTTATTATAAATATATAATAAACACATCATCTACAACATGGAACCTCAAGGAGGAAATAGCTGTATCATATTTGAGCATTTTCTTCCAAATTTAATAAGCTAGTATATTATATTAAATGGTGTTTCCCTAAATAGAATAAATGTATTTTCTCATGATGTATCAGCTACCAGATAAAATACAGGACATTGAATTAAATTTGCATTTAAATAAACAATGGATATTTTTATTATAAGTATGTTTCAAATATTATACAGGACATATGCTAAAAATTATTTGTTGTTATCTGAAATTCAAATTTAATATTAGTGTATTATAACCTTTGCAATATTTGGGACATTTAAAATAAAAATTTAACTGTTTTTGGAAATACAAATGTAACTCAATGTACTTTATTTTTATCTGCTAATTCTGACTATCTCAATTGTGGATCATTTGAAATATGAAAAATGTTATATTTAGATTCCTATAACTTTAACATATAAACATAATGACTTATAACATTTTAATGTACTTCTTGCAGATTTTTATATAATATTTTACTAGAATTGTGCTCATAATACAAATTTTATTTTTAAAAATAATTTTTAAAAGATTTATTTTTATTAGACTAAAATTGATACAATGAGTGGCTTGAAGATGGGTAATACTAATCTTTGGTAAATTTATTGGACTTTCCAATGTAGTTTTAAATAAGTCATTTCATGTCCTTTAAAGGGGCAAGAAATTGTGAGTCAAATTTTCTTCACACAAGACAATGTCATTTTAATGCAATATATTTATGCAAAGAGAAATTAAGAGCTATTTTGTTTATTGATTTTTCTACCGTGGCCACTGTAAAAATGATTTTGCTTTTCATAATTTGGAATAGTAGTCATTATTATTCTATGTATTAATGAAATATAGCAAAATATTTAATTAAAAAATAGGATAATAAATCTGGAGCAGGAAATAAATTCCTAGAAATGAAAAAGAAATGACTACATAAGAAGGGAAGTTAAGGGATGCAGTAGAGAATAGAATTTCATCTTTGTATGACAGAATCTAACAAATGATTATCCTTATTTTTTAAATTCTTTTTTTTTTGTTATTCTGATTGGGTATATTCAGCTACCTTGTCTTCCAATTCACTGATTTGATCTTCTGCTTCATCCAATCTACTGTTGAATCCTTCTAGTGTATTCTTTAATTCCATTATCATATTCTTCATTTCTGTCTGGTTCTTTTTTTATGGTTTCTATATCCTTTTTTATGCTGTTGAGGTTCTCATTGTGATCATCCATTCTCCCGCTAAGTTCATTGAGCATCCCTATAACCATTATTTTGAACGCTGACTCTAGTAGATTGCTTACCTCCATTTCAGTTAGCTTTTCTGGAGTTTTCTCTTGTTTCATTTGAGGCATGTTTCTTTGTTTTCTCATGTTATTAGCCTTTCTGTGTTCTTTTCTATGTGTCAGGAACATTTGCTTTGTCTTTCAGCCTTGGCCAGATGACCTAATGTGGAAGTTGTACTGTATGATTCAGTGGCACACTCTCCCTGATCCCTTGTGCTGGGAGCTCTTAAGGTAACCTATGTGTGGGTCGTGTATGATTTTCTGTTGTCTCCAAGCCTTTATTATTGTTAGTAGATCACTGGGTGGTATTAACATTCAGGCTGATTAATTGTGGGAATTGGCTGCACCCTCAGGATAAGAGTTGTTGTGTGAGGCTGATCCCACTGAGTGAGATTTGCCCTAGCAGGCTTGTGTACTTGTCACAACCTCTCTTTGTGTGTATCACTACTGAAACTAGTCAGGAGTTGCTCCGTTATGGTCTTGTGCCAGCCTATAGAGGCATTGGTTCTATGGCCCCTTGGGAGGGGCTCTTCCAATAGGTAAGGTCAGCTGCTGCTTTTGATTGCTCAGGGCTACCCAGTGAGAACTTCAAAGCAATCCACAAATGGTTGTTGCCTATACTGGATCTATAGGTAAGTAGAAGAGACAACGCTACAGACAGCTCTTGGTTATCCCCTTTCCCTCACCTATGGCAGTTTAGCAGAGGGACTAGTGCTCCACAAGGCCTGATACTGCCTATCAGTTGCCTGTAAGTCTCTGAAACTGGATGATCCTCTGGGTGACATGCATGTTAAGTTGTGCAAGGTCCCTGGGAGTCTCCTGGGTCTAGTGAGTAAATTCCCCCTGCCACTGCAGTGTCAGTTTTCATGCCCATGACATCTCTGGGGCTCACTGGATAGATTTCCACTTGTAGCAAGGCCAACTGCTGCCCACCCTGGGCCTAAATGTGCTACCCTAGAGCAGGAAAAGCTGCCAACCAAAGTGCAGCAGGCACTTTGTATATTGGATGATGTAGGAGCTGAGGGAGTCAAGGGTCATTAGTCAATAAAGACCCCTGCAATTGCCTTAAGAGTTATTGCAGCTCATACAGGCAGCAGTGGTCTGTTCACAATTGTTTGTTTGTTTGTTTGTTTGTTTGTTTTGTTTTGTTTTGTTTTGAAATGCACTCACTGTGTTAGCCAAGTTCTGTAGTCTGTGTTAACTGCTCAACCCCAGAGTCGAGTAGGGCACAAAAGGCTATCAATGGGCTGCAGGCACTTTGTGGCTTGGGAGAAGTGGGATTTCAAAGCAACAAGGTTCGTTTGGTTAAAACAGCCTCAGTTTGCTGCAACTTCTGTGCCTGGTGTTCCACTGTAGACCCAAGATCAAGTATGAACAATGCCATCAGGGGAACACAATATTCAACTCTTTGCAGGCAGCAAAGATCTGCCTGCATTGATTTCTGTGCAGTGACCACCCTGTGCCAGCCAAAGTTTGTTGTCTGTGTGGATAAGGCGATCAACGGAGGGGATGGCAGGGCCAGGTTTGTTCATTGTCAGTAGGCCACCTGGGGAAATTTATGAGTAGGGTGGGGCAGGTCTCAGAGAGACAATTGCAGTCAGATCAATACAGCCTCTGTCTTGGTGCAAATTTGGTAACTGTTATGAGTTCCACAGAAGACACAGATCACAGCAAAACCAGCTGCTGTCTGAGACTGTCCGACAAGTCCCCAATATCTGCCCAAGTTCATGTTGGCAGCAGCAATCTGCCTGATCCTGTCTCTGTTGCTGGGATTAGAAACGCTGCTCACAAAGATGGCCACCCTGTTGTGAATATTTGGCTCTGAATCGCTGGGATCAATGCTTGGCATCCATCCAGGAATAACTACCACCTGCAGTCTGCAGGTTAGGTGGGGAGAGATGATCCCTTCAGACCAGCGCTTCCAAATGGTTCTGTGGGAGGGGTCTGCACAATCAAGCTGGCCTGGTCTGTAGGTTACCCTGTATGGGTACTAAAGCAAATGGTGGCTATCTTTTCAGCCCTCATTCTGATTCCAGGTAATGGAGACTTTTTCAGAATTAATCCCAGGCAATCCTCTTACCACTGCCAGCGCCCTGGATTAGTGTCTGCAGATCAGAAAGCCTTTGTGCAGGTCCTTCAAAGGGACATCTAGAGGCTCAGCCACCTTTCGTCTTACCCAGATAGCCAGAATCCCCTCTAATTTCTACAGTCAGAATTATTGGCATCTCCTCCTCCCTGGGCTGGGCACCTGTGCTAGAGAACCCCCAGATGAGACCAAGATCCCCGCTCTCCTTCAGGAGAGCCTCTGCAGCCTCTGTCTCCCTCTCAGTGATCCTCCATCTCCCACAAGTACAGGTCCAGCCCGATTAGCAACTTTGTCTCTCCTACTGGCTTTGATGTGGCTCCTTTATATTATCAGATATAGGTATTATGATCAGCTGGACTTCAGGTGATTCTCCATGTTGATTATTTTATAATTTGGTTGTAATTTCAGTGCAGTCCTGGAAGGAGACGAACCCTGCTTTTACCTAGTCCACCAACTTCCCTTGACTCTCCACGATACACATTCCAAGACTTCATTTGTTGTGACTGAGTATTATTCCATTTATATATGTACCACCACTTCTTTATCCCATTGTCTGTTGATCAGGTCTTAAGTTGCTTTCATATCTTGGCTATCGTAAATAGTGCTTCAGTGAACCTAAGGGTGTATGTTTTTTATGAGTGTTTTGTTGTTGTTGTTGTTGTTGTTGTTTTGGATAAATACACAAAAGTATAATTGCTGAGTCATAGGTAGTTCTATGTTTAATTTTTTGAGGAAACTCCAAACTCTTTTCCATAGTAGCTGTACCAATTTGCAATCCTACAAACAGTGCATTAGGGTTTCCTCTTTTCCACATCCCTGCCAATACTTGCGGTTTGTTGATTTGTTGATGATAGTCATTCTGACAGGTGTGAGGTGATAGCTCATTCTGGTTTTAATTTGCATTTCTCTGATGATTAATGATGTTGAGAATCTTTTCAAGATGTCTATGCCATCTGAATGCCTCCTTTGGAGAAATGCCTATTCAGGTCCTTTGCTCACTTTTTAATTGGATTGTTTGTGTGTTTTTTGGTCTTGAGTTGTATGAGTTCTTTCTAAATTTTTGGATATCAATGCCTTATCAGATGTATCATTGGTGGATATCTTCTCCCATTCAGTAGGTTGTCTTTTAGTTTTGTGGATGGTTTCCTTTGCTGTGCAAAAAATTTTAGTTTGATGTGGTATCATTTGTTTATTTTTTCTTTTGTTTCCTTTCCAAGGACATATACCAAGAAAAGTATTACTATGAACAATGTTTGTTGCCTATGTTTTCTTCTAGAAGTTTTATCATTTTGGGCCTTATATTTAAGTCTCTAATCTATTTTGAGTTTATTCTTGTATATAATGAAAGAAGGTGGTCCAACTTCATTTTTTTTTCTTTGCATGTATCTTAGTTTTTCTAATACCATTTTTTGAATAGAACGTCTTTACCAATTGTATATTATTGCCTCCTTTGTCATAGAGTAAATGACAAAGGTGTGAATTTATTTCTGGGCTCTCTAATTTTGTTCCGTTGATTTATGTGTCTATTTTTATGCCAATACTAAGCTGTTTTGATTACTATAGCCTTGTAGTATAGTTTGATATCGGGTAGTGTGGTACTTCAACTTTATTCTTCTTTCTCAAGATTGTGTGGCTATTCGGAGTCTTTTATGGTTTCTTTGGTATTTTGATAGGAATTACATAGATATATAGATTGCTTTAGGTAGTACGGATTTTTTCACAACGTTAATTCTTTCTATCCATGAGATGGTATACACTTCCATTAGTTTTTATTGTCTTTAAATTTTCTTCAATAACATAATTTTGTGAATACAGTCTTTTTACTCCTTTGCTAATAATATTCCTTGGTATTTTTTTTTTTATGCATTTGTGAATGGGACTGTTTTCTTAATTTATCTTTCTGACAATATATCATTGATGTATAGAAATGCAACCAATTTCTGAATATTAATTTTATATCTTGCTACTTTCCTGAATCTATCAATTCTAACAGGGTTTTGTTTTTTGTTTTTGTTTTGTTTTGTTTTGTTTTTCAGAATCTTTAAGGTTCTCTCTGTACAGTATCATATCATCTACAGATAATAAACGTTTTATTTCTTTTTTTCCAATTTGAATGTTTTTTTGGGTGTGTGTAATTGTTGTAACTAAGACTTTCAATATTATGCTGAATAAAAGTGGTGAAAATGGACATCTTGTCTTGTTTCTGATTTTAAAACACTTTTAGCTTTTTCCTGTTGAGTATGATATTACCTGTGGGTTTGTCATATATAGCCTTTATTATGTTAAGGTATATTACTTTTATTCCCACTTTGCTAAGAGTTGTTTTATCATAAATGGATGCTGGATTTTGTCCAATGTCTTTCTTGCATCTATTGATAGGATCAAATAATTTTTATCCTTCAACTTGTTAATGTGGTGTATCACATTAATTGATTTGTGGATATTGCAATCTATTTTCTACACACCAAAAGGCCTTTTTTCTTTTTCTTTTTATTCAGATATTTACAATTATTTCTCAGGTATTCAGTGAGCTCTCTGATTTACATTCACAAGTTTGTCTTCAGTTTAATTTTTCTTTTATTATTTTATTAATTGTTGTTTATTACTTTTTGACTTCAGATAAAAGATATTTGAATGTAAGACCAACATTCCCTTCCCTTCATATTGTGTTATCTTCATTTGCTTATGAACTTCTTTTTTTATAACTCTTTTGAGATATATTTTACATATCATATAGTTAACTCATTTCAAGTATACAATTCAATAATATTTAATAAAGTAATAAATTTTTGTAATTATTATGATAAATCATTTTAAAAACATTTTCATCACCTGTTTGAGTTCCTATAAACTGTTAACTCATATTTTCCCCCAAGTACTGACCCCAGGAAACCACTAATTTGCCTTCTGTTTCTATAGATTTGCCTTTTCTGAATATGTCATGTAAATGGAATCATATGATATGTAGTCTCTTATGACTGACTTATTTTATTCTTTACTCTGTGAGCACTTCTAGTTTTTCTATATCAGTGCTTCAGTTTTCTAAAACTTCAAATCTATACTCAATAACCTATAGTCTGGGTTGTGATTCTGATATTGCATTTCCTTGAAATTCTTTCGTGAGCCCGCGTGCGCGCGTGCGCACCCCCCACCCACCCACAATAACAGGATTAGTTAAAGGTGTTTTATCTAAGAGAGCAATATAACTTAATGAAATTCAAGTGTTAAGAAAGGAAATTGATCAATTGAGTCAATTGCCATAAACTCAAAGTATACCAGTGATTGGATAGGTGGGCTTTTAAGAGGTTTACTTATACCCTAAAATTCTATCTATAATTTTTGTCTGTTCACTTTTCTGAGGATTATTTTAATTAGCTTCTTAAGAAAAGTTAAACCCTGCCCCCCTAAATTGTAAGAACTCTGTTAAGTCTTAATTTTTTTTTTTAAACTAATGGCACAGTGTCATCTAAGGCATTTATTTCTAATTTCTTTTTATCCTTCTGTTATATTGTCTGGATTCCTCTATAACAAAATATTCTTTTCTATTTTCTGAGTAAAAACAATTATTTTATAGTCATATTTCATGAAGAGAAAGACACAGTTGCTATTCTTATGTATATGCAATTTCAATCAAAAACCGTTACATTGTGGTTAATTGCTCTCATAATAATTTTGTCAGAGAAAATAGTCTCAAAAATCAGAACTTTTTCTTCAGAGAATCCTTTTTTGGGATATCTGACCTATTAACCAAAACAACATTTCTGATAAATTCTGTAAGCACCATAACTTAAAATACACACACACACACACACACACACACACACACACACACACACACACACACACACACGTATATATCTATTTATAGAAAATAAAGCATTGGTTAACAAATATCTTCTTCTAAATTATCAGGTTGTTTAGATGTATGTTGATACAATCACAATATATTGTAAAAATGATTCTCGTGTATTTCATAATCAAGTTCTAGAGCAGAAGCTGGATGAATATAAAATAATCATTAGTGCTTGTAGAATAAGCAAATGCTAACAGTAACCTTGATTCTCAGAGTAAAGGTCTGAGGTTCACTGAGCAAAATATTGGTAATTAGCTCTGATTTTACTGTTGTTGAAAAGTGTTAATTATTTAATGAGTTTTGAACTGCTTAACTGTTTTTTCCTTAATGAAAATTATAGAAATGTGTAATCAACACATTTTTATTTGCCCATTGAGGGACAGAAAACACATACACAAAAATGTTTTTACACCCTTCTTAATCAAAATTTGAAGGTAAATGCATCTCTTATAAATCTCTCATGTTCTTAGATGAATCGAAATATTGATAATTTTCAACACTTAAAATACAATTTTCTTTATGGAATATACAACATTTGTTCCCAAAACTGATGATTAATGGGACTTAAAATATGTATTTAGTCTCTTTTTGGTATTATAGTATTCTCTGTAAAACTTTTTTATCAGAAATACAAACATGTGCTAAAAGTCAAATTAACCGATGCAGAAGTTATAAACTATGTATATTGCATCAAATACATCAAACATATATTCCTGATTCTAAAGTTCAGGTTTTTAAAATTGATTAGAATAATAATCAAGAGTTACCTTAATAGTTTTATTGAAAGCATTTATAGTGAAAGTTTACAGTAGTATATAGAACAATTTCAATTTGAGTAAACTGAGTTTTAGTATAGCAAGGGACTATTGGAACTGTGTATCTGTCACTGAATTTACCTTATCTAATACATGGGGCAAGTGAAAATAGAGCTAAGAATCATATATATTCAGCATCATGAAGCAAAATAAATAATAATAAATAATCACAAAACAAAACACACACACTTTACAGATTCGTAATCAACATACGGATTTTCAAATGTTTGTCTAAAGCTGAGATCCTCTACTCTATTTTGTATCCATTTTGTATCTCTTTTGTATCCATGCTGAGGACATACCAAGATGTCATGGAAGTTGTCAACACACAGATTTTTTTTTTTTGCAATGTAACATTATGTAAATAAATTTTGTCAGTCATGATGAGAGCTGTCTTCTGTAAAGGCTGAAAAGCAAAGCGAGCTTAAAGTGCCAGACTTGTTTTAGAGTCATCCTTCTAAATGTGTAATTCCAGGTTAAGATGATTGTGTCTACAAAAGTAACACCTAGATGCATTCCTCTTAATTCCTTGGACCAGAATAATGGAAAATATTAGATTTTCACCTTAAAGAAAGAAATACTTTCTGCCTTTACCTCATATTTTAGACTCTGGCCAAGGAGTTATTCTGTTTAGATTTTGGCATCTTCCCAAATTTGGGAGCAGAGAATAAACCTCTCTTTCTACTCTCTTACTATCTCCTTTGAAGGTAGAAAGGGATTGCTATTTTTATGACTCAGGCACTAAGAATCCTACTTTCTTTAATGGGCTTTAAAGGATACCATGTGTTTTTGAGTAAGCTTTTGTCTTTCCTTTATCTTTAGGCAAGCCAGCAAGAAGGTAATTACTCCTGGCAGCTTTAGGGTTAAGATCTTATTCTATCTCTACAGCTATGTTGCTCTATAGAGCAGGAGACTAGACATCTAACCTGAAGACAGAATTCTGTCTTTCTAGCCTGCCTGAACATTTACATTTTAAGAATTAACTAAACAGAATGTTAAAGAGACTGATTTGTCCTTTATTATCTTCACCAGTCCATCTTTTATTAAAGTTTTGCCTTACAATATAGTGTATATTTCTTACTATCAATCAACTAGCCATCATTTCTAACACTTGACTCTTGTCCGGATTGAAGGGCATCAGAACACACAACGAGTGCTTTTGTAGATTGGATAATTTATGATTTTTTTTTGTATGATGGATTATTATTAGTCCTATTTGTCAGCTTTCCTTACAACCACACTAACATATAATCAGGAATGTTAATGTGGCATTTTATATTTTAAAATAGATTGATTGATAATTTTAGCAACTATTAAAGAGTTTATATAGTGCTCTTCCAGAACCTTTCTTTCCCCTTACATTAAGTTCTCTTGCTGAATTCCCCCTCATTGCCTCTACATGGTGTTAGGTTTTCCGAAGGAGGAAGGCATAATGCCCAAGGGGTTAAGCAAATTTATTGTAGCAGAGTGAGAGCCTGGTTGAGCTGAAATGGCATCAGCCTCAAATGTGAGGGAACTTGAAACTTATATGGTGCTTGAGGCAGGCCTTTTGGTGGGAATATTTTAGGCAGGCAAATTGGCTGGGAAGGGAGGAGAGTCCAGTGAACCAGAGGTGAGCATATAGCATTGCCAATTTGGATGTAAGGTCCAGTTCCCACACAAAGGTAAGGGAAAAGTCTGGTTCCCACACTACAGGGGTTGGAGTGTGGGGAGGGGTAGACCTAACATTCCAGCTTTTTTATTTTAGGTAATAGGGATGGCGTCTTCTATAGCTACTTCCTGCTGAATAAGGGCAGCAGGATTTGTTGGAAAGGGGTTAATAGTGAGTCGACTGGAGTGTGGCATTGACTGGTAGGTTCTACTAGCTGGAAGGCTTGATAGTGTGGTGTGAAGTGAAGTAGCATGACTTCTGCTATAGGCCAGTTGGCAAATGCATGGAAATAGTCCAGGAGGAAGGAAGAAATATGGCTCCTTATGCAAAGCCCAAAGGTCGAAATGAGAAAAATAAAGCTTAGAGCCCCTATGAAGAGTAAGAGCCAGGTAACCCAGCTGGGTTTTAGCCAAGTGTCCTAAGAATTTGCTTGGTGCTCTCTTATCTTATTGGCTTTGTCCTTTAGCTTTTTAGCTGCATCTCTTTCTAGTCCTGACTGATTAACATAAAAACAACATCCTTCTTCTTAAAAGAGGCAGAGACTTTCTTTTTTAGCTATCAGCAAATCTAGACCTGTCTGTTTTTAAGGTGACAGCTGCTAGGGAGGCAATTTGATCCTGTAATTGACCTATACTTTTTGCAATCTCATCTAGGCTTTTTGGAGCTCATTGGACAATGTTTTGAAATAGGATAGAGCAGTGGCAAGTCCCCCTATGCCTATGCCTAGTCCGGTAGTAACTCTCAGTATAACCAACAGTGGGATGACCTAAATAGCCCTTTCTTTTATTACTGTGTGATGGGAATTGGCAAGGACTGGTTATTGGGGGCTATATTTATATTGGGAGAGAGATAGACTAGAGTACAAGTTCCAGTCCAGTTAGTGGGAAGACAGAGATAAGTGCTAGTACAGTATAGAAAGAAGACCCCTTTGTCAGGTATACGAATGGAAATATGTATGGAGAACAAATGAGTAAGAGGACAGATTGTTCCAGTGCATCTCTCTGAAGCTCAGAACTCCAGGCCATAAGAGTTGTAGCTATAGCAGCTCCAGTAAAGAAGGATAGATGAGAAGGGGGTTAGTAGGTCTGCAATGAAAGTTTGGGAACTGCAGAGACAGTTATAATCCAAGGAAAGAAGGAGAGAGTTTTGCTTATTTCTGTGAAGCCCTGGGTAGCTGCTGCCAGCATCAGCATTTAGCCTGATCCCTTTTAAGTTGTTCTTTTTTTGTTTGTTTCCTCATCTCTATTATTGAGAATTTTAAAGGCAGCATTTAAGAGGTCCCTTTGTGGGGTTTGAGGGCCATCCTCCAGCCTTTGTAATTTGTATCTGATGTCAGGGGCCAATTGAGAAATGAAATGAGTCTATAGGAAGAGGAGGCCTTTTGCTGAGGAAGAGTCGAGTTTAATGTATTTTTGGAGAGCCTCTGTTAGGTGAAACAGAAAAAGGGAGGGATTTTCTTCTGGACCTCGGCTGATGTCTTTGACTTTTTCATAGTTAACTGCCTTAAGGTCTGCTTTTTGAAGCCCTGCTGTGAGGCAAGTTACCATACGATTTCAGTGCGGCAGCCTGGAGAATCTGATAGTTCCTGTTGGGATCCTGTCTGGGGACAACTACTGCACCAACAGTCTATTGATTATCTTGCCAGTGGAGCATGTCAGCCTGACCCTGAGCAGCAAACCAGACTCACTCTTTTCTCCCAGGGAGAGTGAGGAAAGGATTATGTAGAGATCGTGCCAGGTTAGATCATAGGATTGAGTTAGGTATTCAGATTCCTTACCATAAGTGGTGGGGTCAGTGGAGAAGGACCCTAACTTTTCTCAGTTTGAGAGAACAGCCAGAGGAAAAGAGACATGAATGTGGACTATACCCTTGGCTCCTGCAGCTTCCATTAAAGGGAAAACAGTAGCAGGCTCTTGGGGACGAGTCGGAGAACCTGTGTGAGGTAGGGAGAAGGGAGGTTCTGAGACATCTGAGCTGGACTTATTGGGAGTTGAGGGGTTAAAAGAGGAGAGAGTAGGAGAGTCATCTGGGAGGTTGGCTAAAAGAAGAACATAAGGGGATTGGTGGTCAGTGGGATCAAAAGAGCAAGTGTCAGTTTCAGAGTCAAGGGAAGTAGACTGTTTGGAGTGAAGAAGTAAAATTTGATAAGTAGAACAGGATTTATAGAGAGAGGGTCTGGAGTGGAGAGTAAAGAAGCCTAGACATAGAGAACTTCAGACCACTTTCCATCGCGATGACAGATTGTGAAGGTCTTTTAATGTGTTATAATCAAAGGTGCTCAGGTCATTGAGATCTATTATCAAATTTATATTGTGGCCAAGCAGTGTTACAATAGAAAATGAGATGCTTAGGTTTGATATCACCCTCAAGACTGAGGTTGTCTAAGTTCCTTAAAAGGCAGCCAAGGGGGATAGTTTTGGAGGGGGTAGAGGTGTGTCCCCCCTAATGAAGAGGATGAGAACCATAGCTAAAGTGGGGAGAGCAAGTAGCAAACCACAAGGGAGGAAGTGGCTTTTTGTGTGAACATCCCCACTGACAGAGCCCATCACCTAGAGCAGAGAGATCCTTTCTGAGCCAGACATCCGCAGTTCAAAGAACAGGGGCCAAAAGGCCAAGGAATCTTCTGACTTAGAGCTAGGATTTGTCAGAGAACAAGAAATACAGAAGCCCGGAGAAGAGGTGGGCAACCACTCACCTGGAAATTAAGTGACCAATGTGGATTGGCAGGTCATCAATGAAGAGTTTAAGCTCCCGGTCGGGTCCTCCCTGGCTGGGTTTGGAGAGGATTGGGGAAGTTAGAGTTAAATCCCTTAGAACCCGAGGAAAAGGTAGGATCCAGAAGTTAGCCTGGTCGAGCTGCCACAGCCCTGTCTCTGGGTTGCAAACCAATAACCTCAGGGCTCAAATAGTGGCCACTAAATCTGCACCAAACCCTCCTGGTTTCGGCAGCAAACCTTCGGGTTTCGGCACCAGAAGTTAGGTTCGCAGGAGGAACAGATGATGCCGAAGGGGTTAAGCAAGGTTTATTGTAGCTGAGTGACAGCCTGGCTGAGCCAAAGATGACGTCAGCCCCGACTGTAAAGGGACCTGAAACTTATATGGGGCTTAAGGCAGGCCTTTTTGGTGGGAATATTTTGGGCAGGTAAATTGGCAGGGAAGGGAGGAGAGTCCAGTGAAGCAGAAGGTGAGCATGTAGTGTTGCCAACCGGAATGCAAAGTCCGGTTCCCAAACAAAGGTAAGGGAGGAGTCTAGTTCCCACGATACAGGGGTAGGAATCTGGCCCTCCTGGACCTAACACATGGAAATGTTTCACACAGAACTATGGTTTCTTTACTGGTTAAGTGGCAACATCTCAAAAACACCAATCAAAATAAGACAGCCTGGAACGGATTAGTAAGAGAGTAGTTTTAGGCAGTGGAAGGTTGTTAGTAGTCATAAACAAATTAAAGAAAGCACTCAAAGAATTCTAAGCAGTATGAGTTGGGAAACAAGCCTCCTTGAATAAAAGAAGAAAGGAGAGAGAAAGAGAAGATAAAGGAAGAAGAAACTAAGAGGTCAGTGAGGGACATCCTATAGGGCGGAAGTCCCTAACCCTGGCGCAGACCATACTGGATCCTGTGGGAACCGGGCACAGTAGGCAATGAGCAGCCACCAGCCAGCAAAGCTTTATCAGTATTTGCAGCTGCTGCCCAGTGCTAGCATCACTGCCTCAGCTCCACCTCGATCATCAGGCATTAGTTCTCATAGGAGCACCCATCCCTGGTGTGGAGAAGATTGGGGACCACTGTAGGGCACATCAGGTGAGACAGATATTAGAAGCCAAAGCTAGTCTTTTAAACAGTGTTGAACCTTTCAAAAAAGTTCTTGCGTGTTAGCTCTATTCATTATCTACGTGACAAAAGAATGGGCTAATCCAATTTTTTCAAACTAACATTTTTTTTTTTATTTTTTAAAAATATTATCTTATTTGGAAGAAATAGAAGAGGACAGATAATGGAAAACAAGATTTTATACTTTCTTTTGTATAAGTAAAGGGTTTACATTTTATCATTTAAAAAAGTCTAAGTTAATAAAATTAGGAGATGAAATAGATGATCCTAGCTAGGCAGATTTTTTCATTCAGAAACTATTTAACATATAACACATGCTGTGACCTTTTGTACTAAAAAATGAAAAACTTATTTTTTATAATTAAAACAATAACAATTTGAAACTTAAAGAAAGGCCTTGCCTGAGTCCAATTTTAGAATTATGAAAGAAGTTGGTTAAATTTTATACTGAAATATGTATTGCCATTATCCTAGTTATTTATTAAAATTTATTCTTCTTATCTAGTTGCATGGTTAATACATATTTCATACTTTCATAATAAAAAGAAATAGCATTATGAACTAAGAGAGTTAAAATTGTTTAGGCATGTTTAAAGGTTAGTAACAAAAACCATGAATAATTTATAACAACATATTATTTAACATTTGTAGTCTTCTACACATGCAAGTTAAATTAATTTTGTGTTTGAACTATAGTCTATATTTAAATAAAATTTTGTTTTATTTTTCTAACTGCATTTGTATGATTGTCACCAAAGATAGCCTTTCATTCACCATATGACTTTTCTTCCATTTTATGTCAATGAATAATGAAATTCATACTTTTAAAGTTAGGAAATGTCTAAATGTTATTTAGATTGTAGCATATTATTCTAGGAGCTGGAAACTCAACACCAGCCTTTCTCTCCATACCTTTGATTTCCTACCACTGCTTGGTGTAGTTAGCCTCTGAATAGGAGGCAATTGAAGAGAGAAAATATTTGGGCTCCCATGATTCCCTGTCTGCTGGGGTTTAGACATTTGTATTCATCTTATGAATACAAATCTTATATTCTTGACATCTTATATTCTTGAGCATGGGCAGGGCTATGATCAAGGTTAAGATCAAGTTTCTTAGCAAGTTTGATGACTGTAATACAATATTATTATCTATATCCTTCATATTGGGCCTTAGATCTCAGTACTTATTTATTACCTTAAACAACATTTCACTTATCCCTCCATCCTCCAGTCTCTGGTAACTACAACTCTCTGTTTTTATGAGTTTGGCTTTTTTATATTCCACAATATAAAGTGATTATACAGTATTTGTCTTTGTCTGACTTATCTGACTTAGCATAAAGTCTTCCATGCTGTCACAAATTGCAGAATTTTTCTTCTTTCTCATGGCTGAATAATATTCCATTGTATATATGTGCCATGTCTCATCCATTCATCTTTTTATAGACACTGAGGTTGTTTATATGTCTTGGGTATTATAAATAATGCTGTGATGAATATAGGAGATATATATACATATATATATATACACACACACATATATATGTATGTGTGTATATATATATGTATATATATATGTATATATACATATATATGTATATACATACATGTGTGTGTGTGTGTGTGTGTGTGTGTGTGTGTATCTTCAATATCCTTTTTTCATTTTCTTTGGGTATATACCCCAAAGTAAATTGCTGATTCCCTAGTCCAACCTCTATATCAGAACCCAGTTCTGACTGATGCTCTACAGACTTATGAAACATTAATAAAAGAACCAGCTAATCTGTGCCTAGACTTCTGAACTTCAAAAAGTTTAAAATGTGTTGTTTTAAGATTTGTGGATTATTTATGTAGCAGACAAAACTAATGCAAGGTTATGTAGAACTATGGTTCACTGAAGAAGCAAGCTCCTCTCCTCTCTGTTCTTATCAACATTATAATCACCTAAATATATATCTGTTATATATACATGTACCTTCAGGGGCTTGAGAAATTGAGAGGAAAACAAAATATAAGTCAGTTAATAAGACACGACTAGCTCACATTAGTGGTAAAATAAGTTCTAAGATGTTATCTATTCTTTGAAAGAAGCAAGTCATTTCATATATTCTGTAAAGAGTGATGACTTTATCATATCTACATTTCCTTCACATTTTCCTTGGATCCTGTCCCTTGACACAACTTCAAGTCAATTATAGAAACTAATTAATGATGGAAATGATTATTTATTTTGGTGACAATAATTTTTTTATCAAGTTGGTTTCAAATACAAGATTTGTTCAAATTTTATATCCATACAAAAATATGCACATAGATATTTACAACAGCTTGATTCATATCAACCAAGATGTCCTTCAGTAGGTGAATAGAGAAATAAACTATGGTATATCCAAACTACAGAATATTATTCAGGACTAAAAAAAAAAAAAAAAAAAAAGAAAAGAAAGAAAAGAAAATGAGCTATAAAATCATGAAAAGACATGGAGGATCCTTAACTGCATATTTCTAATTGACACAAGCCAATCTGAAAACAGTGCATACTATATGACCCCAACTATATGACATTCAGGAAAATGTAAAACCATAGAGACAGTGGAAAGCTCAGTGGTTGCCAGGGGTTGGGGACATTGAAGGGCAGAATATACAGAGCACTGAGGATTTTAGGGCAATGAAAATACTCTGTATGTATGATACAATAATGATGAATACATGTCATTATACCTTTGTACAAAGCCGTAGAACGTACAACACACAAAGTGAATCCTAAGGTAAATTATGTATGGACTTTAGGTGATTATGATGTAGGTTTATTTTTGGTAATAAATATGTCATTCTGGTGAGTGATGTTGATAATGGGGGAGGCTATGCACGAGAAAAGCAGGAATATACAGAAATCTTTGGACCTTCACCTCAAGTTCGCTGTGACCTAAAACTGCTCTAAAAAATATAGTCTTAATAAAATATTTTTTAAAATTCAAGATTTACAATTTTCCTAATCTATCTTAAATATTAGAATAAATGTTATAGATATTTATAATACTATATTATAGTATAAAAGTAGTATGTAAAAGTTATGTATTTAAAATTAACAATGACCTAAGCAAATATGGTATTTTGAAAATTTATAAGGACTTGTGAAGTTTCCTATCATTATAAAATTCTTAATAAGAAGTCATTTTATATTGATCCTGTCCTCTCCTTTTTTTAAAATGAAAATAATAAATAATGTTAACTGTGCTTGAAGTAAAACAAACAAAAACACTTGAATTAGTTGAAACAGAGGAGTTATTGTAATGATACCAAAAATTATTGCATTCCATTACAAAGTCATTGGTGTTGGCTTGTGTTTTAAAGAGTACCATGTTTGTTTTTATAGAAAACTGGTCATTAACATTGCTTTGAAGTATATTAAATTGATTCTATGCAAATACTAGTATCTGCTCAACTATAAAAATAGATGTGTAACTTTGAAAAGCATGATTTTCCCTGATGCTTTGGAAAAAGTGTTTCCAACAGTGTTTTGTTTTTTGTAACCTGTTTCTAGTCTGAGGACAGAAGCTGAATGTTGCATAAAATAATTATTAGTGGCTATAAATAAGCAATTGCAAACAATGACCTTGATTCCCACAGTGAGTATGCAGGATTCAGTGTGCACAGATATTGGGTAATTAGTGCTGCTTTTACTGTTGTTGAAAACATTAATTATTCAATGAGTTTGAAGTGCTAAGGTGTTTGCTTCAGACATATATATAGACTATACTATATGCAAACACACACAATCTTTGGTCCTCAACAGTCAGGCTTAGTCCAATGAAAGGAAACTAAAAATGATTTGTCAAAACTGTATCAACAAAGTCAGTTATGTCTTTTAAAAATAACAGAGTAGAGGTCAGATTCTAAGATACCGGATGCTGAAACACAGATTAACAGGACAGGAAAGAATGGAGAAATCAGTTAAAGAAATAGTGCTTTTAGACATTATAAGCATTTTATTTTTAGATTTCTTTTAAAATAAAATGTGAAATGCAAGCAAGTTGGAGTTTCCCATTTTGGGAGACAAATGTGAAGGTATTTTGTAAAAACTAGATAAATCTTGGTATACAAATTTTCTGCTCTGTATGAAATACCTTTAAGAAAGTTACCTATTCTGCATAATAGAGGGATCTAAAAATGATGCATAAAATGAGATAACATACTTCTTAATTAAAAGCTAATAAGGAAAATATAAATGGTGGGAAAGAGGAAAGCCATTTCCCTGTATGTTCTTTTTATTTACTTAAAATTTCCTAATGAGGGGAGGACACCTGGCCAGTGCACTGCACAGAACTACTATATTGTATTGCAAAATGAGCCAACATCATACAAATGGGTTATTAATAAGTATTTTACAGTCTGAAAAGAGAATGTTTATCCTTCAAAGAAAGAAATGAAAACTGTTACTCAACAGATGATGTTTTAGCTTATTAGAAGATAAAATTGCTATCACCTAGAAGAATATTGTGAAATAAATTTTTTAAAAAAGGAAAGGACTTTTATGGACTAGAAAGACCAAGAATAGGGTATACTATCCTTAAAATTTAAAAATAAATCTATTGAAGTAAGTTCAAATGTTGGAGGTATAGAGTACAATTATAAAAAGGGCTCTACATGAGGACATAGTACATCCATAAATAATTTTCATTATTGTGAATAACAAGAAGATCATATCTCTAAGGCATGATTATGGTATGGCATGTATTTTCTTAATGAAATAATTATTTCAGGCAAACATAAAGAGTAGAATTGTTCTTAAAAGAAAGCCAAAAATGACTAGACTGAAAATAATTACATCACAGAATATAAAAGATAAAATAAAATTCTATTTGACAGTCCCAAACATATGTATTTCTTTTCTTTTTAATGAGTTATCAATAATGTTTAATAAAAGTCAAATATTTTATAGTATCTTGATCTGTGTTTTATAGTCTCATTTATGAGCTGGTTTTAGAACCAGCATTCTTCTATAGTTATTAGAAAAATAATCTTTGCTGCAAATACTACTCTATCCATAATATTTCTTATGGCAATATAAACTTTTTAAATTGAATTCTCAAAGTAAAGACATTTTCAAGGAGCAAACAATATAAACTATTATGTTACCACTTTGCTATTTCCTGAAAACTTCTAGGATAATGGATCTTTTTTCATAACTTTAGCAAAATTTGTTTATCCAATCCAACTTTATCCTATTTCTGACCAAATAAGTTCTAAATTCATTACAAAAGGGACATCATTATAATAAATAGTACATTACACTGAAAGTATTTTATGATTCCAGATAACAGCCAAAAAAAAAAAAAACACTGCTTTTAAAAATCATTTGGAATGAAAATTATCATCAATAGTTATTCAAGACAGTAAATGCTTTCCTTTCCCAGTCTTTCTTCATATCTTCCTAAAGTTAAAAAAAAAAAAAAAAAAAACAAAGGCAAATAATTTTGATTGGGTATCTTAGCACAAATATGAAAGGGGCATAATCTGACTGATTGTCACTGGATTGAGATTTGACTGTGTATGTTCTAAATTTTCTCTTCTCACAGAGGAACCTGTATGATATAGACTAAGCAGAGAGAATCCTTGCTTCATGTCCCCCTCCTACATGTTCTTTCCAAACAAGATTTGAAGCCTTCCCAATAGCAAATCAATTTGTCCCAGTTACAATTCTACCTGCTTTTTGGAGCTGGCACACTGGAAAGGTTGGTAAGGCAAGGTGATATGATGAGACTCATGGACTATCAGTTCATGGGCTAAAGTGTTGTTAGAGAGGTCCTTTATGAGACAATCTTTCCAACCAACCTCTGTTCCCTCTGTGTCTAGATAGACTTGTGCTCCAATTCTGCTAAATTTTTGTCGCTTAATACAAATGCTTTCTCACACCTGCGTCCTTTCACATATTTCTTCTCCTAAACATTCATTAATGTTAATGCTGCAGCAAAGTTACATGACTCTCAGACTCTCTGTTGATTTGATTTATGTTAAAATTTCTTTTAATACAAGTTACACTTCTTAACACACAAAAATATGTGATATTTTATGTTCTATTAAACGTTACACTAATAAACTATTATTGGTAAGGCAAGCAAAATGGAATTTCATTATCCAAGCAGCAGCGATGTTTTTCTTTAACCTATACATAGTATAACCAATTAACTTAAGGGGGAAAAAAAGATTTAAGATGGCCTCAAGTATTAAAATTTTAGCCTAAGACCATGAAATGTGAGCAATGTTTATTTAACTTATTATTTTTCCTATACACTACTCTTATTGAATAAATTCCTCTTATGTATATTAACTTCTTATTCAGCAAATTGGAAGCCCAAATGAAAAATAAATTACCAGTGTTAAGATATTGGTTGCATAAATGTAATTCCTAATAAATACTTGAGAGTTTCCAATCCTTAGTTTATAAACTAGGTAATTCAAATTTTAAAAATTAATTCAATGTTTGTGTAATGGGCAGTGTTTTCAGAAACAATCACACATATTTATTTGAATAAATTGCATGTAAAATATTGAATAGTGCCATTTAAAATATTTTGCACTTTTAAAGTCGATTTTAAAAAGTTTTCCTTTAAAATGTTTCATTAAAATATAAGAAAAATATGCCTTGGATGGGACAGTGAAAAGTCAACACTAAATTCTTATTTGCAGTGAGAATTTCTTTCTATCTTTGACTTTAGTTGCAGAACAACTAATGTTATGTATGAAGGATCTGCAGTTCTTCATTACTCTGTGGTGCTAATTAAAACTGATATATTATAACACTGACCTGAAAACCTAATATTTATGGATCATGAATAATGATGATTGCAAGGAAAATAGCTTTTATATATCTATTAGACATCATATTAGTATCTATGCAACTCTTTTTTAATTAATTTTTTGTGGTGATATTGGTTAACAAAATCTAATGTTTCAGTTGTACACTTTAATAATAAGGAATGTATATATTTACACTATGAGCTCACTTCCCATGGTTAGATTTCTTTCTGTCACCACATGTTTCACCCCCTTTACCCTGTCCATCTCTTACCCTTCCCCTCCCCTTCACTTCTGGTAACCATAGTCTATAGTCCATGTCCATGAGTCTCTGTTTGTTTGTACTGTTCATTTGTTGCTTTTAGGTTTATATCCCACATATAAGTGATATCATGTGCTTTTCAACTTTTTCATTCTGGCTTATTTCACTTAGCATGATTATCTCAAGGTCCATCCATTTCGTTGCAAATGACAGTATTTCATCTCTTCTTATGGCTGAGTAATATTCCATTGTATATATGTACCACAGCTTTTTTATCCAATCATCTATCACCATTTGCATACATACACTGGATTGGCTTTATTCTACATCTGCTTAATAAATGGGATAACAAATTGTTTTGGAAGAAAACCATATATATATATATATATATATATATTTATATCTGCCACGGTTTGTTAACAAGTTTTGCAGAAGAAGCACAAAATTGGTGAACACACTTAATAGTAATGAAATACATTTATGTGATCCTTTGTTAATAGTTTTTTTTGTGGGAAATTATGCTTTTTTAATGTTTCTATTTAAAAATTCTATTAACCATTAATATCTCAAATATCAGAAAAAATATATTTGAATAGTTTTATAGACCCACATCTTCTGCCTTGAGTGACATGATAAAAGTAGTTCATTTACTTCTTCCCTTAGAGAACCATCCTATACCTCTCCACACAAGTAGACTGTGTCAATTGTTGAATTTTAGACAGTGAGACATTTGAAGAATTTCACCTTCAGACAGAGGACAGAAAAAAGTGAGCACCACTTGACATTGCATTTGAAAAGAAAAAAAAAAGAACAAAAATTGTTTTAGATGTTTTCTGTCTCCTTCTATATTGTATTTCTATCTTCTTGAAAAAAAATTGACTGAATTGGAGCTTCACAGGGAAAGATGAGAAAGGTTTAATTTTAATTTTGGTAGGATCTTATAGAAATTACAATGGAAAGAAAATTATCTTTGTAATATAAAGGATTTATTTTTAAGCCTGGATTAAATTAGTTATATGTCCTTAGCCAATTATATATTCTTTCAGAGCAGGTGTGGGCAAATTATGACCCATGGGCCAAGTTCTGCTTACTGCTTGTTTTTAAATGACCCATAAGTTTGTATTTTACATTTTTAAATGATTGAAAAAAATTAAAAATAGTAATAGTTAGTGACACAAGTAAAGAAAGTTAATTCTGTCTATAAATACAATTATGGAACAGAGCCAAACTCACTTATTTACATATTTTCTGTGACTGCTTTAATGCTATAATGAATGACAAAGCAGAATAGTTGAAATTGAAATTACGTGATTATAAACTCTAAAGACTAGAGTTTATAAAAGGAAGCAAGTAAAATAAATAAAGACAGTTGGCATTCGATTATATGAATAAAATGTTCTAAGATTAATAGAAACAGAAGATGCAGCAAATTTTTTTTCAGAAAGTACAACAAAACAAACACATAGGCAATATAAGAGACAAAAAAATTGAAAGATAAATACTAGAGATGCAACATCTGTCAAAACCATTGTATAGACAACAAAGGTAAGGCAGGACATGGAATTTTAAAAGCAGAATATGTTTTAAAGCCAATTTTTCATAACTGAGAGATAACTGTCCCTGGATTAAAAGCTACCATACTTTGAAACTTCAGAATATGAAGCACAAAGCAAGACCCTAAATGCTTCCAAAGAGGAAGAAAGTGATATGTATAATCATATAACTGCTCAACAGCAACTCAGAAAACTCTTCTTGTTCATTTGGCTATGATCATATTAGCCTCTCCTTATTCCTTCAATGAACCAAGTCTTTGCATTTGTTGGCCCCATCTGTAATGCCATTTTCACAGGTATTCACATGGCTTGTTCCTCAATATTTTCAGGAATTTATCCAATTATTATCAAGAGAAGATAACAGAATCCATAGCCCCTTCAATGTATCATGCACGACATCTGTAAACAATAAATATTATACATGCAATAAGGCAAGAAAATGTAACCCATGATAAAAAAAAAAAAGTCAGTCAACAGAGACAAGCCACAAGATAATTAGATGTTGCAATTGGTACAATTAGTAGACAAAGACATTAAAATACCTATAACAGCTTTAAAAGTAAAAGGAACGGAAGTTTACAATGATTATACAGAGGTGATAATTGGAAGACAAATTAAAATTTAAAAAAAAAGAATAAAATGTAAAATTTATTGGATGGTCTTTATAGTATATTGGAGTCAGCAAAAAAAGAGGGGGGACAGTTATTGTCCAGTTAGAGCAATAGAAATTATTAGATCTAAAGAACTAAAGGAATAAATACTAAAAACAAAAATAAACAGTTAATAACCTCTGAAAAAATTTTCAGTCTAAAATATATTTAATTAGAATTCTACAAGGAGATCAGTGGTGTTAAGAAAAATATAATGAGAAGATAGTATTCTAAAATTTTAAAAACTGAGAAGTAATATTAACTTTTGATTCAAGAATGTCAGCAAAAATCAAGCATGTGAAACCCAGAGAAAACAGTGCCTAGGCACGCTGTATTTGAACTGCTAAAAAACAAATAGAAAAAGAAATTCTTGAAAGCGTGCAGCCTGGTGGTTAAATAACAGCACACTATCAATGTTGTATTTACTGATTTAAAATTTTTATTGTGGTATGTAAGGTAATGATCTTGCTCTTAGGAAATACACACTGAAGGACATATGTGATATGATGTCTATAACTTTTAAGTGGTTAAGAAAAAAATATGTAGATATGTATGTGGGCATATGAGAGTTCCTTTTACTGTTATTTACACTTTTCTATAGTGTAAAAGTCATAAAACTAAAAAATATATATATAAAAAGAGGAAAAAAGTTAGGTATAAAGCTATATGTGCATAATAAATAATTTATTTAAAGCATCAATTTGCAATGGAGTAAACCATGCAAATCTTAAGTGGAACAGGCAGCCTCTGCTGGGCTTAATTGTTCATATGTGAAAATATGTGTCCCTAATAGTTACATTTTCAATGCTTTTTCCAAAGAAACTGAAAATCAGAATTTTATGTGAAATTTCATAATTTTGCATGTCAGTACAAAGTATACACGCATATCTGAGGTCATGAATTTATAATTTGTTACTAATATACATGAATATACTTTTTAAATCACTTTGTACTTTTAAAAAACAATACAAAATTTTAGGTAAGACTGACTATTCAATAATATGAACACTTTCTTTTGGAAACTAAACCTTAAGCTATCTCTGTAATTTTTTAATAACAAATTGTACTTCTGATATCATTGCTTAAATTTCATCTCTATTTAAAATCTATTTTATGTGTTTAATGTTATCTGTTTTTAAGAGATGAGTTAGTAAAAATTATGTCTAAGATTTTCTAAATTCTGTTTCTAATATTTTGGTATATTAACATTTTTTGTATTTACCTTTATAAACATGAATTTGTGGTTTTAAAGTATCTATATTCCAATTCTTTCTATTCCTTTCCATTTGAAGAATAATGAAGCTAGTAAACAATGGAGTGAGTCCAAGTGCTAGGGACTGTATTTCAGATTTTGTATATAATATTACAGGGGACACAGAAACTAAAGACTAGAATAAAATCATAATGATTTCTGAAGTCTAATCAACTATGAGGACAAGGGAAAGTGGAAAGTAAGTAATTATAGAGTCAATTTTATGGCCTAAAAAACAAGACAGTACACAAGTGGAGCAAGAGAGAGAGGGGGAGAGAGAGAGAGAGAGAGAGAGAGAGAGAGAGAGAGAGAGAGAGAGAGAGCGAGCTAGAGAGAGAGATCATGGTTAAGGGAATAGTGAAGTAGGAAGGAACAGAAAACAGAAAAACTCTGGTCGGTTGTGAAAACATGTTGATATCTACATTTATTTAAAGAGCTAGTATGGATATGATGTATGCAAGAGTCAGCCTTAGAAAGCCAGAGGTAAAATAGATACACTACAGATAACACAGCGAATAAAGTCAATCAAATCCATTTGCCCATATTAAATTTCAGAAGCTCATATGATAGCATTGATGTGATTGATGAATCTATTCTATTTTTTATATGTAGGGCAGGTGCAGTTTCTGTTTGCTGTGAGAATTGTGACTTGTACTATAATCTTAATTGCCTGATTGATGATAAGACTGTTAACATTATAATGCTGTTTTCTGAATCTTGAGGCTATATTACATGAAACAAACAAAAAAAAATTACTGTGTCAGTCCTAATATAGTGTAAAACATGTAGTATCCATCTTGTCTTCCATATTAAAATATCTCTTACAGTCTTTACTTGTCCTAGAGCTATATGCAGAACCACTAGAATGTTCACACTGTTGGGGACTCATAAAAGGATCTGTTTTCATTTCTTAAATAATGCCACTTTTCAAAATGTGTATCCTGCTCTTCCTACCTTTACATGTTTTTAGGATCCTTCTCTTTACTAGATAATAATTTTAATATGCTGAAATATATTACTATGATTAAAAGTTAAAGTGGTTTATTGCTATAACTACAACTATTCCTATACTTATCAAATTATATATATGATTTACATATATTTATATACACATATATATCTGTGTATATGTATGTGTATATATATATATATATGCAGATAGATATGAATATCTATGTCAAATAAAATAAGAATGTAAGGTACCCAACAGTAATATAAAACTTCTGATCAAAGTATTTGTGACTTTATAAATCTAGTGTTTTTCAAAAATAATATCATTATTTATATTATATTGTAAATATAATATAAATTTAAAGATATAACCAATCAATGTATTATTTGTTATTCACAGAATTTTCATATTATTATAATATGTAAAATGCTGTCCCCCCCAATTTGAATACATTTAGATATATATACACATCACATGCACACACACACACACACCACAATTTTAGAGGTCTCTTTTCAATGGGGATTAAAAGTAGAACAGACTAGCACAACACTTTTTAGTTCTTCATTCAGCAAGAGGTGTGGTTAGTTTTTTTAAAAATAAGTTTATTTCTTTAAGTTAGTTTCGAGTATACAGTACATTAGTTAGACATCTATAATGTTCATAAAACAATTCCCCCCAATTGCTCCCTCACTTCCCTGGCCCTCGACTTAGCCATCATATTAATTCTAACTACATTTCCTCTTCCATGCTCCCCGTGCCCAACTATCAACTACTAACTTGTAGTTCTTAAACTCCTCACCCCATTCTCCCAGCTTCCCAAACCCCCCCCTCTGTCCATCACCAAGTTGTCCACTATATTTGTGAGTCTGTTTTTAATTAATTTGTTCTTTTCGTTCTTTATAAATTTTTTCGAGAAACACATGCATCAAAGAGTGCATTCTAACTAAACCTAGTGTAAGCTTCATGGAAGGGCTGTTGAAATGGAGGAGGCATTAGATCATTGTTAGTAAAATTATTATTGTTAAGTTAAATAGGACAGGTTAGAAGACTTGTAATGCTTTAAATCTTTCTGTTACACACTGACTCTTGGAAGCTTCTCGTCTCATGGAAGCTCTCAGGGAAGATTGCTGAGGTGATTATAGGGTGGACACAATAAGGCATGTATAACAGACCCTCTCACCATCCATTAACAGAACTTACATTGCTACCCTGTCATGGTATTTTTCTTGATAAACCAAGATACGCATACTCTGCTTACTCAATACAGAGCTCCAATCTATTTAAGTCCTTACTTGTAGTAAAACCCATTTCCCATTCCAGGGGGCTGAGAGTTCAAAACACTATGGCTCAAGGCCTGGTGTTCTTTTCCTGAGGTTTAAGGATGGGTTTTCTCTTATAACCCCATTCATTTAAAAACATCTAGGCAAGGGATTACTTGCACATTTAATTGACAAAACATGTACAATCAACAAAATAGAACTGCATCAAAAAACTAAGCTGTCAATCACAGGTGATTTAGATAGTTTAGAAAGGGCTCTCCTAATTACATACTTTTTTTCTTCCTTGTGCAAAATAAAGTAGATTTTAAGAACTTTATCTACTACTAATTGCAAAATACAAAGTGTCTGCTTGTTACACTGATTTGTTCAGGTAATTTTCTAACTATTTAAAATTCACATGCATAATGAATTTACAGCTGATTCTAACCATGATTATAAATACATGAAGTATTGTAAGTTATCATATAAAATACAAAATTAGAGAGTAACATCAAAATAATACTAAATTTAAATAGCAAAAATGGAATGGTTACAAGTCCGTTAATTATTAAGGAGAAGACAATAAACATACCTCCATTTGGGGTTGACTGCTGTTGTTTATTATCTAATGTTAAGTTGTTCCCCACTTCTAAAAACCTGTTTAATGCTTATGAATACTATAGAGTAGGACATTGTTATTCTAGCTTAGAAAATATTGATTATGTGTTTGTTTTGAAAGGCAATGTTGCACCAACCAATATCATTCAAAATTGTGAAGAATTGAAATAAATATGCAGGCTAAATAGGTTAGATTATGTGGCATATAGATATGGAAACATGACTAGGAAATTGTAGGAAAGGTATGAAGTTAGGCCTAGATATAAGACTAAGTCACGTTAATCATTGAAACACAGATCTGGACTCAAGTTTTTGCTCCAACACATCTATGTTGGAGACTGGGTAAATCATGCAGTCCCTCGTAGAGTTTGTATTCTTAATTTATAAAGTGCATGCACAAATTATATATAAATATATCCACAAATAATAATCATCACATGGGGATTTTATGGAGTTTATTGCTTATTAAATTCCATAACATGCTTATTATAGTTCATAGCGCACAGTGTGTGCTCAAAAGATTTTCACTCTAAAAGCATAACGACTTTCTGATCAGAGGAGAGAAGAAACTGCCTGAAACGAAACTGCATGAAAATGGAAAAGCAAAGAGTAAATATTCAACTGTTTTTATCTAGTACTGGGCACACAAGAGAGACAGTGGAGTCGGGGGATACAAACATCTACTAAGGGAGAGTTATAGTTTACCTGGCTTCATCAGTGTACAGAAAGAAGCATACATCAACATGACACTGACTCATCATGGATTCCTCCTTTTTCCACACATGCTACATTGAAACCATCAACAAACTAATATGACCAGTTTTCATCCTCTCCACCAGCATCATCCTAGCCTAAGTAGCAGTACTGTCACAACCTCTTGTCTCAGACTATTCTCAATGCAACAATAGCTATTCTTTTAAAATGTGTCAGGTTATGCCACTCTTCTGTGCTAAACTCTCTTGTGGCTTCTCAGTGAAAAGCCAACATTCTTTAAAGTAGTCCCTATTTCTGGCTCCTTTGTTATTAATTTTTCCTTGTTTCATACCACTGTCCTTCTTCCATTTGCTACTGCCACAAGGGTCTCCCTGCATATTGCTGCTTCAGGGTTTCTGCACTTGCTGTTTCTTTTGCCTGAAATACTCTTCCTTAGATACCTGGTTTCTCTCTCATTTACTACAGCTCTCTGCTCAAATGTCATCATAGTTAGCATCTACTAAAAACATCTAGCCTGCTAGTAGACACTCCTTAATTTTCTCCTCTGATTTTGTTTTCCTTCAGTAGTATTTAAATCTTTTAACATAAGACATATTTACTTGTTTTGCTATTATCTGTTGCTCCACCTACCCACCTCTGCATGCCTTCACAATGCAAGTTTTATGAGTTCAAAGACTTTGTTTTGATTACAGTTATATTCCTAATACCTAAAAGAGTTCATGGTTAATAGTAGGTGTATTTTAAAGGTTTGTAAAATAATGAATTAAGATTACTCTAATGTGTTCTAAAAGTAATGTTACAATTATTCTTTCAATTTTTTTTTGATATCATAATATAGGAAAGGGGTTCTGTATATTCCAGACACAAGTACTCAAAGGAAAATAACACTAATTTCTTATCAAATAACACATTAACAAAAAGGTTTTCAGAGAAGGAAAAATGAACAAAAATATCTATCTGGTGGACTAGTGGAGAATTCCAGGACCAAAGTCTGATGTTATTCAACTAATCAGAATTTTCTTAAACTGAACAAAAAAAGTGTCTAAAACTTCTTTACTAAGTCATAATATTTTCATGAAAATCTAAGTCTGTCCTTCTATCCTTAGCAAGGCTATGTCTAATTATTGCTAGATGGATAATTATCTATTATTTTTAGGACCATCTTATCTCTTTAAAAAGATCAAACACGAATACTTAGAATTTTAAAATTTACATCTGTGATGATTTCAGTATTTTTAAAAACACATGTATCTGAATGCACGGTTACTTTAACACTTTATATAATGATAATTCCCTGTGTATCTAAAAAAATATTTTAGTGTTACCAAGGCTTTTTAATTAGTATAAATATTGACGATGTTTGGCTTATGAATTCTCTTCTAATCCCTTGCTTAATTTGGTTGTTTGGTTATTCCGAGTGTATAAAAGATGAGAGAGTACTTGAGAATTGGTTCAGAAAATTTTTCATGAATGATAGAATTTGCCTTTGGTATGTCCACCTCACGCACAACAAAAACTGATGGAAAACACTAGAAAAAATCTCAGGGGAGCTGACTTTCATATTATCTACCTTAAGGGGGTGACAGCATCTAGATTAATGTTGCTACTACTGTACTTCTCAGGACCTAAGGAAATTACTGCCCCTGAAAAAGAATATCTGGGTTTAAGTAAGAGGCCAGACACAGGGGCTTCAAAAAAGTAGAGGTCAAATTTCTCATTTACTCAATGGTACAAGATTACCACTTTTCTGGTATTTTGCAAGAAAATATCAAGTTAAAAGGATACTACTTAAAGGCATATTTCCCATATAAAATTTCAGTCCTCTGCTATTAATATCAGCAGATTTTTTATTGTTAAAGGGCTACATTATCTTAGAGAATTCTTATTTCTCAAATAAATACTAAACATATTTGATAAATTCAAGAGTTACATACTTGCATGCAAATACAGAGGTATATTAAGTGTACACCACATATTAGACAGCGGGCTAGGGTTTTATATCTATTCATTGAAACACACTCACACACAAACTGGAGAGAAAAACTGAAGCTCAAAAGTTAGATACCATGCTCAAGGTCACAAAACCAAGCTCAGAGATGTATTTACACTTTACTCTTCTGATTCAAAGTCCAGTAATTATTCTCCAATATCATAGCTACCTTTTTTGATGATCAAAAATAGAATAAACATAGTCATACCTGTATTTTAATATCATGTTTATATTGCTAGTATTTCAGTTATTTATTGTATGTCCTATTATGTCTTTGCAAATATATCCTTACTCTACCTGAGGAAAAGTAATTGTCAAGTTAGTTGTTAATGATATCATTTCTCGTGTTTGTTCTACTTCTGAGTTATTTTTACCTTGTGGTTTATTTATTTTGGCACTGCAAGATTCATAGCCTTTTTAGCAATTTCATAAAGTGTTTCTTGCTTCAAAACTTTGTTGGTTGCCCTAATTGCAATGTTCCTTTAAAATGAAGTAAATTTGGACTGCTTTTTAAATACTTTTAAAGTTTTTGTTTAATTTCATACATTTAACCACATACACCATGGATCATATTTCTGAATATAATGCATATTTTTCTTTCTCTGTGTTTCTATATCCAATGATTTTCATGGAAACTATTGAACTTTAATGTTTTTGCTTCAGGGAATGTCTAAAGAAGTATTTTTGATTAGTTTCCATATTGGATTGAAATAATCTGCTTATCTATGAGCAGAGAACATTGCTATTCACCTAAATGTTATAAATAAATATAAATATATATCATATATATCATACACATATATTTTAATATTTGTTGCTCTATTTTTGAAAATGCTAGCCAATCAGAATTTATTAAACCAGATATATAGTCATCTGTGCAACATCACTTAGGGCACTTGTGTATTTTTCCTTGACTTTTTCTTTTTTTCTTTTTTTTGATATATCTATCCCACTTGGAAAACATTGTTACTGTCCATTCAGCAAATGTTTGTTGAGTATCTACAATAAAGCAAACTTAGGAGGAAGCTTTGGGAATGTAAGTAAATAATAAAGATCTACTCTCTTAAGGCTTATGACGAAGATACAAAGTACATCAGATATTTCAATACAATGTAATGCTAAATCCATTCCAGATAATCACACAAGGTGCTACAGGATTATAAAATCATAGAGGAGAGTAACTAGTAAATGCAGTAGAAAATTCACGTGTAGAAGATCAGATACCGGAAATAAGATTTGCAAGTTCTTTCTTTAAGCTGGAGTAAAACTATATATAGGGGAATGGAAGGAGACTTGAATAGAGGTAGACAGAGATCAGCTTATAAATAACTCTAGAACCGAAGGCATGAAGTTAAATTTTATAATTAAAGCTAAAGAGAACAAAGGTGAACATGCTACCTTTGGGGTCCTTCACAGATTCTATTTATAGTAAAAGAATGGTTGACCACTGCTATGTTTAAAAAGCCACAGAGAGAAAACTTCTCAATTAAATTCATGATACATCTGTGCTGGAGATTTTCCATTGTGATTAGCTTTTGGATAATTAATCTATTGAAAATATTGGAACTCTTTATTTCTCTCATCATGTTTGGTTACCACTATTAATTAGCAGTGCTCTAAAAATACATAGTTTAATACTAGCTTATGCAACTGGGATGTAGAGGGAAAATTAGGGGCCTAAATTCTAGTTCCAATTGGATACTATCCTAGGTATTTATATACATTTTTATTTTAAACTTACCACGGTATGTGAAACTAGCATTATTACTTTCACCGTACCAGCAAGGAGATTTTGTAAAATGGGTTAAATGTTAAGTATCTTGCTCAGGTTTACAAAGATAATAGATGACAGAACACATGTGTACCTGATTCAGAGTCTGAACTTTCCACCCCTTCCCCATTCCAGATCCAGACGGCATTAGTTACTTCTGTAAAGTTAACAATTTTGTTACATCAGTGGTTCTCGAAGTGTGGTACCCAGATTAGCAATACCTAGGGAGGTATTAGAAATACACATTTTGGGGCCATGTTTTAAACTTATATAATCAAAAATTCTGAATGTGGATTTAATAATCAGTGTTTTAGGGATCCCTTTAGCTTATTATTTTACACCCCAACATTTGAGAAGCATTGTATTAAAGTATTACATCATAGTTTTCAACTCTGACTGCAAGGTAATTAGAATCATCTTTAAGACTTGAAAATATTGATACTTCAGCAACTTCCCAAGAGATTATGATTTATGATAATTGTTTTAAAATTGGATATAGTGTGTGTGTGTGTGTGTGTGTGTGTGTGTGTGTGTGTGTGTGTGTGTGTGTGTAGTTTCCCAGGTGATTCTAAATGTGTATTTAAGGTTCAGTAACACTATGGTAGATCAGTGCTTCTCATATTTAATGTGTATTCAAAGCATCTGGGGATCTTGACAAAATGCATATTCTGGTTTACTATATCTGGTTACAGTTGATAATCTACAATTTCAGCAATCTATCAGATGATACAGATACTGCTACCCCATAGGACATACTGAATAATAAAGTATTATATTATATCCAACATGCCAACATATCTGAAATATATCATTCTATGAAACTTATCAATTTATTGCCAACAGAAGGCAATATTGCTTTTTCTATGAGAAAGTAGGCTCTGACTTTAGGTCAAATTTGAAATCTTGCTTCACTGTGGATTACCTACATAACCTTGAGCAAATTTCCTATTCCCTCTGTACTCAGTTTCTTTTTTAACAATAATAATTGGTAACTACCATATATAATTCTGTGAATATTTTATAAACTAACCAAGAAAAATGATTATTACAGTCTTCCATTTCATGTGTTTAATAACTCTTATTGTTATTAATACTATTATTATTAACTTTTTATTTCTAGTTTGACCTATATTAGAGCGGTTCAATACATTTCTCATGTCAATGAATAACACATTTGGAAATATCTACATGTGTTCTGTGATTATTTACATAGGATTATGCTGAAAAAATTATAAGAAAAATATGAATGAAAAAATGAGAGACCTACCACATATTTATACTTAGGACCAAACTGGTAGATGCAAGTAAGACGTATAACATTTAAAATGAATAAAGCAGTTTCTTACCAGGTATGGCATTTTTAATCACCTGACTAGTTCTTTTTTAAAAAATCTGGTCTAAAGTTGATCTTTGTAGGCATATGCAGTTTTCTAAAAGTCCTTGAGTTCTGAGACATATGGCTTCTACCCAAACTATTGTTTGATCGAAATGCCTCTCTATTAAATATAAAAGATTGTCTAAGATTTTCTTCAAATGCAGTATTAAAAAAAAGTTTGTTGGATATAATAACTAATTAAACTCATAGTTTCTGATTTTGACTGACCCCACAGTGCTTTATATTCTCTCTTAGAGAGTTTGACCTACTTAGGAGATTGGAGAACTTTGTGATCTGAATCATGTTCCTGCCTAACAGCAGGAATTCAAATCCCTTGAGGACTTACCTTAAATAGGATTCATTAGTCCTCTATAGTCCTGTGCCCCAGCTGCTCATGCTAAAGACAAAAGGGTAGCCAATTTAATTAACCACAGCCTCAAGGATCATAATTTATTATCAATTTTTCCAAGTAATCTAGACTGTATCAATGCTCCCAAATGAAAGGATAGATGGAGCCAAGTGCTCTAATCAGGAAAGAAATCCCTTAAATCTAATTGCTCTTTTGACTATTTAATTGAAGGTAAAATTAGAGGCCATGACAAGACCACAAAACTTATCATCAGAATAAAGAGACCTATATTTCTTTCATGTGATAGGAAGTCAATAAAGTATACAATTAAGCTTTGGGAAGAGAATTATCTATAACCCATTGTACCAAAACACTGCAGCTCTTCTGCTACCCTTAGTCTATAAAACTAATTTTATGGCAAATGAACAAGAGTTGAATAGTTTATTTTGCTGTTATTTACAATAACTGTCTGACAGGAATCCGGTAACCAGAAACAGGTTCCTAATGATTAATGTATTTAATTTACTTAGATACAAATTAAGTGTCTACTTTGTGTTATGCTAAATGCAGAGAAGATGAAGTAAAATAAGACTTTTTTATGGTTTTGAAATTCTAATGGCTTATTAAATGATAAGAGGTAATCATATATGATATTAGAATAAATGTTAGAAAAATATGAATGTAATGATTCTCTTTAATTAAAATATATATACTAAATACCTTTTATGTGTGCCCCTTGTTTTTAATAGAATGTACATGGTGTTTAAAAAATGAATTTTTCTTGTCATTATGTATTTAGTAAGGAAGATAGATGCGAAACAAATAGATACACTAATAAATACATATTAATATAACGTTTTAATAGAGAGAAAAGTTACAACTTTTACTCAACGAGATTTTAGCAGAAGTAATACTTTTGCAAATTTAAGCACCAAAAATTTTTGAATGCCTACCTTGTGCTGGAAACACATCAAGAGATGTAATGAACTTCAGCTTCAACTTCTAATAAAGAATAAACCCTATATTTTCCTAGAATAACTGGTTGGTGGGAATTTGAGTCCCTACACTGATTTTCATCTACATTTCACTAATTCTTTGAAACTAGATGTGATCATTTCAAATTGCAGCATCAATTTTAAAATATCTGTGTGCATGGTCTGACAGATACGTAATAAAATAAGTGATTAGGGAAAACCATTTTTGACAAGCTTTTCCAACTCTTTAAAAGTTCCAATTTATTTATACCAAGCTCTGCTTCCTCCTCAATGCATATGCCACTGAAATGTGTGCCATTCTTCTCAGCTCCCCAAGTTAACGTACAAGCATCTGCCTCTATAATTACAAAAACATAGCAATAGATATACATATAGAGTTTGATTGTCAATAAGATTTAATTCTCACTGCAACAACTTGAAGATTTATCAGGCAATCATATTATTAAATACAGAGTGGCTATAATTTTACTAAACAGAAAGAGAGAAAACATTGGTTTAGAAACTTTTTAAAAATGGAGGAAAACATTTAAATCACATAGTAGAGTAAGATCCAAAAAATAAAGGTGGAAAATTTAAGTATATTTTAAAATGGAATTTGAATGTAAAGGAGTCTGCCTTAGTCATCTATCACTGTTCAATAAATTATTGCCAAACTTAGCAACTCAAAACAACATGCATTTATTGTTCTATGGTTTTTTTCTTACACCAGGAATCCAGGCACATCCTTCTTGAGTTCTCACCTCCGGATCTCTCACCAGCTGCCACTAGTGTAGACTGGGTTGTAATCATCTCATGTTTCAATTGGAAAGGGGTCTGCTTTCAAGATCATGTGGCGGGATTTAGTTATTCACTGGCTTTTGGCCAGAGGTCAACCTCACTGCCTTGCCATGGGGCCTCTGACATGACAACTCAACCTTATTAAAACATGAAATCTATGAGAGTAATAAGTTGGCTAGTATTACAGAAGTCACAAACCTTTGTAACCTAATCATGAAGTGATGACCCTTTACTTTGCTGAATTCTATTCAATAGAAGCAAGTCTTTAGGTCTATCCGATTCTCAATATTAACAAGCAGGAGTCACTACGGATCGTCTTGGAGGCTGTCTACTACAGAGCTTGTGTGCATATCTGTGATGAAAGAGCTCTTGAGAGACTATAAAAAGTTACTGCTATAACTTTGATCTCAAAAAGTAGAAACATTATAATTTACCGTTTACCCATTCTTTTGAGTTTCTGGACCCAATTCTAATGTATGTGTGTGTTATCAGGACAAAAAAGGGGTCTGTCTACTTTCACTCATCTGTGCCAAAGATATGTGTAGGTTTTGCAGCAAAAAAAAAAGAAAAAAAAAGAGTAAGTTTTATTAGAGAGTTCAAAGTCCTGGAGACACAGGTGAGCTGTCACTCAAAGGCCTGGCTCTCCAGGAGTGTTAAGAGTACAAATTATATAGGGAAAAAGCAGCAGTCATAAAAACCAGGGAAGTTGGAATCACGAGTGCTATAGATTGAACGACTGGAGGGGAAGAGGTAATTAAACATTGTGTCTAGTTCTGGAATCAGCCATAGTGTCATACAGTTTAATCCTGTGGCTGGTGGGGCTGTTTTACATCAATGGGCCTTGGGCTGAAACACATTTAAAGCTAAGATGTTATTCTTAGCCTAACATCCAAGCAAAACCTATTGTCTTCGTGATTACAGACCTGAGGCTCAGTTAATATTATGTACTAAGGCTTATGTTTAAAGGAACAAGCATACAGAGGATAAAGGATAAGGGCAGAAAAACAAGTGAGTCACAGTGCCATTACCTGGACAAACAGCCTGAATCAGAGAAAACAACTATATTAAAGAAATGAAGTTTGTGTGTGGTTATACGTATAGGAAGGGGGATGGTACCCACTCATCCATGCAAGTCTTGGGAAACCAGCTGGATGTCCTATAATTCCACTCAATTTTGATACTATCTACACAGAGATAGTGTCTACATAAGAAACATCTAACCCTATAAGAATTTTTTTTTTTTTAGTTTATATGAGCCCAAACTGATGATGTAGGCTGGAAAGCAATCTCAAGTGTTCCAGAGAATAACAGTTTTGCAACTTCTTTTATGCATGTGAGATTAAGGAAGAGACAAAAGGAAAACTGGAGACAGTAAGACAGGGGTTTGATTACAAGACAGTTAACAAGATTATACGCTTTCTTGAGAGTTAATACCCCTCTCCAGGGCTATTACTTCAAAGGGTGTTAATCTAGATGTGCAAGAGCAATGGAAAGGGCTGGCTTAAAACCTTTCACTAAAGAAGTTTTAGGCCTGGGGCATGACTACCCACATGACTTGAATTTATGATTAGATCACTCTGTGAGGTTACTTTTCATAGAACCCCTTTTTAGTCCATAATAGCAACAGGTTCCACTGGTTAAGGTTTCAGTACTACAAGACTGTCCTGATGCCATGGTAGGTAGTTAGGCAGGCATGAGCAACAGGAGTGAAGGCCCAGGTCTGTAACTATAGAAACTTCCCTTGAAGAACTTTCTTAAGAATACCCCAGAAATACCTCCCATTTAGGTTTATAAATTACCCCAAATCCTAGAGCATAAAGGCCATAAGAGCTATGGTTAAACCAGCCACAAACATATGCAGAGAAAGTACTACCCTAACCGGCCCACAACCTCAGCCTCGTTATACCATCATTATAATATCATGACTATGCCTGGAAGTTCATGAATTTAATTATCACAGACTGAATTCTGGGTAAGCGCATGCACAGTAAGCAAAATATTATATGGCAGCCAGCTGTCAATCAATATAACTTTATATACAGATCATCTAAGACTTCCTATCATGGCCCAAATATAAACAGACCTTCACCTTTTGTGTTGTTACAGCTCTCTTCGCTGAAAACACACTCCTCCCTCTTTCACCTCCCAAATTCCACAGGGCTGCAGCCTTCCATAGCTTGGCCTGTCTCTGAAAATGTACTTTCAATAAATCTTACTTTTTCTTAATCTTGCCAACCTATAATTCTTTGCTGCATCAGTGGGGAAGAACCTAGGGACACCACACAACACAACATTCCTCCACCTATGCTGCTGGGGCTATGCCAGATTTTAGATCACCCCAACAGTAACAGGCACACAGAAGTTAGTGGTAAGTCTCTACTTCTGACCAACTAGCTACAAATCAGAAGTTTCCATGATCTCCTCCCTGGATTTCATTAATTTGCTAGAGCAGCTCACAGAACTCATAGAAACATTTTACTTATAAAATTACTGGTTTATAAAAGGATGTAACTCAGGAACAGCCGGATGAAAGTGATGCAAAGGGCAAGGTATGGGGAAAGAGCAAGGAGCTTACATGCTCTGAGTGCTCCACTCTCCTAGCATCTTTCATGGTTCACCAACCCCCAAAACTATCAGAACGCAGTCCTTTTGCAATGTTATGGAGGCTTCATTACATAGCCATGATTGATTAAATCATCGACCACTGATTATTGATTCAACCTCCAGGCCCTAAGTCCTCCTCAATAGGTAGAGTGGATGGGACTGAAAGTTTTAACTTTCTAATGGTGATGGTGGTTCTCCTGGACACCAGCCCCCATTCTTAGGTGGGGTCCAAAAGTCATTTCATTAATAATAAAAAAGACACCTTTATCACTCTCAATACTTAAAAAAAATTCCAAAGGTTTTATACTATGTCAGTAATAAGAAGACCAGATATATTTATTATATATCTCAATATCATATCAATAAAAAATCTAAACTCTTTTAACTTTCAAATGTGTAAATGCTTATCCATATATATTTTAATCTGATGCATACCAATATCAATAAAGAAATATTTTTTCTCACTTCTGAAATTTTAGCACAATTCATAATAAAAATGCTTTATTATAGAGTGCTAATTATTTTAAAATTGCAAAGAAGAATATTTAACATTATTTATAATTCCATATCAAAAGAACTACAATGGGGTCAAATTCCTTAACCATCTAATGTATAGGTTAATTAGTATTACTATTAAAATATGTGTGTGTGAATGTGAGTGATATTTATTGACAAATAATTAAACATTTGTATATTTAACAGTAAATATTATTGTCCATCACAATGTACCAGAAACTGTTTTATGTGTTCCAGATGCAGCAGTAAGGAAAACAGAAAATGTTCCTGCTTTCATCATGTTTATATCCTGGAGTGATAATGAGACAGCTACATAAAAAGCAAAAGGCGATGGCAGATGGTGACCTGAGGAACATAAAATAAGTCATGAGAATGATTGTGGTAGGGGACACTATGGAAAGTTGGCTGAATATTGGAAGAGTATAGTGGTATTTGAGCACAGAACTGAGAGATAGCTCTGTAAATATCTGAGGGTTGAGTATTCTAGAAAGAAAGGGAAGCAAATGAAATGGCCCTTAAAGCAGACAAGCCTCCAGCCTGCTTTAGGACCTGAAAGAAGTTTAGTGTGGCTGTACATAGCAAGCAAGATACATAAAATGTCAAGGTAAGTCTGATCAAGCCATCAGGCACTTCATATAGTCTCTTGTAAGTTCTGTAAATAATTTGAGGTTTGTTCTAATTCAAACGGAAGACTATTGGAAAGTTTTTATGTGAAAAGTGGCAGGACCTAGAGAGCGATTTTTGGCAGTTTTGCTGGCAGAGTACGTTTGTCTTTAATGGCTGTGAAGTACAGTGAAGTTTTTTTTTTAAGATAGAAAACTCTAAGCCATTTTATGTAATGATAGAAAGATCCAATAGAAAATCGTGTTGCAGAAGAGAGGTGGCCAATTGTAATTCAGAAAAAGAAATAAGGTGATTCATAGGATAAGTGGAGATGTTGGCATTAGAGAGAGTGTCGGGGCTAAATCACTCATGGTAACAGGAAGACATGTAGGGTAGATGAGTGTGGATATGAGATTTTGTTGTTGAAAGATGAAATGATAAAAAAAAACTTCTTGATAGTATTTTTAGGAGGCAAGTGAAACATTAGACTCTCAATAATATTTCTTCATAGGTTGCGATTTGATGACTCTTGTATATATTCCTTTAGTTGTATATTCATTGAGATTCTATGATTTCTAAGACAGACATTCTTTTATACTAAGAGGAAAACTTGCTCTAAACCATTCATTCTCAAATGCTAGTCAACAGTTAGTTGCAGAATGAGAAAAATGAAAATATCCTCTGGTGAATTTTTCATGAAAGAAAATTTTCAGTTTATTTAGGGGTTATGATGTGGGGGAAGAACAAACTTACCTCTACCCTCAAGGTTCTTCTGGCTGATCTTATAATCAAACAGACATAAAACAGACTAGTAAGAGAAAATAAACAAATTTAATACATGCAAATGTATGAGAACTCCACATACATGAGATAGTAGAGACCTCACACACAGAGGTTCAGATATAGAAAGGAGAATTAAGGGTATAAGACACCTTGAACTAGGGATGAAGTAACGTGCCTTGGGGACTTCAAAAGGTCATTGTAGAATGATAAGAAGAGCAGACCTTTAGTAAATCGAAGTTTGCCCTTCCCTACAGATAGGTCAAGGCCTCTGATTCAAATTCTTCTAGGTACTTAAAGAGAGCAGGGCAGAAATTTCTCTTGAGCCTGTGAGTAAAGTTGCTTTTAGCATAAAACTATGTGCATACCACTGAGGCACATCTTGGGGTGACTCGTTCTGGACACCTATAATGCTCTTCCTGCTATTTGTGCTAAAATGTCTTTTTCATATTAAATGATGAAATACAATGTGTTCTAATGTCATTAATTGGGAAAAGCTTAACAAAGCTGACATTCAAAGATGCCAGCAAAGTTGTTTCTCTTTTTTTCTGAACATCAAAATATTTTCCCATAATTTTATTTAAATTGGAAAAAAATAAATATTTAACTTCTTTTACCAAACAAATTTTAAAAGGTAATATATATTAAAAGAAAATATTACTTCATGGGAGAACAAAAGCAGTAAAACTTCCCTGCCTAATTTCATTGCTTCCACTATAACTTGGTTTTTAAAGGGGCTAGTCTTTTAAAGATTACTAATTTGTAATTGTATTCCACGGATAAATAAGAACACTGGCACATTTTAGTTATCTTTTCTAACATATGAATTTATTGTATCATCTAAAACTCATTGTTTTTCATTAATGTGATTTGGTTGTGTCTCCATTTATTAAATCAAACAATGGATACATGTTATCTTGAAAAGGAACTTTTTAGTTGCCTTTTCTAGGAAAAAAAGCAGGATCAGAAAATACCCTAGAAATAGTTAATATGTTCTATGGACACTAAAACAGAAGACTCTCATTTAGGCTCTTCTATTTATGTTTTATCAAACTTAAGGGAGTTTTGCCTGTATCTGTCAAAGCCAAAGGACACAGGAACAGGAGCTTACAGCAAAGAAAGTAAAAGTTTATTTAAGAAAATGGTGCCAAGATTGGAGATGCAGGTGAGCTAGCACGCAAAGACCTGGCTCCCTGATGGTTTGTAGGGAACAGGTTGTATGGGGCAAAACTCATTAGTCGTGGTAGCTAAGGGAGTTGGGATCATGGACAATACTGATTGGTCAGGACCAGGGTAGGAGGCAGTTGATCATTGCATCAGTCCTGATGTCAATCATGGTGTCATTCTGTCTGTTTTCAAGGGAATGCTAGTAGTGTCCTTCCTCCTTCATGTGTCTGGAGCTACGGGTGGTCATCTTTAGTTTGATCAAAACTGATTCTGTGCTCAACAGACCTGTAGTTTTGTTCCTAAGACTGATGCTGACCATACAGTATGAAGAGGATAAGGAAAGAAAAAAACAAGTTAGCCCAAAGCCAATTTGAATCAAGTAGAAAGAGAAGAGAAAAAGTCATTTTAAACAAGGTGAAGATTTTTACAGTTGCATATGTAAAGATTCCCATTAAGAAAAAAAGTATGTAGGTCATTATCTATCTACTCATCTATCTATAACAGCTAGAAAACCAATGTGTACTATGTATGTATATCTGTACGTGTAAAATTGTCTCCCTCCTTTCTTTCTCTCTCTCTCTCTTTCTCTCTCTGTCATATTATGTGTGTCAAGCACCATTTAAGAACTTTGTAAATAGTTTTCCAGATGTATAGATTGAAATTCCTAAGCCATAGTAATTTTGTAGTAATTATAATTTCTGAAATTTTAAATAAGCAAATAATAGTAGAAAATGAACTGTAAATTGGTTTTGATATCTTCTTGGTACTTTTTTTTCTTTTTTACACAGTTTTAATGACCACTTTTGATCAGGGAACACTGATGAGATTATAATGTCATCTTTTTAATGGTCTCCTACATCTGTCATTTTTTTCCTGCAATTACTCCCAAGAATGTTTAACAACTCATGAGTACTTCAAGTCCAAACCATTTAAATAGTGTCACCTAAAATTTCATTGTTGCTTCCTTATTTCTCTGAAAAACATTAAGTTGTGACCAATTAATTGGGCTCAAGATGTTAAATTTATTTTCATTAATAATGGTTAATATTTATTGAAAATTTATTACATCTCAGACCTTTTTTATCTGAAAGACTGGAATGATTCCATTTTTCTGAGTGACCTCAAGATGAATTGTAAGAAAAATTCCCCGAAGGCCAGTGGTCAAGAACAATGCCTTACACCAGGCCAAACCAGCCAAACCAGCTAATCGGTGGGCCCTTAAGGCACCCCACCCTTATTTCCTCCTGCACATATCCTGATTACTGCACCCGGCACCTTCTGCACTCGGCCCTTTCTGCACGCAGCCCTCTTGGCATATTGCCCCACTGCGCACGGCCCCCTCTATAGACAGCCCCAACTGCACACGACCCCCTTTGCATGCAGACCCAACAACCTACCACCTAATCCCTTTAAAGGTCAACCTAACCCCCCAATCAGGTAATGCCAAGGCATCTCCCCAAGGCTTGCGGTTTTACCCTTTAAATTAGGTCCCAGCCCTCGGTCGGGGCTCCTCTCAACCACTGCTGTGTCAGTGAATGAGCGGGGTCCAAATTCGAGTTTGTCAATAAACTCCCTTTGCGCTTGCATCGTGTCAGTTTCCTTCTGGCTCGTGGAATTCCAAACCAGGGCATTACATTATCCACTTATGTTAATCAGTCTTTATAAGAGAATGTAATTAACGTCATTATTTGGTTTAACTCAGTGGAGTAACTTGCTTACAGAAGTTAAGTGGCTGGTTGAGGCACAGGACTACAGCCTGTGATAGTCAGAAGTTGACCTTGTTCTATTGTTTCCTAAACCTCAAATTCATTTCAAGTGAAACACTTCTGTAGCTGTAAATGTGAAAATGATTCTTGATATTTCAGAAGCAAATCCTCTCTATATATTGTCTTCTTTTTTGGAAGTACCTGCTAAATAAATCTTTAGGAAAATATTGTGGTTAAAGATCTGTCGTTTCTAAGCATTGTTAAAATATACACTTTCAATCGGTTAAAGACTATCTCTCAAAATCAACAATTTGAGATCAATAATCCAATAACAATAAAAAAATTCCCCCTTTTTTGTTATCTGAGGTTTCTCAGGCTTGTTTATAATACATGTTCATAAATGTGTAAAATATAGATTCGTATTTTTCCTACATAACAAAGAAAACCAGTTACTTCATTTTAAAGGAAATACATTTTTTATTTATACTTTAATTTTTACTTAAAAATGATGATCAGCATTGTATTCCAGACATATATATTTTAAGTTTGACTTTCAAAGATTATGATTAGATATTAAAGCTAAAATAAGTTATATTGCTACTAAAAGATCAGAAACTATGGTTACTTCTATTTTTTTTGCCTGGAGCATTTGTTCTAGCAATGATTCTGTAATATGATACTAACTAGATTTCATATTATTTTCTTGCCTTAATAGTGTTTCTTTCAAACTCTTTTTCATTCTCGGTTCCTTTCTTTTTTTAAAAAATATACACTACCATAAATATCTATTACATACCTGGTTTTTGGGTTGTTTGTTCATACATTTTAAGTCCCATTTATAAGCCTTTTCTAGCACAGAAGTTAGGCACATGAAGAAATGTAAAAAAAAAATGCCAGAATGGAAGTCAAAAAATATGGACTCCAATCTTGTCTTAAATGTGCCGTGAAAATTAGATTATATTATCTCTGTCTCCATTTGCTGGTTTCCTCAATGGAAATCACTACCTACCCTACCTATCTCAGGGCTGATGAGATGAAATTATATAAAAGACAATGATATGAACAACCTGGCATTTCTAAAACATTGGAAGCAGAAAATTGGAGGAAAGCAGAAAATTATTGAGAGAACATTTTATATTTCTGAGATTTTTCCATATGCTTGGATCGCTCTTTAAGAATTCTACTGTAACTACAGCTAGTAAATTCCTCCTCATCTTTCTCTTCCTTCACAGTGCTTTCCTCTTCATTTAAAGGAAAAATTTTAGAAACTACACATTTTGTCTTCATGCTCTTACTCAAAATTTATTTTTAAGAATGTAGTGTACATATTTTAAGTTCTCGTGATATGCAGTTTTAGAAACTTACAGGTTCTCATGATTTTAGAATAAATATCATAAATTGCAGTAGTACTTCATTTGAACACAGATATTATTTCTTTTAAGAAATAATGGTGTAGGAAGTGGGGGAGGGGGAATTGTAGGAGGGTGATCAAGAGGTACAAATTTCTAGTTATCAGATAAATAAGCACCAGGGATGTAACGTACAACCTCACTTCAGTTAATACTGCTGGGAGATGTATAGGAAGATTGTTAAGAGAGTAAATATTAACAGTTCTCATCACAAGGAAAATAATTTATTCCTTTTATCCTTTTCTTTTTATTGTATTTTTATGAGATGATGAATGTTAGCTGAACCTATTAGTAATCGTTTCACAATATGTGTGAATCAAACCATCATGTCCTATGCCTTAAACTTATACAGTGATGCATGTCAATTATTTTGCAATAAAACTGGGAAAAAGAAATAGTGTAGTTATTTATAATGTAGGACCTTTTTCTTTTCTTCTTAAGAAAGAGGAGGGGTAGATAGATATTTGTGATTAGATTTCTCATGCATTGTGATGTGAATAATTTCTGTGGTTGGGAATTGGGTCTGCACTAATCTGAAAAGTGAAATCACCTAACAAAAAATAAATTATTGATAGGTTTTTCGACCACCTTTATCAAGGTTTAAGATACTTGCATAAGGTATGGAATTAGAGCAGTTTGCATGAGGCAGTATGTTTTTGTTGTTACTGTTGTTTGTTTTGGTTTGGTTTGGTAAATAAATACTTCATTTTAATAATTTTTAAAAATAAGTTGCATTTAACCTATTTCCCTCCAATGTTACTGAAGAGATCCTATGTATAAGGAACTGATTTAGGTGATTGGGATATATCAGTGAAGAAAATAGGCAACGATCCTTACTTCTGTGGAGCTTACACTCTGTCCAAGGGAAACAGACAATGCAAATAAACATAAAATATGTACTGGAATCTGACAAGGCACTGGGGTAAGAAGGTTAGGATTTAAATTTCGATATAAGGACAGGACTCATCTAATTGTGAAATAGTAGTTAATAGATAAAAACTAGTTGAACTTCCTTGAAAAAATAAGACAATTTTCAAAACTCTGTTACTCTTCCACCTTATTCTGATTAAAAGGCAGGTCTTTACAATGGCCCTCATTTCCTAAGCAATTTGGACACGCTATTTCTATATTACCTACGGTAACAATGCTCTAACAGAGAAATCTGAAATTTCAGTGACTTAAACATAGTATGATTTATTTCTTACGCATTAAATTTGAAAATGGGAATCCCTGATAAAGGAGAGCTTCTCTTTCAAATGCTGGTTAGTGAGCAAGCTACTGCCATTTTGTGATCCGGGCGTTTTCAAGCATGAGACCCCTTAGGTTGTAAATTCTTCTACATCCAGCCAATGGGGCTTATGGGTGTTCACAAGGAATATTTTAGAGCTACATCTTTAAGTGCAGACATCGTTTTCACTCTCATTTCATTGGCTGAAAGTGAATTACAAGATAACTTCTACAAAGGAGGCAGGGAAGCTACTCTGTTAAGCCAGAAAAGAAGAAAAGAGCTGGTAATGAGGTTGTGCTCCTTAAAATGATTATCACCTCATATTCTCCTCTTTATCACTTTGCTCCATTGTTCTTTATAACATATGTGTATATATAATATATATTCTCCTAATATATATTTGTTTAAAAATAATGTCTCTCTTTTTATAACTACCCTTTAAATTCTATTCTAGGAAGTTTAATATTGGCTTGGGTGAGGTGGGGGGTGGTGGTGGTAATTATCTGTTTAACTTGTTTGAATAGTTACAGATCTTCCTAACATTTATGTGTTCATTATCTATCTCCTTCACTAAGCCAAAAATTATATGAGTACAGATTTCTTTCCTTTTCTTGTTATATCGCAACACAAAGATATATCTGTATCACATAATAGATGCGTAATAAAGATGTTTTAGATGACTGAATAGAGTGTGTAAATATTTCTACAGTGACACTTATATTATTCTTATTATATTTTCATTTCAATCTCTCGCTGTTTCTCAAAGGTCAAAACCAGCATTTTTCCTGGTATGTAAAAGATTGATGAAAAATATTGAAAGAAGAAATGAAGGAATACACAAACAAACAAACAGATGAGAAAAGTAGTGCTGTTTCCTAGCATATCATGGAAATCATACCCTCAACTCAAGTTGATCTCATTCGAAAACTTATCTTGTTTTCTCTATCAGATTGTTTCTGAATTCTTAAATCCCTGTAATTTTTGTGTTACTTAAGTCAATAAAGCTTTGTTCTTAGTACAGTAAGCACAATTTGACATCCTTACTTTATTATTATAAACCCAATCAGTATGAGTTATTAAGTATGTGTGGGGCTTATTAAGCTAGGTTTTACTACATTAAATGAGGATTTTAATGAAACTAAAATATCATTATCTTTGAAAAGACAATGCATACACCTGTGCCTACCGATGAGTCATTATTTCTAGAGAACTCAATGAAACATGCTATATTTTATAACATTCAGTGATATGTTAGCATTTTTTTATCTAGTCCCATTAGTTTCTTTTCTGATAAAGTATTCCATCTTCACTTATTTTACTAGAATATTTTGAATTATTGAGAACATACCTCTGCTCACTTGTAACATAATTAGAACAGGTATATTTGATTATCACTATCCTGAATTGAATTTTCTGAAGAATTGGAATATTGCCTGTGGCTTGATTTTTATCCCTAGCTTATGTCATTTTGCCCTTCACTTTACTTTCAATATCATCTTATTTCTCTAAGTTATGAAATGCTGTGACCTTTTATTAAAATAGAAAAAAAAATTTAAATCATTTGAAATGAAATAGAGAACCACAATTTGTTAAATTTAATACCAAGAGAGCATCTATGACTCATTCTGGACGTAACAACTTTAAATTGCCCTAAGAATAAGAGCCGTGCATTGTATAATACATAATACTAATGGTGAGGGTACGATTGTGACTGGCTTACAGAATTAATTTAGAGTACATTCAATGCAGGTGCTTGGGAGTGATATTAAGCCTAAGAAAAATTAGCCCTTAAAGATCTAGTCTTATTTTTTTTTTCAGAGAAGTGAAAACTTTACCTGGAAAATAACCAAAGCAACAGGCAATATAAGCAGTCACCTTTTATAATATGTTTGAAAGATAAATTTCAAAAAAGTAAATGTCACTTTCTTTATACCTGACCTGTAAATCCTGCTTTGATAAGTTTAATATTTCAATATACATATTTTAACTTGTTTAAATCCCTGACTTAGGGGTGCAACTATCAGTAACAGATATTAAATTCTATTTTGCTCTTAGCTAATTGGCTAGAGTTTCTTCATTTAAATTTGTATTTATTACTTTTTTCATGCCTTGCATAATCAAATTTTCTGCAAAAGAATAGACAAAAATTAATTAAAACAGAAAAAATAATGCTCTTGGATCTTAGTGTGTATGAAAAGTTTTGCATTTTTTATAACATATTCTTAATAATGCACAAAATAACAGATGTCAATATCAACAAAAAGGTATACAAGTCATACCACTAAGAAAAAAAAAAGGAATTTACTAGACTAGATAAATATATAATGTATATATATATATATATATATATATATATATATTATATATATATATATATATATATATATATATATATATATATTTTCACTGTATGTCTTACAGCAAGCAATCTGCTAAGGATAATTACACTTAATAGTACTATTTCTTTACATTCGATTAAAGTGATTGTATATCCATCTTAATGGCAGTACAATATTATTATAAATGCTTTATAAAATTTGTTTTAAGTACAGGCCTAATAGGTACTTAATCTTTAGAATAGTTCCAATGCTTAAATTCCATGATCCACACTTGTAATAGTTGCATTATCTGAGTTTAGGGTATTTTCTGAAGAATTCTAAGGAACATTTCAGTCTAATCTTACTTGATCATTTGCTTTATTCAGAGAGTCTAAACTAGTTATCACTCAATGGGTCTCTACACTTTTTTTATAGCATTTTGAAGCTTAGACCTCAAATAGGCAATAAAATAGAATAAAACATTTATTTTTCCGAGGCTGTCAAAGTTCAAGAATCTTAGGCTGTCATGTTTTTATTTCCAGTGTAAGAAATAACTTCTTGGTAATACCTCTTAAAATTCCTCTAAGAACTGGAATTGAAAAAATCTGAATCACAGTCTTATTTATTATATCATGTTAGATAAAGCTCTGCTTATCTATTCCTCAAATAAGCACATAAAATACTGCTCTTACCTAAATTCTGGAGTAGTTTTGAGGGTTAATATAAAACACTATGTGAAAAAATGCTTTATAGTCCTAAAATTTCAAAATTGAACCATTATTGGTTCTGTTGTTAGTGTGATGGTAGTTAGAGATGGGGCTAATGTGATGGTAGTTAGAGATGCAGCCATTGGAAAGTAATTGGGGTTAGATGAGGTCATGAGGCTGGGTTTTTCATGATGAGATTAGTGACTTCATAAGAATAGCAAGAAAAAGAGACATTGCTTTCTCTTTATCTTGTGAATACCTAGCAAGAAGACTTAATTTTCACTAGTTGGAGAGCGAATGATCTCTCCTTTGGAAACTTGACTTCTGGCTTCCAAAACTGTGAGAAATAAATTGTTGTTTAAGTCATCCAGCCTATGGTATTTTGTTATAGTTTTGTTATAATATAGTATTTTGCTGTTATAATAGCAGATTAATATGTGTTATCATATTCTAATATGTAGAATTGCTGACAGTAAACTGTGCTGTTGGATTTGTGTCAGCTGGAACCAAACTGCTTTAAGAGGGGAAACTAGGGTACTTTCTGAGTGAGGTGGGAGAGCAAGCATGAGTATGGTAAGTGGCCATCAGACAATATTATTGAAATGGTTGACAAAATTTAGGCTGTTACATATAAAAAAGAAAATAGTTAAGGGGTAAATACTAACTGTCTTTCATTTTTAGGCATCTAATCCCAAAGATTTGAGCTATTGTTGCCACATTATTTCACTCACAGGATTTTACCCTAAGATAATGTTACACATTTTTTCCCAACATATATATTTTTCCCATTATAATCTTCTCCATGTTAAACTTTACTAGTTTAGATTGACATTAACATTATAATTATTATCAATATACAAATGACATTACTATGTGCATATAGTTCATTTAAATAAATGAATATTATGCATAAATTATTAATTTGGCATATTTTAATTAGATGGATTGATTTTCCTTCAACTATAATATTTATATTATATATCATAACAAAATATTTCACTATTAATTATTTTACTATATTTTATTTTAGTTTTATAGATGTGAGTCCTAAGAAGGTTTATCTACATGTCAAACACAATTGGAAATTGAGGAATTTTGTTATAGCAATGTAACTCAATTATCTTGGTCATCAAATGAATTACGTGACAAAATCACATAGTGTTCTATCATTAAAAATTATTTTGAATGATTTACTAGCTGATAATTTGATATTCTCCTTCAATTTTTTTGAAAACAAAGAATTGGAAAACTGCTTTACAAAGTGATTTGTTACTCACTTATTAGAGTCATTCACTTTCTCACTACTAGTACCAATATTTCAAGCTGTTGTTTCTTTGGCATCCTGAGTGTTTTACACCCTTGGGCAATGTACCCTATTAATATTAGGATATGGGAGATGGAGATTTGTGAAAGTGAAATGAGAAAAGACAAAAATCAGATGTTTTCCCAGGAGAATTAATTTTAGAAAAGGGGAAAGGTAGAGTGAATATCTCAAAATCACTTCCTTTAAGAGTGTGTGTGCCTGAGTATCTCTTGGAAAATTATTACACATACCCAGTGGAACACTTACTTTTGTTGAAGATAGTGGTAGCTTGTTCACTGAAGTACCCAAAGCCTCTAAGACACTGGTTGTTGCTGCTCAATTTGAGAAAAATTGTATGTGGAAAAGCTGAATAAAAATAAATAAATAAATAAATAGATAAATAAATAACTCTGAGTTTGGTAGTAGAATTATCCTCATATTATCAAAGAATAAAATTAAATTAAAATTAAGAATTCATCATATTTAATAATTTAGACTGACTGTCCTGAAGTGTTTTGCCATTGTTATACCAAACACATTTGATTGCATATAAGTGATGGTCCACCTGAGACCTCATGAAAGAGACTTATGTATCTGGAAGTTATTCACATGGATTCAACTTCCAATTGATTAAGATAATTAAAATTTTAAATTATAAAATGATGGTTATTCTTACATCTCCCAATCTGTTTAGTATGAAGTTACAGTTTATACAGGATAACTATATATGCAGAAATGTGTACATTTATCTATATATACTTTTCAGATGCATATACACTAGAAATATAAAAAGAGTTATTTCTTTTTTATCAAGCATCATGAATATTTATATTCCAGTTCTCATATATAATTACTGATTCTTATATAACTCCAAATAACTTTTTATATGCTGTAAATATTATACAATACATACATTAGGAAGTATCAGGTGAGCTATTCTCTCTAGAATATTGTCTAACATTATCATCTACTTTTGTTTTGAAGATAAAATTCTGAAAGAAAGCAATCTTCTTAATCTGAGTTTGTTTTATAATCATGGTAATTATTTATGTAGTTTCTTCATGTTGCCTTCAAAAACATGTTAGAAGGAATACAAACAAAACCATGATATGACTGTGGACTTCTTTATCTAGAGTGATTTTTTTTTTTTGCCTGTGTTACATATGGTGCATATATATAGGAGTAAATGAAGAAATAGATATGTATTTTTGCAGGTAAATAGATACATAGATACATCATATTTTTAAACTTTTAATGTAAGGTTTTTATAATTAAAGGCAAACTGATGGTTTATGCACTATATCAGAAATTAGTGAGATGGGAGGTGGAGATACAATGATAAATGGCTTTAATCCTGATTTTTATTTTGGGTTAATGCAGTTGTATGTATATCCAACATATTAAATAATAGTAACTGCAGCTCTAAGTGGCTGAAATTGTGGTAGAGATTATAGGAAATATTGCATTTCCGAGGAGAGCAACAAAAAGGTAATTTTCCTAATGTAGAATTAAAAAGTAAAAGAGAAATCTCAATACATACTTTAATTTATCATTCTATTTATCAGACCGTGAACTTCTTGAGATCCAAAATGATTTAAAAATTTTTATTGCACACAAATACTCAGGAGGTGGCTTTTGAATGAATATATACTGAATACAATTACTTATTTCTTTGTGTTATACAGTACTATGAGATATGATTTTAACTACATATTGATTTTATTCAGTTATTTTTTTTCAGTTAAATTTGGCATTCCTCACAAAGCTGAATGTTTATTCAGAAAAGAAATATGATTTAAGTATTTCATTTTGGAGCATATATCAACTCAGATATACATGTAAATTTTCAGATGCCAATATGTTAAACACATACTAACAACCTGTACTGTGCTACATTAGTTCTTTGCTTTACAGGAAAAAATCATTTTTTAAACTTCCACTTCAACTGTATCTTCCTTTCTTCTAAAAAGATAAAATTCCCTATTCTCATAATGGTGGATATATTTTAGGAATTTATTAAAATTGTCTCAGGATTTTAGTAATGTTTATGCTAATGAAGTTTTAAGACTCAGCTATTGCGCATATGTGTGTGTTTATGTGTATAGCAAGTAGTTATATGATAAAGCTTCCTACAAAATATTTAAAATTGATAATCAAGATCTGCTATTAAAAACCAAAATCCAAAAATAATAGGCAAAAGTTTATTTATCTCTGTATTAATATAGACTAAATGTAAGCAGTCTAAGTAAAGTCAAGGATACGGTGGCTCTATGATCAACCAGAATTCAGACTCCTGTCTCTTATTGCCTTAGCATTTGAAAATTTTAAACATAAGAGGTCTATCTCATGGTCCTCAATGGCTTCTAAGTTCTAGTATAATTTCCACATTCCAGTTAAGAAGGACAAATATTTAAATAAATGTGTAGCTCCCCCTTTAAAAAATATTTCTTGTAGAAAGCACTTTCACTTATATCTCATTCAACAGAAAATAGTTAGTTATACTTGGCTGCATGGAGGTTTGGAAATACAGTCTTTGTTCCATATATCCCTGTGCTTAGCTAAAATGTGAAGATTTTATTAGAAGAGTTTGTAACTTAGTGAAAAACTAGTAATTTATGTTACAGATACAAAACAGTCAGTGATTCAAACATGAAAAATATAAATATTTCATATGGATTATGATTAAAATTTACATCTGTCATGCTGACTGTTAAATTGCTATTAAGGATGATAAAAGAGTATTTTAAAGAGATTGAATACATATATTCAATTCATAGTGCCACCTGTTCCATTTTCATTGAAATATAAAACTCAAAAACAGTTTTTGTAAATATTGGAAAATAGGCATATTTGGCTTAATAGCCCTTGACTAAGCATCATTTTTTCCAAAAAAATCAAGTTTAGGTACTTCTTGAAAAATATACAATAATCCAATAATCCATGCCATTAGTAAGTCATATAAGGGAAAAAAAAAGTCTGGCTATGCATCTGATCTATTTACCTATATAAATAAATAAATAAATAAATAAATAGATATGTGTGTGTGTGTGTGTGTGTGTGTGCATGCATTTAGATCTGTGTTTATACTCCTAGTGAAAGTGTGCAAGAAACTGCTCTAGAATTTTTTATTTAAGAGTAGAAGTAAACCATTATACAGTCTCTTATACAAATATACATTAGGTCAAGTCGATAGTGCTGTTAAGGTCACCAATACCATCATTACTGATTTTCTGCCTGCTTGATCTGTAGATTACTAAAAGATGGGTGTTGAAATGTTTGACTGTAATTGTTGATTCAGCTATTTCCATTTTAATTCTATTAGTTTGTCTCACATGTTTTGATACTCCGTTATTAGTTGCATACAAGTTTAGGATTATTATTATTCTTGATGATTTGATCTATTTATTGTTAATGACTCTCTTTGTCCCTGATTACATTTTTGGTTCTGGAGTCTACTTTGTCAGAAACTAATGTTAACTATGTCAGATTTCTTTTGATTAGTATTTACATGGTTTACCATCATTTATCTCTACTTTTATCTGAGTCATTATATATAAAGTGAATTTTTTTATTATCAGCATGTATTTAAGTCTGTTTTTGTATATCATCTGGAATATTTTTTAACTGGCATGTTTAGAACAATCATATTTAAAGTGGTCGTTATATAGTTTGATTAAAATGTACCATCTTACTGTTTTTTCTTCATTGCATTTATTCTTTGTATTCCCCACCACACACACTTTTGTCCTGCCTTCTCATTGTATTAATTGTTCATAATTTAAAAATATGTTTTAGTATTGTCTGTCTTATTTTTCTAGGACTGTATAACAAATTACCACAAACTGCATGGCTTATAACAGAAATTTCTATTCTTTCAATTCTGGAGCCTGAAAGCCAAGTGTTTGGCTGAGCCATACTTTCCCAGAGTTTCCACATGAAGGTCCTTTCTTGTCCTTTCTAGCTTCTGGGGGTTGCTGGCAATTATTGACATTCCTTTGCTTCTATCTTCATAACTCCAGTCTCTAGCATTGTCTTTACACGGCATTTTCCCCTGTGTGTCTGTGTTCTGATTTTCCTTTTTTTCATAAGGACACCAGTAATATTGGATTTAAGGCTCACCTTAATCTAATATAACCTCCTCTTAACTTGATTATATCTATAAAGAATGTACTTCCAAATAAGGTTACACTCATAGGTTCTGGTGGGACATAAATTTTGGAGGGAACACTATTCAATTCAGTATGTCACCCTAGGGTTTATAGTATACATTTTTAAAAATAATGTAAGATTACCTTTAAATAATGCTATACAGGCATAACTCACTTTATTGTGGTACTCACTTTATTGCAGTGGCCTACAACCAAACCCACAATATTTTTGATGTATGCCTGCACCAGTCCATGTGTAGAAAAGGTTCTTATAATGAAACATTTTCATTTTTCTTTTCCATCTATTGTGACCTGTTTTCATTCACTTCACATTTATATATTCTGCAAACATCTAAAACATTTTTGCTATTATTTTTATAAAAAATCAGTTATCTTTTAGGGCTATTAAAAATTTTTAAAGTAAACATTTTATCATCATGTATTCCTTTGAGACATTTTTTCTTTCTTTATGTAAATCCAATTTCTGACCTATATTATTTTTCTTCTGCCTGAAGAACATTTATCAACATGTCTTATAGGGCAGATCTGCTGACAATGAAACAATGAATTCCTTCAGTTTTTCTTTGCCTAAGAAAGTCTTTATTTCTTTTTTATTTTTGAAGAATATTTTTCATGGATATAAAATTCTTATTCGTAGGATTTTTTTCTATCAACACTTTAAATATTTCACTCCACTGTCTTCCTGCTTGAATGGCTTCTGACCTGAAGTCTTCTGAAATTCTTATCTTTATTCCTCTGTAGTTAAAATTTCCCTTATCCCTCACTCTGAGTGACTTCAAGATTCTCTCTTTGTTTGCTTATGATATGCCCAGATGTGGATTTCTTTGGTATTTATTTTACTTAGTGTACTCAGAACTTTTTGTGTTTTGATGTTTGTTAATATTTTAGAAAACTTTTAAGCCATTATTTATTTAAATGTTTTTTTTGACCTGTTCACTTTTCTTTTCTTTTGATATTCCAGTTACATATATCTTACTCTGTTCTATGTTATCCTACAGTTTTTGAATATTCTCCTCTGCCCTTCCTCTGTTCTTTTTATTCTTTTTTCTCTTTCACCTTAGTTTGAGTTATTTCCATTGACCTGCATTCAACTTAAAGTGATTATTTTCTTGACTGTGTTGAGTTGATTAATGAGTCCTTCAAAGGTATTCTTCATTTATTTTTACTATGTTTTTGACTTATAGTATTTCCTTTTGATTCTTTCTGAAAGTTTTTATGCCTGCTGAAATTGTCCATCTAGTTTTTCGCGTTGTATATCACTTCTGTCAGAAGATTTGACATAATACCATATTTAACCTAAATTCTCTAGTAATTTCAACATGTGTATCTATCTTATTCTGGTTGGGTTAATCTCTTTTATCTTTTGACATTGTGTTTTTATTGCCTTCCATGCCTTGGGTATTTCTTTCATTAGAAACCAGATGCATTGAGGATAATGAGGCCAACAGGACTTTAGTGTAAGGACTTATGCTTATTTGTCTGAGAATTGAACTATGTTTGATGTTTGTTGTAGTTATAAAGAAGAGTGGTTTAAAATTCCTCCACCAACCTTCTTTATCTTCTTAGCTTTGAGGCTTCTCTATGTGCTGCTCTTTTGAGTTTCTTATAAATCTCTCCACTGTAATCCTGTTATTATTACTAGATTTTATTAATATTGCAGTAAGTTATGAGGGAGGTGTTCTCTAATCATTGTGTTAGATCACAATCTGTAGTGCACAATGGACTTTAGTGCACAGTACACTTGGGGGTGTGGCCTTCACAAGTTTTCTGGTCCTCCTTCAAGGTCGAGCTTTTTTCTCCTTACTCCTTATCTTCTCATGCTGCAGTAGTTATGCTCCAGTATCCTCAGTCTATGTTTGTCAGAAAAGTCCTCTCTTTTGTATATTGACGCCCTTTTTCTCTCTGCTTGAGACAATGTTGGAAAAGGGCAGAGCAAAATTACTTTTCTGCAATTTGAATGGAATTACACTGGTGTCCTCTGGCAGTGTCTGAACCATAGAGATGAAATGTTTGGTCCATAAAGGAGAATGGTCTGGCAAGTCTTTACAATGATACTCTTCCTTTTCCCTTGGCTGGGCCTGGGTGAGAGGTAGAGGCAGCTTTCTCCATCTTCTTCCCCCTCAGTGTGAGGGCCTAGGAGAATTTCCAAAGGAAAACCTATAGAACTATGCCCGTGACCTTGTGGATGAATACAGCCACCACCAGAGGCTTTTAAACTCCAATGCTAGCTCATACATGTCCTTTAGCAATTCATCAAAATTTGTAGTGTAATGTTAACATTGGCTTAAATGATTTTTACCTGCTTCTCTCAAGATAAGCAATTGTTTAGATCTTATATTTCCCTGGAGGTATCTATCTGTCTCTCCAGATTTCAGGATGGTGTTTTCTCTGTGATCTCACTACTCTAATAAGTCCAAAGAAACTTTTTTTCTTTTCAGTTTGTTCAGCTCCTTGTAAGGATGGGAATGATGATGCCCAAGCTCTTTACTCTTCTGAACTAAAACCAGAGCCCTTATTGTAGGCAAATAACAAAAACAACAACAAAAATGAGTCATGATGATCTAATTGGGCATTATTATGAAAAAGGGGTGATTACACCATATAATTGTAACAACTTTTCATTCCAGTTAGTAGAACAAGAAATGGTGTTATTATTTTCTTTTTCCTTTCTACTTCTCTATTTTTTCTATTTTTCTGACAAACGTGATTCATTTGTATAATTCATATGTACAATTTAATTATATACAGAGCATTAGGCATACACTTACTCAATTTCAAAATAATATAAAATATAGCATAAAATCAAATATTTAAATAATAAAAAAGGAAAACAGAAACATTCAAAGCACTAATATCAACAACCTAGTCAATGTAACTGAAATTCACATTTGTTTCTAAACTTCCAGGCAGCAAGAAAGCTAAGTGGGATAAACATGATCAATTAACTACTGTTCTTCAGAACATCTTCAGAGAAATAAAAACTTCTTAATGCTAAATTACACATTTCTCGATTAAAAAATGTTTTTAAGAGAAATAGTAAAATGGATTATATCCTCAAAAAAATGCTACAGTAAACTTTGCAGTTCTATTAATTCTTAAAACCTTATATAAAAGTGAAAAGCCAACTGTGACTGATTTTCGCAGTCACAGATAATTAAGACAGTTTTGTAAGAGATAAACTATTTTTTTCAAGTGTAAGAAATCCTTATTATTCATTCTGATATTAGAATAAGATTTATAAAATTTGTAGAAGGAGATGTCGCATATAAATATTATGGAAGCCCAATTCCAAAATAACTCCCAGCGGTCTCCTACTTCCGGTGTTCATAGCATTGTGTAATCTCTTCCCACGTTTTATCTAGTTTGGTCTGTATAATCAATGAAATATGGCAGAAGTGGTGGTATATGGCTTCCAATGCTAGCATACAAAAGGCATTGTGACTTTCCCTATACTATCTTTCTCTTGCAGCTTTTGCTCTGGGGAAAACCATTGTCAACTCATTAAGACACCAAAATATCCCTATAGAAAGATCCGTAGCAAGGAACTAGAGAGTCTTGCCAACAACAATTGGAAGAGGATTTTTTAGATCCAAATGAGCTTTCAGATGACTGCAATTGCAGTCAACATCTTGACAACAACTTCATTATAATCTATGACTCAGAACCAGCCAACTAAACTCTTGAACGTTTTAGATCCGCAAAATAAGTATTGTTTTAAGCTACTTTTGTTTTGTTACACAACAATAAATAACCAAGTCATATATCGATTTTTATCAAGCCTTTCCAAGATTTAATTTGTTTCATTTATATTTGGAACAGGAATTGGCGAGCAGTACATAACTAGACTTCTGAAAAACTGGTTTTTAGTATTGCTTTTATTTTTAAACATTGGTTGAATGTAGCATATTCAGCTTTTGTGATAGATCTTATTATCAATTTAAGACTTCATTAAACCTCGATGGAATTAGAGATCGTTCAAACAAATACACAAATTTGAGTTATATTAATTAATTTAATAAATATTTAAATACACATTTAAATTTAAAAATAATAAATATTAACATTTAAATAAATATTTATAACCTGCTATCTTCCAAGCAGGGGTCAGCATATAGATTTAAACTTCCTTTTTGTGTGAAATAGTTCTGCTTCTAATTTATCCTACGAGCAGGTTTTCTGTTGAATAATCGGAAGCTTACACCAAAAATGTGGGCAGTGAAATGTTTGGAAATATTCGATGGTCTTTAAAACACTGGGGAAAAACATCAAAACAATTCTCATAGATTATCTAACTTTGAAGAACTTGTTTTTTTTAGTGCACTTGCCAGACTTATGAGCAAACTATTCCTGTAGATAGCTGAATAAATTGACTTGTTATATGAAGTAATTTGTTATAAACCTGATGCTTTTAGTTAACTACCTATCAAATCCAATGATTTTGGTTTAAGAATAATTATTATTGAGTCTCTATTTTGGGTTGTGTGCTCTATATAAAAATAAAAATGTGAAAAGATAAGAAGGAAAAAGTATACTGGCTTGGATATTTTAATAAATAAAAGTTTGATATGTTTCCACTCTTAAAGATAATTTATTCAATGAAAGTGTGTAGTAGTCATTTATGATAGCCCTTACTATGTTCAGGTAGAAAATAATACAAACTTGACCGTAATAGTTCATTATTTGTTTCAAAAATACATGTTAACATGATTAAAACTGTAAACTCACGTTTTAAAAATTTAAACTTTAGATTAAATTTTAGATACAATTTTAGATACAATTACTGTTCTACCAATATGAAAGTGCACTTGTATGCACATACATTTCTGTCCCAGCACCAGTGTGATCTTCTCTACGTCAAGCTCTAATGTCTGGAGCTAGCTAAAAATTATTCATAATTACTCTGTCAAATTTGCCATACTTCACCCAGATAGATGTTGGTGAATGAAAAAAGGAAGAGCATCAATGCAGAAAGAACACAAAAGCACTTCAATAATTTGCTATTATTGGAGCATATGATGCTTCAGATAAGCTAATTTTCTGATTATGAAAAATTAACTTGTTTTCACTAAAAGGTTCACCACAAGTTTTTCTTTTTTGAGGAAACAGGGCAAGAGTACAAATGAAGGCTGAAAACAGCTAAATAAAGTATGTCCTATCCTTTATCCTGATGGTAAACTTCCATAATATCAAAATTGAAAACTATGTATAATTTATGGTTTTACATAACTGGAATTGGAAAGAATAACAAAATTACTGAAGATAATTATAACTGCACATATCTGAGGTTTTCTGTTAATATTTCACTAGTGTTTAAGTGAATATTAAAAATTCACATTTTAAAAATATATTTATTTCATGAAATTTATTTTTATTGGTTTTAGGTCAACAAAATTGCTAATAATGTTTTTTTTATGATCAGTCAAATTGTAAATAACTCTGTATTGATTTCAATTTGTATTTTTTTTCTTTGAGGCAGTAACAATTGGAATTTCCTATAAAATTCTTGAAGTATTCTTAAATTCATGGAAATAAAGCATAAATTTTCTACATCACATTAAAACATTATAATGTGGTTGCATAGCTAATTTTTAAACTCACTATTAACTTTGTATATCCCAAAAGATTACCATAGAAAACTATTTCTCTAGCAAAGCCTAGATTATTAGACTACTACTGAAGTAAGGGAGAATACCACCTTGACAGAATCTTTCCTGTGTGTCAGTAAGTAGAGTTCAAGGAAAAAATAAAATTATATTTATTTATATATGTATATACTTATACATGTATATATAAATGCATTTATATTTATTTATGAATTTATATATTTATATATTTATATGTATGTTTATATGTTACATGTATATATGTAAAATGTGTGTGTATACACATACACACACAGAATTTAAGACTGGGCTCACTAGTTTGGGGAGAGTAATTCAAGAAACTTACTGAGAATTAGTTTGCTTTGTGACATAGTACCTTAATAACAGTGAATACTATGATGTCATCAAGAGTAAACTATCAGGAAAAATTTTCTGAAATAAAGGATAAAGTTATATACTAATTTATAGTCTTATTGTCATATGGAGTAATATACTGGAATAAACAGTTGCATTATCACATGTATTATAACTTTTTCTATCTATCTAATAAAAAAATCTAGATCTATATATTTTTTTAAAACTTTTTTTCAACATTTTTTTTACTGGATTTTTAAAGTGAAACTGATTTCTAAAATAAAATTATTGTAGAAAAAAGTTTTGGGTCTGTTTTTATATAAATCTCCTTTATAGCCATGTCTACGTTTTAGTGTTTTATATAATTGGAATGTCAATTTTGTTGGATATTTCCTATGAAGTATTTTTTTAAGTAAGATAAAATTTCTCTGAAAAAATTAATATGTTTTAATCCCTTTAATAATAAATATCAAATTTAAGACAGTTTGAGTTTTTTATAAGGTATTCCCAACAATGGTAATAGAAAGCAATAGTTCGTACCAAGTAACTACAAACAGAAAAAATTCAAATTCATTTCATTTTTTGTCAAAGACCACAATTAGGATTAGCTCTTTGTGGATCTTCTATTCCCACTCCCACTCTTAACGTTTTTGTACACTTTATATTTTCTTAAATTAAGTCTAATTGCTTTATAAGAATTTAGGCAGGATTACAATAATATTTCCATGCATGATTATTATATCAAATCCAAAATGTTTCATAAAGATGGCTCACTTTAAATATATAGATGAAATTGAAAGAAAAATTATAAACTGATTTTTTGCAAAGAATATCATTATTGATAAGCATAGATAAAATATTGAAAAGCATTCTAAATTTTTGGCTAAAATTTTTATTTTTACACCTTTCTTTTTTCTATACCAACCACAATAGTAACACTATAATAAGCTTAACCTTAACAAATTTTTGTAGCAATTTCAAAAATTGTGTTCTTGTTTCAGCTCTTGATGTAAGTGAAACTTATTATAGTGTTGCTATTATACTATTTTCTGTTTTCCTACCTACTTTTAATACCTATTTTTTGTTTTCTTCTAATAGTTCAACAATGTACAAAATAAACATTAGTTGTTCATCAGGATTTTTATCACTGATATCTTATGAAATGAGGAATAGTACATTTATGATTTTATGTACAACTTTTTCCAGTCTATACCTGATAAATTAGTAATACCATTTGACTTCTTATTGTATTATTTATTTTTGTACCCATTTTATGACTTAATCATTTTAGCATCAAATTTCAAAATCACTTTTATTAACTCTAGTCTTCTAAAGTTTTTCTATAAATATATTTCTCCTTGTAGTACTAAAAAGTAAACATAAAAAAAGAATATTATTTTTTTACAAAAATTATGATTATAATGTCCATTGGTGTTGTCTTGTTTTTCTTGAATTCAGTGAACGTTGGAGTTTATATCAACATTTTTTTAAATCATAAAATTGCATGTACTTATTTGTGTGCAAGCAACATTTTATGACCTACAATTAAATCTTCCTTTTATAAAGAATTTGTAGTTGAAGAAATTTTATCTGACTTGTTTAAATTGAGAACTTGATGAGAATTTTCTTGTTAATTTTTATCATTTTGATCAGTAATTAAATCTTAATTAAATTAAGACAAACATCCTGATTGCAAATTTTATGTGGGTAATGTTGAATGGAAAGAAATTTGTTCACTTTATTGTCTCCAGTTTTTAAGTATTTAACTAGATTGCTTCTTTGAAGATTCTTATTTTTATTTTTTAATTAAATTCAATTACTATTTCTTATTTCTAATGTGAATTTGACTTATATCAATCTGAATAATAATCTAAATAATGTAAAGAATAAAAATTAATTGCATTTGAAGTGTATAATATTTACATATCTAATCATCAAAAATAAGGTGTAAAATTAAAAGTAAAATATTTTATACATTTCCAAAGGAAGTTGTTTTTTTCTAATACGTTTAAAATTTCTAAGACATTCAAATCTATTCAAATGATAATTAAATATTAAAATTCAAATTCAAACATATAAAATAATCAGAAAATTATAATTTATTTAATTAAAAAGTGAAATCAAAATGTATTATCTTTATAAAAATAAAATTATTAGCTAAATCGACAAGTAAATTACACATCATGATTTAAATATTGATATGATCTTCCTACATTATATCTAGATTTATACAAATTTAAAGGAATAACAATTGTTTGTCAGTTTCTATGTTTATCTAATGTTAGTGCTGTGCTAATTCATAAGTACCTCTGGAATTACAAATTGGAACAAAAAGTGAGGCAAGAGAATAGAGACAGGACTACTGTGAAATGATTCTTTTCTACTCAAAAATTCATATTCTAATATCTATCTGAAAGAAAGGATTAGATAACTCATTTATACTCAAATGTTTGTGCTGCTATTTTCTACTTGTCCTTTAAAGCAGCGCCATCTCCAACACTGGTGTGGAATAGCCGTCAAATCTTCTCTGAGTCGCTTTTGGCTCTAGAAATAGTTAAAGAAAGAAAGTAACCCTTTCCTTGGAGCTCAAACAGTGTTAACCATGAGAGGTAGTGTCTAGAGTTAAGGGTATACAGTGTTAGTGTTGAGAGATAGATCTTCAGTGACAGAAAGCGACATTGGTTTTATAAATGTTTTTGCATTAACCAATGTGGGAATTTGTAAGACTCTTATTTGAATTAAAGAGTGTCCTTGTGCTAAAACCTCATTTAAATTTCAGGGATATGCATTTTCATGGAAAAAATTTCCAGAATATTTAATTTATAATTTCTGATTAAGAAATTGTCAATTCTTTGTAAATAGAGTCAAATTATGAATAAATCAGTCAAAATAAATAAATATACATTTCCTTAGGATAAATATAATAAAATGAGATATATCATGGGTAGAAAGGCTATGTACTATAATAAAAAAGTGTGTGTTCTCAAATCATATTTCTCTGAGTTTAAATTATGTTTTAGTATTTCAGAGCAGTTCTGTATTTATCCCTTCAATTAGACAGGCAGGACAAGTTTACCTTCGATGGGTGTCACTGGGTCCCTTCTCTGCTTTCCTTTTCTCTTCCTTCTCTCAATGACCTGGACTTCTTGGATTTGGGACACCTTCTTTTCTTCCCCCAGGGATCTTTTTTTATCTTAGCTTCTGGATCAAGTTTACAGACAATAGGTTGCATCTAATCTTTTTCCTCAAGGAATATAGAGTATAGGAGGGAAAGATACAGGAGAACAACTTTTTTGGTCCAGCACCAAAGTAAAACAAATCTTGGTATGTTCATTTGTCTTTTCTTTTTTGGTATTACCAATTTGTTGTATTATTATCTTTAAAGAGTATTTAATTTTTCTGTGATAGCAAGGAATCTATTATTTTTTATTTCTATTTATATTATCTTGGCTGATTATCGGCCAGCGTTCCTGGAGAGTATGGTAAAATGCCTTACTCCAGAAAGGAGTTAGGGCTAGGAAAGAAAATCGTATTCATCCACAAACACACACACACACATACACATATTAGTGATACCATGCTCTGTTTTTTCTTCAGAGCATGTAAATTTTTTGCCTTATATTAGTTGTATGAAGAACAATAAGAACAACACCTGTGAAACACCTTGCGTAAAATATATACTTAACCAATTGTGGCTATAATTCCATATTAAGTTTTATGTTAAGTACCAGGATCCTGCAAATAAACATTAATCATTACATTGTTAGTATCTTCAAGTCTATGTTTCTCTTCACAAAAAAAAGTTTATGAAATTTTGTCTAATTTGATATGGTTTTCTTCTGCTGTTACCAACCATCAATTTCTCTATTTTCCAGTTTCCATTTTATGTCTCTTACTGTAATAAAAATTGTAACAAATATAATCAATATTTAACTTTTTATAAAATCTGATTAATTGGATTTTAGATCAAAATATCAAATCAGAGTTAAATGTCATCTCGTAAGCCTTCATTGATCAACCAGTCTTGAACACTGACTTAAATAGATTCTGTGGTAATATGTGAATTTAGATTTAAGGTGTCACAATGAATTCACATGTCTACAAGGACACCAATAAAGTTTCAGAAAAGTTGTATTTGTCAGGTTTGTTACCTAATTTAATATGCTTATGGGCTTTGTGATAGATATCTGGTGTTCTGTATCACCAGAGCAACATTTGGTTGTGATGAAGCAAATAGGTACAAATCTCAATAACTTATGGCATGGTATTATTTCTTGCTCTGATCCACATTCACTGTGAGTGACTGGCATAGGGGATGGTACACATCTCTGCTTGTTTACTCAGGTACTCACATCTCCATGAATATCCTTAATCATATACTGTCTCTCAATTATTTCTATCTAAAAATGACTCTTCCCCTCATATTTTATTGGCTCAATTGGTAATGAAGAATTTAAAAGAGTTAATGAACTTATTATGTTCTAGGAAAGAGAAAAAATGGCACATAGGTAAATTTCTCTGATATCCACAACACGGCATAGTGGCTTTTCAAACACAATTCTGTTCTGTAGCTTAATCAGATAGTTGAAGCCAAGTCTGTTATTTAGATCAGTGAACTTTTCCATATTTCATTAAGTAAAATTATAAAAAATAAATTAAGTGAAATTTCAGATTGATTTCCTATTGTTCAAACTTGTTTAGAAGCCAGAGAATCAAAATTAGTCAATATATTTTCAGTATTTCAGTAATTACAGAAAAAAAATAGTACCTCTGTCTAGAAAGTTTATTTTAGTGTATTAGCATAATGTTTGAATCTACACTTCTTTCCACCATTTTAATAACAGTAATCTAAATTTCAATCAGCCTATTTATTTATCTTTTAGATTAAAATTAGAGCTGAAGAAGAATTGTCAAATGGATTTATGACAAAAAAGAAAAAATAAGATAATATTTGGATTGCATAGTAGTAGAAGGAAAGAATTTTTCCTTACATGGTTTTAAATAGTGTTTCTCCATGCAGACTTCAGAAAAACAGTCATATTAATTTACTGTTATGCTTACACATCTAATGTTTTATAGAATTTTTAATTTTATAAACTAGAAGCTTTTGTTCCTTTTTCAAAATCAGATAGAAAGGAGTTAACATACATTAAACGTATAAAGTATGGATCTAAATGTAGTATTTCCAGTATATAGAGGTAGACAACTGAAAATTGCTTCCATATTTATTTTCTGCTGTTCTGAATTATAATGTTACTTTGTGTATATATGTGGGGAGTGAAACATCTGGAAAGACAGGCTTATAATTAAAAATGAGATTCCTTAATAATTGATAGATGACATGTTATATAAAAACTAATTGATTTGGGCATATTGATTGTTGAATATGATCATCTATATAACTTATTGAATACAAGCATATATAATTAGATAATGACATATTGATAAACTGTTCCAGGAGTGGTTGGCAAATAAGTTGAAGATGACTACAGTGAGCTATTCAATTTATCATTTAGGATATTTGGTAAATTCAGATCCATTTTAATTGTGAATTAACAGTAATAAGAACAGCAAAAATATTTTAACACATTTTTGTGGTAGGTGATTTAATTTTTCCCATGTTCTAGGGGGACAAAAAACTATTTAGTTCACAGTATTTCTCCTTCCAGCAATAAGAAAAGACTGATACTTGAAGTATCAGGATATGGGGTTCTAGAAGTAATATAAGTTGATAGTTACAGTCTTTCAAACTAACCCCACATGAATCAACCTCTAGCAATCTCTTCTGTATATCATCAAGATTGTTAAGTTATACCAGTGTCATGTTTGGTTTTGCTTTGTTGGATATGAATTATTGCTGTCTTTATCTTACTTGATAACATAGTGATATTGTTAACATATTTGCTTTAGACAAGAGTTAATGACAGTGCAGAATTCTTTGTATCATCACTTCATTTAACCTTCACTGCAAATATCCCTGCAAAATAGTTGTTATTGGACCTAATTATAATGATGAATAGCAAAGTACTCATAGAGCTTATCTGGCTTTTCTAGAGTCTCACAGACGGTCATTTTAGGATTTAGAATACAATTCTGGACTCTAACACATGTTCTTCTTCCACTATATTACACTGAATATCTGGTAGTTTGGAATGAAGATGAATAAATTAAAAAGTGTAAAAATAATTTTTCTTGTTGCTCTAAAAACAAAAGGAATTCATTTTTAATCATGCAATCTTAAATATATTTCCATCTTTATTATGAAATTGGGACAGATAGTATTTTCTAAAAAATATCTATAATACTATCTCCTAATCCACACACTCTTTTTCTAATGTGACTTTAATACTTCTCCCATTGAGAAGTAGGGTATAATTTCCTACCCTTTGAGTCTGGGGCAGGGGCATTGTGACTCTGGCAGAATTGATGCTATATGGCTTCCTTATCTAAGTCCAAAAAGACAATACAGCTTCCATCTGGTTCTCATGGGATGCTTTCTCTTGGAACCTGGCCACCATACTTTAAGGAAGCCCAAACATTCCATAGAGAGGAACAAGGGTGATTTCTCGGATGAAAGCCAGCACCAACTTGCCAGAGATGAGGGAGTCATCTTGGAAGTTGTTCCTTAGCTCCTATTTTAGCCGTGCCAGCTGACACCATGTAGTGCAGAGACAACTGCTCTTGTTGAGCCCTGCCTAAATTGAATATTTCTAACTAGAATAAATTATTGTTGTTTCAGACACTAAGCTTTGGGGTGGTATGTTATAGAGCAATAAATAACTCCAACAGTTATCCAAGGTACATTTTTCTCTGAGATCAATTTCAAATTCTATACATTTACATTAAAACAACAAAATGATTTAATCGGTATTTGTAAGTTTTTTTTTTAATATGCACATACTCAGAAGTGCTCATTTAGGATGTGACTGTTTTTTGTCTAAATTACTGTAAAATAAAATACACTATCTAACAATGGCTAATTACCTCATTCACTCATTAAAGCTTTTTTTTTTTCTTATTGAGAGAGAATGCATTTTAAAAGACAGAATTTTCATAAGAGAAATATTTTAAAACCTCTGATTTGGCAGGAAAATATAAAGCTTTAAAGTGTTGGTTGTATTCATAAAGCACTTTTCTTATTAATTGTTAGAGAATGCCAAAGTCCCTTGTGGAACACATGGCAAAACCAGCTGATTAAGAGGCTTAGTATTATTTTTAAATTACTTAATTGCCATTTAATGAAATAGGGAGCTCTGACTTCCACTTTGCTACCTAATAAAATGGTTACACTGCAAGGAATGAATTGCTGGTTGCATTGACCTTGCAGAGCTAGCTGGGTTTAAAGGAGCCACGTAATACATTTCTACAATGATGGTATAGGGACTAAAAGCCATATTACTGGAAATGTGCATGTTAGCATTTATATTCCTTTTATAATTGCTGAAATAATAGCCAACATACATTAAGAAATATCTCGATAGTCCACTGGGTGCTCTGATTGCAGTCAAACCCCATATATGAACACCTCTTAATTGCCAAAGTAATTTCTAAGGAACTAAAAACACAGTTCATTTGCTTTTCCAGCCTGCCCTTGGGAACCTGCAGTTTTGCTTCATTACAGCCACTCAACCTTTAGCCCTCGTCCATTCCAAAACATTTTTGCAATGTTTTATATATAATAAAACAGCACCCATATGCAGCCATACGCAAATCTGTTATTTTTGTTAGCAACACTGTTTTCAAGTTTGGAATTAGCTAAGGTTAAGGCCAAGAATTTAGCCATATTAATGAATATTTTATATGCGTCTGCTTTAAGTACTATCTCCTTCCACATAGTAAATATATCTTTCTTAGCAGACCTGTGAGAGCAAGTGCATATTTGAAAAAAAGAGACTAAGCTACTTTCTGCTTTATTTATTGTAGCTTCTAATGAAACCAGCTGGCCTGCAAAGGAAATGGAATTTGAGGAGCACACACTGTGTCTCAGATTTCTAATCACTGTTGCTAAACACTAATTTCTATGGCAAATTTACCATTAGCTTAAAAAATCTATCTATAGATCTATATTTACATATATATGTACATTTACATATAAATGCACATACACATCATCTGTTAATATATACATACCATTAGTATACCTATATCTTCTATTTTTCTGTGTGCCTTACATATATAAGATATATATGTACACACATATTTTTATATCTTCTAATTATGATCATAGTTTTAAAATTATTTTCTTTATGTCTATCTTATATTTACTTACTTTCTTTATTCCTCTCCCATTATTCATGTCTTTCACTTTTTGTTTTCATCTCATACACTGATCTCTCTGTCACTGTAAAACTGCCTTTTTCAAATATATAATTAGCTTACTTGTTAGTATCTGTACAGAATTAATTCCCTTGGTCTTAGATACCAATGCCTAGATTTGCCTTTCTTCTTCTACTCTTAGTGTTGCAGAAAAGTTGCAAAATTCAGATGGGCGAGAAACCAAGCAGCACTTGGAGAGTTGGAGAATTGAGGTTTATTACACCAACAGTCCCAGAGGAGCTAGGGCTCTGAAGTTCTGGCTCCGCACCCCCAACCCAGCTCAGTTGCAACATACCTTATGTAGAACTTATTTGGCATGGGCTGATTGGTTAATTTGTCCTCAGAAGGTTACAAAGCTCAAGAGTTGTTATTGGTTGCAGACAGTTACAAAGAGTTGCAAAGTGCAGGCATTGTTAGGGGGTGCAGTCAGTTACATTTGTTGCTTAGACAGAGCAAGCAAAAGGGAAGATGAGCCTTTAGTTAATTTTAAGTATGGTCTATGCAGCAAGCGTATCTACAGAAGCAGAACAAAAAGCTGATTATCTTTTTGAGTGAAAATTCCTCTTCATTAGTGTATGTATTTCAGGTGAAGGTGACAGTAAAGCTTGTAGATCTCCTAAGAGAGATATATTCTATTTCTACTAATTTTGTTAAGCTGAGTTTAATAACTAGTGGCATCTGTGCCTCAAATGAGGAGAGTACGACTAAGATGAAAGATGAAATCATATTTTTAATAGTCCAGTTAAATATTTAAATTCAACATGATTTAGGTTATGGATCTTTCAGTTACAGAAGGAAAGATCTGCCCCACTCCCCCACCCCCAACTCAGACAGATTCTTTTTTGTCATTAACTTCGGTGTTTTTTTTTTTTTTTACTTGCAGCTACAAATTTTAACAATAAAATTCTTTATTTTTAAAAATTTTTTACAGTTCTTCCTTTTAGCTCTGTTTATTGTGTATGCACTTCTTCATTCATTATTCTATCAAATTTTATTTGGTTTATAGTAGTTCTCCCTTATCTGCAGGGGATATGCTCCAAGCCTCCAACAGATACCTGAAACTGCAGATAATACCAACCCCTATAAATACTGTTTTTTTTTTTTCCTACACATACATACATTTTATGTCTTCTTTTTAGCATGTAAAAAGTGTCAGCATCACTATTCTTGCACTTTGGATATTTATTAAGTAAAATAAGGGTTACTGAAGACAAGCACTGTGATACTTACAGTCGATCTGATAACCAACCAGTATGGCTACTAAGTGACTAACAGGCAGGAAATATACAGCTTGGGTACACTGGAAACAGGAATGATTCATGTCTTGGAGGGATGTAGCAGGACAGTATAAGAATCCACCACACTAATCAGGATGGCTTATAATGTAAAAATTATGTATAAATGTTTTATTTCTGGAATTTTCCATTTAATCTTTTCAGACCATGGTTGGGTGGGGGTAAACGAAACCACAGAAAGTGAGATCACAGATAGAGGAGACTACTGTACTTACTTAATTTTTTTTTCAGTTTTATGTGGTATTATTTTTCTTATTTCCTTGAGTATTCTTCCATTACTCTGTTACTAGCTCCATGATTTGGGCCTCATGCATTCATTAACAAGATCCAATGATAAATAAATATTAAGTGTTATGCAGACAAAATACAATAAAATGTAAAATAAAGCCATGGATAAATATTTTTAGACACAGAGAAGCCATTTAATTCTAATTTGATAGGAAGTAGAAGGTTTCAAGGAGGAAGAAACATTTTTTTAGAGTCATCACGGGAGAATAGCATGTCAATGAATAGGGGAAGGAGTGACAGTGGGGAAATGTATTCCAGCCAGAGGGAAATGTGTATTTTAAGCCTATGAAGCTTGAAATCATGGAGCGTGTTGGGAAACCAAATGCAATCAGTGTACAGTGGATAAAGTAGAGTATGGAATTTGAAAATGTAGAGTATGGAAAAATTCAGCTAAGAGTTTGTTCAAAGATGACAGATTGGACACAAGTGTTTCCTTTCATTCCCTGCCAAAGTCTCATATAAATGACACAAATGACCTGAAATGGTATACATTCATAGGACAAAAAATCTGGATAAAGAGATAATAGTAACATATTTTGAAAAATGGAAATGGCTAAGTGAAAAATGACTTCACAAATCTGAAAAAAATATTCTAAAATATCAGTGGGAAAGAAACAGAATACTTTAAAAACTCAAAAACACTCAGGAAATGGTAACACTACATAATTCTTGAAGTGAAGGTGCTCTCCAGAATAAACTTCAACAGCTTCAAAAGGAGATATTGTAATCAGACTCCCTATCCACAAACTCCCTATCCAACATACTAACAAATCCACAAAATTCAGCATAGGCTATATATATATATATATAATACACACACATTATTTATATATAATCTATATATGTAACTTCCAGTCAACATGGCTTAGTAGGTAGACACTGTGCTCGCTCTTCTCACGACTACATTAAAATTATAACTAAATTATAGAACAATCATTGTTGAGAGTCTCCTGAGGTTTGGCTGAACAGGTCTTACAACTGGGGAAATACAGAGGAGGCCACCTCAAGACTGGTAGGAGGGGCAGAGACACAAAACAGGCTGTTCACACACCCACATGTGGCAGTTTAGAATCAGAAAGGATACCTTAACTGTAGATCCCTGGAAGAGCGAGGAGTCCTGACCCCACACTGGGCTCCCCCGCCCAGGGTTCCAGTGCCAGGAAGAGAAGTCCCCACAACTTCTGTCTGTGAAAACCAGCAGAGATTGTGGCTAAATGAGACAGAAGCTACAGGATTACAGACATTTCTGTTAAAGTGTCTCACTGACAGATTTCCTCACTGACATGGAATTCCTCACTGACAGATTTACTTGCTCTCAACTCCAGCACTGGGGCAGCAGCTCAAAAAGTGCCCAGAACATAAGGGAGGAATGGAAATGTCTGGCTTCTGGGTGAGGGCTGAAGAAGGATTTTTCTTCCAGACAAAAGTGTTAGCAGAATCCATTGTTACTTGTTGAGCTCTTCCTTCTCCTGATGTGCAGATGCATATGACCACCATATCTGAGTCTTCTGGCTAACACATAGGTCACTCTGCCCAGGCAATTCCCTGACACCCTGGCCCTCCCAACTTGTGGGGCCCACATAAGCCACCTTCTGTGACTTTTCCACACCAATGGCCTGTCTTGGCTCAAGCTGTGAATTTCCCTAAAATTTCTCAAAGCTTCACAAAATCAAAGCAAATTCTGGCATCAGCATGGCCCATGCCACTTACTCAACAGTCCCAAGCCTGACATTAGCAGTGGATGGCCTCAGTTTGTGGCTTGTCCTCTCAAGCCACCTCTAAGGCCAGCATAGGTGGTGGCCATCTATAGTTACTTGGTAACTCTCACCAGGTGTCCCGAGTGTGCACAGACTGTAGCTGAACTTGGCCTGTGGTGTGACCCCTCCTAGGAGGCCCTGGGGCTGGAATAAATGATAGCCAGTTTCAAGCAAAGTTGGAACACCATCAAGAGCTGCATCCGAGGACAACACAGACAAAGGGCAAACTGGGCAGGCATCAGAGCTCTGTTTAAACAAATCCTGCTCTATAGAGTTAGCCCTACATCAGTCAATCCTCATGATCAATCAGCCCAAGAGTCAATCCTTCCATTGATGCAAATAGCGGCTGAGTCTCAACTACAAGAAGGCACACACAACCCATACAAGGAACACACTGGAGCCCCCACCTCAGGTGACCAAGGAAACTGCACTAATGAACCCCTCAGGACACCTACTACATAAGGCCACTCTACTAAGACCAAGAGACTTAGGAGCCCTACCTAATACATAGAAACAAACACAGGGAAGCAGCAAAAATGGAGAAATGAAGAAACATGTCCTACATGATAGAACAGAACTTCCAGGAAAAGAACTAAACAAAATGAAGCAAACAATCTACTGGATGCAGAGTTTAAAACACTAATTATAAGGATGCTCAATGAACTTAGGAGAAAAGTAGAGTAACTCAGTGAGAATTTTAACAAAGAAATAAAAAACATAAAAATGGAGATAAAATAACATAAAAAAGAACAAGTCAGAAATGAAGAATACAATAATTGAAATAAAGAATACTATAGAGGGAATCAATAATAGATTTCAGGAAGCAGAGGGTTGAATCTGTAATTTAGAAAATAAGGTAGTAGAAAACATCCAATCAGAACAGCAATGAGAAAAAGGATTCCAAATGAGCATAGTTTAAGGGGCCTCTGAGACAACATCAGGCATACCAACGTTTGCATCATAGGGGTACCAGAAGAGGAAGAGAGAGAACAGGGAATTGAAAACATATTTCAAGAAATAATGACTGAAAACTTTCCTAATCTGGCAAAGGAAATAGACATGGAAGTCCAGGAAACTCAAAGAGTCATAAACAAGATGAATCTAAAGAGGCCCACACTAAGACACATTATAATTAAAATGCCAAAGATTAAAGACAAAGAGAGAATCTTGAAAGTAGAAAGAAAAAAGCAATTAGTTACCTACAAGGGAACTCCCATAAGACTATCAGTTTATTTCTCAACAGAAACTTCACAGGCCAGAGAAGATATTGGCATGAAATATTCAAAGTGATGAAAAGTGAGGGCCTACAACTGAGATTACTCTATGAAGCAAAGCTGTCATTTATAATCAAAGGACAAATAAAGAAGCTTCCCAAATAAGAAAAGCTAAAGAAGTTCACCATGACCAAACCAGTATTATAAAAAATGTTAGAGGGTCTTCTGTAAATATAAGAAAAAAATATGAATAATAAAATGACAGTAACTACATACCAACAAGTACTTCAAATGTAAAATGATTAACTGCTCCAGTCAAAAGACATAGATAGAGTGGATGAATGGATAAGAAAATGAGACCCTTACATATGCTTTCTACAAGAGACTCACTTCAGATTCAAAGACACACACAGACTAAAAGTAAAAGAATGGAAAAAGATATTTTATGAAAATGGAAACAAAAAATCTGAGGTAATTATACTTAAACCAGACAAAATTGATTTTAAAACAAAGGATAATGAGATAAAGAAGAGCCCAGTAATCCTGCTTCTGGTATTTATTTGAAAAAAAGCCAAATCTCTACTTCAAAGGACATGTGCATTCATATACTCATTGCAGCATTATTTACAATAGCCAAGATATGGAGGCAACTTGAGTGTTCATCAATGGATGAATGGATAAAGAAGAGGTAGTGCATATATACAATAGAATATAACACACCCATAAAAAATGAACTCTTGCCATCTGCAACAACATGAACAGACCTAGAGGGTATTGTACAAAGTGGAGTAAGTCAGACAGAGAAAAACAAATGCCATATAATTTTACTTACATGTGGAATCTAATCTAAAAAAAAAATAAACAAACAAAAGAAACAAACATAGATACAGAAAATATTTTTGAAGTTTCCACATGGAGAGGTTATGAGGTGGGTAAAAAAGGTGAAGAAATTAAGAAGTACAAAATAGTCATGGAGGTGTAAAGTATAGCATAAGGAATGTAGTCAGTAATATTGTAATAACTATGTATGGTGTCAAATGGGTACTATATATATATATATATATATATATATATATATATATCAAGGTGATCACCTCAAATTATATAAATGTCTAATCATCACATTGTACAACTGAAGCTAATATAATATTGTATGTCAACTATAATTTAAAAATTTAAAAAAATATGGATACACACATATTAGACATGAAAAGCAGAAAAATGAGCCTATAATCAGGAGAAAAAGGAATGGTCAATGGAAACAGACCTCATGATACCCAAGATGTTAGAATTAATAGACAAGGACTTATAAATCCTTTCATACATATATTCAAAGTGATATAGGAAAAGAGTATGATGAGTAAAAAGATGAGAAATAAAATTTATCCAGATGTCTAGAATGGAAATAGAAAATCAAGAACATGAAAATACGATATCTGTAGTGAAAAATAAATGGAATCACTAGAAAGTTGGAGGTTGCAAAACAAACAAACATGAAACTACATTAATAAATATAATTAAATCTAAATTTAAAAAAATTAAAAATTTAAAAAATATTAACAGAGCCTCAGGATTATGTGGGACAATAAAGAAGACTGATATAAATAAATGAGAATCCCTGACAGTGAAGAGGAAATGAAAGATTCAGAAAAAAAACAAAGTATTTGATTACATAGTTGCCAAAACTCCCAATATTTTAAAAAATATCCAGATCCAACAAGCTAAACAAACTTAAGCAGGACAAAATAAAGCAGTCATATCATAATGGAACAGCAAAAATAAAAACACATAACATCCAGAAAAATACACAGCTTTAGTTATCAAGGATATGTATATCAAATCATAATGATATAAAATCACACATCATGAGAATAAGTTGTACTAAAAAAGAATGTAAACACCAAATGTTTTTAAAAATGCAGCTTCACATTTTATACATTGATGGGATTAAACTCCGGTTGCTCACAGTGGAAAACTATTTCCTTTCTTTGCCTGTATTTCCTTTCTTCTTTCCTTCTTTCACTTCTCCATTCTCTTACCAGTCTTTTCTAGGATCGATATTCACATAAACTATTTGCAGTTGAATCCTTGTTTCAGAGTCTGCTTTATGGGAATACAGACCAAAGCAGTTTCAGTGGATGCTGTTGATCCTCTGTTCAGATTTTCTTGGATTACTTTTGCTGATTTTCTGTCCCCTTCCTGTACTACTGTATGCTTTTGTTTCTAGGTGTATATATCTTCTTTTCAGGGGACTTCCCTTGGGCTACTAAGCATCCTTTTCTGGAAGTGTCTTAATAAATTGCTTGCACATAACTTCTCTCTCACTGTTTGCTTTTAGGGAAACAGGACCTAGACAATCTTTTCTATTTTTCCTCTAGTTGACCATCATTTTCACTACATAACATGACTGTTATTTGAGTTTTAAACTAAATACTCCAAGTTTTTTATTTCTTTCATAGTATTGGGAAATACTATTGAACAATGTTTTGCTGGGGTGATATATTTTTAGATTGTTTATTCTTTATCTTGATGTGAAACATTCTATCTTTCCTCTAGTATTTTTGTGTAGGTTCTGGTTTAGTCCTATTTTATTTGACATTCATTTTTAAAAAGGGAAAATTATGAATCAATTGATAAAAAATAGGGTAGATAAATACTGAAGAAAATAAAATAGGGTAGTTCGCAATTTGGATTTAGAAAACTGTCTTCCTGAATCAGCTGATCATCTTTAACGTGTGTTTTTATGAAGCTTCATAATAGAATGTAAATAGTTATCATCAGACTTGTAGAAATGTTCTGTAGAAAAAGGATTCTCTTTGTGTTTATCTGCTTTGGCGTCTATTTCTAACACCTGCATAACTGATTTTGCTTACCTCCCTCCTTCTGTTCTTTGTCTATCAGAGAGTTTATAAAATATTTTTTTCCAAATTGAGATAAATATTTTAAAATAATTAAATAGAAGAATTGAATTACCTCTATTAATAGGAGAATAATTTAAATTGTGTCTATTCATACATCAAATGCCAACTTTAGAATCACATTAAGCAAACTCTTAGTATTTCGTGCTTTGCATAGTTCTTGATTTCCTATAATTTTTTAATGAGCCCTTATTTTTGGTCATCATGATGATAATCAGCTTAAACCAGATCATAATTCCTTGCTTCAAAAATAATAATAATAATTTTTAGTTTCTTGTCTTCTTTGTGATTCTTTTTATTATTTAATTTCATAAAAATATACTGAGACAAGACATGTTAGTGCTAAAACTTCTCTAATTATTAAGTTATAGTTTAAAAGTTGTTAAGATGTTAAGTTTTAAAAAATATGAGAATTTCAAGACTTGGGCAATTATAAACATTTTAAATGCTTGGGATAACTAATTTTCTCTGTCCTACTTAAGTGTACTTCATAGAAGTATAATAGTTTACTCAAGTGGGAAATCCAGATAAACATATCTTAGAAAAATGCAACTTGAAGTGGTCTTTTAATAATGACAATGAAATTAGCATTTTAAACTCTATGTACCTGAATTAATAACAAAGCAGTGATAGTTCCAGGGTCATGTATTTCAACCTAAGTGCCATTTTTTAAATTGCCTATTTTTGTGTTCTTTATTAGAACATAGAATTAAAGTGTTTAAGGGAACAGAGAGAGTATATAGTCTAACCCTTCAATATTACAGATGAAGAGTTGGGGCAGAAGGCCAAGGGCCTTGTTCAATATCATATAATTTGTCATTTTAGGGCTAAATTTGCCATCCACATTCAGAATTACAGATACAGACCTCATTTTATTATGGCAGAAATAGATTGATTTGGAGTCCTTGCCATATGGTTCCTAACTTCAGTTGGAACCTAAAAGGATAGTAGCATTGAATTTTATATGTATTCACACACATACATACACACATGCATACATATATATGTATATTTATATAATAAAGGTTAATACATAAAGGTTTTGGAACATTTTATATGTATGGTAAAAATTTCTTGACCTACTTTCAAATCTGTGTTAATACTTACAGAAGTGTGATAATTTGTTTTGGGGGGAAAAAACCTGCCCATATTTTTAAATCACTTATTTCTTTGGACTATCTGTATGACTTATATCTGAAAATCTGACAGGAAAAAATAGTAAATAAGGTATCTTACATCTTCAACTGATAATTTATCAGATTTTAATTACCATCTTCTGTATGTTAAGAGTAAAAGTATAATCAGATTTAAAATATATCTATGGCCTCAATAATGATGTTAAACATCCAGGGTTCATTTTTAGATTATGTGTTCAGATTGTGATGTAAAGGATAGTAAATTGTATGTATCTGCCTTAACATTACTGTAAACATATTTGCCAAATTTCAAATTATTTTCAGTTAAGCAATAAGAAAATCCCAAATTATATACATTATCATGTATGTATTAATCCTGGAGTTAGGATAATAATGTGTAAAAAAAGATTAAAAAAATAAAAACAGGTTTTAGAATAGTGAAGTATTTGAAAGGAATTTTAATATTCAAGGCCATTAGAATATCAGTGTTCCTTGAAACATTCAGGTGTATGATACAGACATGCTCATGACATATTAAAAAAATGCAATGATATTACCTTGCATTTTCTTCTGGGAAATATCTTACATTAAACACCAACAAGAATGACCACATTGGAAATGCCTTTACAAACAGTCTTTTTAACATGAACATTTAGAGGGGGAAAAACAGGAAAACAGTAAGAGATTTTTTTTTTTTTCTTTTACTTGTCCATTGAGAACCTGTCAGGAAAATGCAGTCCTTTAAGGTTTTGGCATCAGCCATAACTTAGCACGTCCTCCAATTACACTTGCCAAGGTCTGCCTGCATTCACTGACAGAGAAAGGGTGAGCTGAGTTGTAGTATAAATTTATTCAAAGTTTGTCCTCAGTTTGAACCAGGAAATTGAACTTTATTTGGTGTTGGAAAAGATGGATAACATATTAAGGTAAAAGAGATCTTATGTCAGTTATACACTTAGAGTAATAAGACACTGATCATAATCTTGCTACCAAATAATTACATGATTAAAATGTTTTTGACACTAAAACAAATAATAATTTTTAACTGTTTAAACAAATTAACAATTGCACTAACCTAGAGACACATTTGACACATAGAAATTACTATCTTTCCTTGAGATATTTAAGAAAAAAATTAGAACAATTGTTTTAATCAAATTGGAGAGGTGTAGCTGGAAAAGCTAATTGGAAAATTCAAGAAAAAGCTAAATTGTTCTAAATTGGGAGTGGGGGAGAAAGATGATGAGATTCAAATGACAAGTGGCCAGAGAGAGGTGAAAAGGGATTATTAGGAAGACTGGTTATGTGATGTGAAGTACAATCTCTAATCCATACTCCAGGGAAAGCAGTCTCTAATCCATACTCCTAGGAAAGCTTCAGGAAATCTCTATTTTCTATCAATGCCTTCAGAGAGTTTTTTTAAGGCCAAAGTACATGAGATTATTCTTAGACTCCTTAAAACACTTTAAGAGTTTGTCTCTGTTTATGGTACCCAGGTTGTTCAACTCAGCATCAAAACAAAAACAAAAACAAAAACAAAAAACAAACAAACAAAAAAAACTATAGAAGTCATTTAAATTCAGACTTGTCAATTTGGGGGCTTATACTATTGCAGATTTGAGTTTTCAGAAAAGTCACCAGAAGCATGTAAGATTATTTCTTCATGTGAAAACCTAAGAAACTTCCTCAGAACATTGCAGGCTAGAAATTATGTTTAATTAACTGTTAACCTGCAATTTTTAAAGAAATTTGAGTCATTTTGGAAGAAGAGATGTGTGGCAGATATACTTGGAAATACAATCCACCAAAAACTGGGCTGCTGATAAGGCCAAGACACAAAATAAGTTGAAAAGTGCTTGTGTAAGCTACGTACTAGCAGACACTACAACAATTAATTTTCAGGAAGTCCAGAGACTGGGATGATCATGGAAGATATAGCAAAAACATGCCACTGAATGTTGCAGGGTTGCAAAGCATATGACAGAGATTAGAGAGTTGATGAAACCTATGTTACTATTATAAGTGAATGCAAAGCCCCCAAAATATTGTGGTCTCCAGAATATTCAACTCTTCAGGCAATGTGGTCATTTGCCAGGATTTTGTTTGCAAAGTCTTGGATATCTTCCAACAAGAAGAAGAAAAAATTCCTGAATATATTTGCATATGTAGAGATTCACAGGAAATGCTAAACACAATTAGAAACTTAAAGAAAAGGAATTGTTACATCAGGTCAGTGTTAAGATATTCTTGTAAAAAGCTGTATTTCAACAGATGTCAAAATTCTTGCCGTCATTAAAAGAATAAAACATTTTTTTTAGATTTATAAAAGAATCTTTTATTAAAACTATTTCTATGAAATTTTATTAACTGGAACTGTTCTGCATTAGTGGAAATTACTATGAAGAGTAAAGTTATCAGTATCTTCCTTCTTATTCTTTAGTCATAGGCACTATTTATTTAGAAAACACTTAAAAGGATAAGAAAACATTGAGCTGGGCCTGGAGTTGGAGGATAAACAAGTGAATTAGATAGAGTCCCTCTCCTCCAAAAAGCTTTCATTACAGAGTGACAGCCAGCCACATAGGCAGAAAGTCTGTTAACCAGGGGTCCCCAGTCCCAGGCTACAGACCAGTACCAGTCCATAGCCTGTTAGCAACTGGGCTGCACAGGAGAAGGTGAGCAGTGAGCTAGTAAGTAAAGTTCCATTTGTATTTGCAGCTGCTCTCCAGCACTAGTATCACCACCTCAGGTCTACCTCAGATCATTAGGCATTAAATTATCATTAAGAGCACCGGTCCTGGTGTCGAAAAGGTTGGGGAACACTGTTCTAAACTGTATCCCAGTACAGTAGTTCAGTTAAAGTTGGGCTTATTAGAATCTAAGGGTGGGTGGGATTGCAGCCCAGATGAATAGCTTTATTTGTTTGTTTATCAAGGAGTTGCATTTAAATTTTATAACCAGTGAAATAGTCCATGTGAGTCATGCCCATAATGACAGAAACATATCAAATTCAGCTTCGGTGAGAGCTGTAAGAACTAATAAATTGTTAGTTTTTAAAATCATAACAAATCAAAAGAATTGACAGAATGGAGTCAAGCTATGTCTGTTTTTTTTTTGTTTTTATTTTAATCAGATATTACTGTTTTTATTTTTTAATTAAAAATTTATTTATTTTTATTTTTGTTTTCAATTGGAGTTGACATTCAATGTTGTTTTATATTTGTTTCAGGTACACAGCATAGTGGTTAGATATTTATAGGAATAATGTATATTTTAAGGCCCAACTATAAATGCTTTTGGAGACTTTTAGGATGATGCCTGAGCCTCAGGATCCTACTTTTTTCAAAGAGATACCAAATTCTACATACAAATCTAGCTCTGCTTTCTTCTTAATACAGACTTTAACCTTCAGCAGAGAAATTTTAAAGGCTGCTGTGTAGCATGCTAACACTCTGAATAACATTACACTTGACTGCAAGTCAACCTTCATCATGTGGTCCATTTCTCCAAACATGGTTTTCGTCTTTTTCCCTGAAACACTATCTCTAATTTTTAGGGTAAAGGACTTAGTAACTGCTTCCTTATACCTAAGTCTTTGTGTTAGTAAGCCATCTAAGATCCTATTTCTTTACAGCTCCATTCCTGCCTGCATTGTCTTTCAACACTTTTTTCCCAGACCACATTTGTGTCTTGGTTCTACCATTAATTAACCAATGCCATGATGCTCCCTCACATTAATGAATAAGCCCTGCTCCAAAATTCACTGAAAGCCATGATTTACCTGCATATTAAGATCAAGGCACCTCAAATACTCATGCTGGGACATAATACCAAAACTGCTTCATGCATTTGCTGAGCTGTCTCCCATCACCTGCAAGAGTAATGAGTCTCCCTAATAATTGGATTTCACAGTCTAGAACTTTTACCAATCTTGCCACAATTGCTTATAAGACAAGAGATCTAAATTTAAGGACTAACTGGTGCAACTATTCTAACGGCATTCCAGAACAGTATACTCAGAAGGTGCCCCAGGAAATCTCCAGGGTGGAGTGTATGAAGAAGTCATGTACTTGGAGCTTCAGAATGTCTGGCTCTCTCTTCATTCATTAAAAATTTATTTAATGTCTTCTATATGGCAGGCACTATATTAGGAAGTTGAATTCAAAAGAGCAAAGCTTCTGAATCATAGTTAGTTTAAAAATATTTCAAACAATGATAATAGTAAAAAAATGCTAATATTTCAAATTAGTAAGAAAAGGAACAGAAGTTTTTGTTTCTTATGCAACCTTATAAAGCTAATATTTATTTTATTTACTGAGTAATTCATACATGCCAAACATTGCACTAGGTATTTTAGTTGTGATATTTATCTTCTCCATAAACTTGTTGGATAGGTACAATTGTTATATTCATTGTAAATATGAGGAAAGGTAACATATCTAGTAAGAGATGAAGTCAAGCTCTACAGCCAGGCCATCTGTCTCCAGAACTTTTGGTCCAAACCACTGTGTTGGAAAGTCTGACCTCCAGCCCAGAGACCTTTGAATTAAAACCATGATCACAAGGTCTCACTACTTTCGCTAGTTATTTCTTTGCACAAACAATATTCCAAATGCTTATTCCTCAAAAAGGATACGATTTAATCAATTATTCACTGAATTATTTACATATCCATGCTTTAGAGTAAATATATCTCTTAAATGTCATTATTAACAGAGGCTCATTGTTTCTCTTTAAATCATTCTGCAAATGATTGTACATCTCTTCTGCAAGATAAGAGACTTCAATCTTCATGTGCAATTTTGTTAGAGATGAATTATAGTGGATTTAATAAAACATTGTTGACATACCAGATTATTAAATCTTACTTGGAAATGACTAAATTGATTTTTATATGATCTCTATTTCATAGACTAGAGGTAGATTGAATGACATTGATATATATATATATATATATATATATATATATATATATATGTATATATATATAATGTGTGTGTGTGTATATATATATACACACACACATACATACTTACATATAGTATTGATTTCTCTCTCATATTGGAATCCATTAAAATATATTTAACAAGAATTTCTGCAAAGCAAATTCAGTTTCCCAACAAATTCATCATAAAATTAGAGACATGGTCTTTCACTTATTTTTCCCACTTTTCTCAGATTTTCTTTATTTAGTAGAGATGCTAAGTGGTAGCTCACAGGCTCTTAGAACAAAATTTTTAAAAGGTCAACTTAAAATATTTATTAAAATAATTTTTACTAGAGATGGTTAATGACATAGCCACATTCACTATAATCATATTAGTATTATTTGAGACTTGTGTAACAACACTCTAAGCTCCTGGAATATTCTCTTTTTTTCTAGCTGTATTTAGTTCAGTAGAGACTGGCACCGATATATGTCAATGAATGTTCCACACAGGATATGTTTTACTGATAATATCACAAAGTTGTATTTGAGATAAAAGGTAAATATTAGTAGAGAAATGTAAGTACAGGAGATAAAAAGGTTTGGTGTTTAAATATTTTGCTGAGAATGATAAAAAAAACTTTTAGTTTCTATCTTCAAATATGCACACATATTTTAATAGTTCCCTTATCTGTAGTGTTAAAGGGAAAGAAGCTATTACATTATATATGGATTTCTCAGATATTTGGAATGTAATTTATAAGACTATGTAATAAATCCAGATAAGAAGTATAGTAACAGGATCAAGGGAGTTAATATAGTTTCAGTGTATTAAAATAAGATTACATCAGTTTTATTTTGTTCATTCACAGGATTACATTTTATAGAACTATTTAGAGATAGGAGCTCATCAAAAGAATAACGTTCAGAGTGGTAAAATATCTAAAAGCCATTCATATTTGAAGAATAACTAAAGAAGGAGAGAATACTTATTAGATGTACTGATGTCTGTTTTCAAATAACTAAATATTCACTATAAAAACAAATGACAAAGAGGATTAGACATTAAGAAGTTGAACAAGTAAGAGTTGAAATAATAGTAGATTTCTGTTTAACATAAGAAGTAATTTTCTAACAACTGTAATTGTTTTAAAATGAATCCTGTATCACAAATCTGTTCAACTAAAGGGCAAAAGACATCTCTCTTACAGAATCTCTTCCATTATTTGGAGAAATTTTATACTGTTTTTAAAAAATGTGTTTTGTTTTCAAAGCATAGAAAACTACTAAAGAGATTTAGAAAGCACTAAAGTTGAAAAAAGATTTAAATTTAGCATTATATCCAGGACACAAATAATCATAAGAAATTTTTGATGTGCATCCAGGGTTAGGAAACACGATGATAGACTTAGCTCAAAGTGCTGGAGGAAATCTAATTAGCAAGTTGGGAATGATTCCTGGAGAGGTTGGTACCTAAACTATGATTTGAAATATAAAGAGTGGATAAATATAACAAAAATGGTTAAGAGAGTAAGCAAGGCAGAAGCAGTATGATAAGCAGACATGAGAGCATAGAAACAAAGAATTGCAGGAGTCTGTATTACAAGGAAGACTGCAGGGAGGGATGAATCCAAAAAAATGAGGAGTCTGGCTCATGTCTAAGATATATACACCTATATATGATTTTTCAGGCACAACTGTAGGTACTAAAAAAAGGATTTACCTGGCAGGTCTTACAAGGAAAAGCTGCCCTCCCCACACCAATTTGTGCACAGCCAGTTCACTGTAGTCTCTGAAAGAAGTTGCAGTCAGGCACTAAAATGCCTCTAGTGGGCCATGCACTTGTGCATATCTGCATTCCTGGCATGGGCCAGACTTTCATTGGGCCTTTTATCAGGAGAGGGGAGAAATCTTGAATACACTTTTCTTCACTCTGACTCAGTACTCAGTACTTTTCTACTCTTAGCTCTTCCACTTTCCCACTCACAGCCTGTAGGTCCATAAAACTTCAGGAACTTTTGCTCCAGTCTACCTCAGCACTGAGGCAGTTCTCTACATCTATACTGATCTACCTGACCCTCTACTGGTACCACCCCACAGGGAAAGGGGAACAGTGGGAGATTCAATGCTTTCTCTGCTGTAGCCTCTTGCTTATCATACAGTAAGTGACTAAAGCCTGTTTGTTACTTTCCTTTTGGTTTAATTGGCTACTTTGACACCTGGTATCTTAAGTCGCTTCAGCTCAGCTCAGCCCTTGACAAAAAGAAGGGAATGATTGTTTGAAATCCAAGTAGTGTGAAGATTTTGCTGAAAGTAAGGTACATGAGTAATGGTAAGTGTCCTCAGTGGTGGTTATGGGGATGCCGAATAAATTTGGTAGCTGTCTAGCAGGTAAACACTATAGAATTTGGTGATTGATGATGTAAGAACATAGCAAGTCATGAAGAATGATCAAGCCTGAGGTTTTGATTTATTTCTTGGGCTGTTGGATAGCCTGAGTTGTTCACTCACATAATAAGAAATACCAAAAGGTGAGACTGTGTAGGGATAATTTAGGTTTACGATATGATGACATGCTTGTGTGATAGCCATATGAAAATGTTCAGGAGTCAGATGAAACAATCAGAGTTATGTTTAAGAGAGATAAATAGAGAAAGAAATGGACTACCTCTTTTAATATAATAAGGGAAATTTTTGAAATAAATGCAATATAAATGGTAGTTAAATCATGATGGTGTTTAAGGTCCTCAAGGAAAAATTAATATGAAGAAAAGAGAAATGAGAAAAGACTTCCAGAGCATGCCAGTGTTTAAGGTATTGTCCTGCAATGCAGAGCTGTTTAAGTACACTAAAATGTAGTGGTTGAAGGAAGACTTACCATGTTAATTTCCACCACTTACAGTTTTAAGCTTCACTGCGTGGGTCTTTTAAATTCCACCAAACTCAAGTTCCTCCTATTTCAGGGTCTCTGAAACAGGTTATTTTCTCTACTTAGAAAATACCTACAGCCTGCCTTCCCCTACATCTGCCCAGCCATCTACTACCTACTTTCTGGCTTCAATTTAAAAATCCTTTCTTCCCTAAAGTTTGTAGAAAGAAAATTAGTTGGGTAGAAATAGACAATCTGCTCAAATTCCAGCTCCTTGCACCTAAAAATTCTGTGACTTTGGCCAGTGTCTTAACCTCTCTTCATTTTTGCTTCCTTATTTGTAAAATAGATAATGATGTTTGAATACCTAAAGCACACAGAGCAGTGCTGGTCCAGCATAAGTGCTCAGTCAACATTAGCAATTACTGTGCTGCCCTCTTAGTACTTTGTGTCTTCTCTACAGTAGCCTTAAAAGTCTATAAGAGAAGGGATCATGACTGTCTTCTTAATACTCTCTCACTAGGGTCTGAGACATAGTAGGATCCTCAATTACTGTTGGTAGAAAATCTGAGTCCTTTTTGTTTGTTTGTTTGTTTAGCTTAGCTGCATGTGGAAGTTTTCATCATCTTTGGGTATGTTGAATGTTCAAAGGATATAATGATTAATCAGGTTATATCTGGTTTCATCTGATTAACTCTGGTTCAAACAGATGAGAATCCATGGTTTCCAAGCTAAATTTTTTTTTCAGCTTAGTAAATTTTATGTTTTTTTTTTTTTTTTGGACTACCATATTTCTTCTGATTCACTTGCTTTGTTTTCTCCTTTAGGAATAACTGTAATTTGTAGATGAATCTCAAAAAATGTAACCTGCTAATCTATCTTTTTGACATACTTTATGTCTTTTTGTTTGGGGAATATTTTTCAGTGGTGGCTTTTAACTTACAATTTACTTTCTGTAGAGCAAATCTGATTTTTAACTATTCCAGGGCACACTTAATTTCTGTTGCATTTTTTATTTTTATTTGAATTGCTCCTTTTTTTTGTTTTATACATTTATGTATGTGTTAGTTGTTTATCCTATTATTCTCTAATAGTTGTCGGGTCTATTATTATTTTGATCTACATTCTCCCTGTATTTTTCTCTTGTTTAACAGAGGCAATATTCTCTTGAATCTCCTTCAGGGACTGTTAAACAGGTATTGTGTGTGTGTGTGTGCGCGTGCGCGCACATGTGTGTAGTGGGTTAACTCATTTATCAAGTAAAAATTTTCCTCATTCAGATGAGGCTATCATTTTTCTTTTCCTTCCTTCCTTCCTTCCTTCCTTCCTTCCTTCCTTCCTTCCTTCCTTCCTTCCTTCCTTCCTTCTCACTTTCCTTTCTTCGTTTTTTATTTGGATATTTTTTCTTGATTGAAGATTGATTTATCTAGACCAATATGACAAATTATCAGATTTATCTTTTAATCTGTGTACAGTATTCACATATTCTGCCACCAAGTTCTAAACCCAGAAAACACTGTAGGAGACTTAGATTCTAGATAAAGGTAATGCTCAATGAACTGTGCTCATTTTAATCAAAATATATTATAACTTTCTCAGTAAAATAAAAGGATAATCACAATTGGAGGTGAGGAGCACTTTCTATGGAGTTATAACTAAGAAAACAAATAAAACTGGCATGTGGACAAAGCTGAGCTAAGGAACACTATTCCTGGAGTTCCAAAACTGGCTGGACATAAGGATGCAAACAAAAGTGTTGACCAATGTAACTTTTATCTTCTGTCTATACTTTAGAGACTTGTAGTTCTCTCACAGACCATTTATCTCCTCAAAAATTGTTTCCTTTATGGTGCTATCTCCCCAGCTATTTATCTTGATGGCAGACAGAACCAAGAAAGCTGATAAGTTATAAGGAGCAGTGTAGTCAATGAATGGCCCAGGTCCCCAAACTTATTTCATTTTATTCACCATAAAAATGCTGATAGATCCAAATATAGAGCCCTGAAACTTTCTTATGACACAAGGGAGTAATGATTGAGGAACATCATATGCTTGATTATAGCTAAAACTAGGAAAGATGACCACAAACTGGGGAAAAAATACACATATATAAAAGTCACATATATATTTCCTTAACAAAATTACCATAGTTATATTTGTTTACATAACATGAAGATATAACTTGATGACAACCACACTTATTTAGCTACAATATAAAGATTCATGACTAAAAATGCACTAGAAAAGATAAAAATTAAAAATAAAACTTAATCAGATGTAGAAATTAACTCCATAAAACAATAAAACAAAAAGCAGAATTAGTAGCTAAAGGACAATATCAAAAACTTTACCTTTATATTATTTTTTTCTGTGGCTCCCATAAAGTTAAGTCTGTTAATTTTAATTCTTATGATGTTCAAGGCTAGAGTTATTATTTCACTTCACCTGGATAGACCAAATTTATTGCATATTTAGGACCTAGAAAGGAAGAATATGTCCTCTTTTTGAAAAATAATATCATTTGTAGTGCATCTGATGACCACTATATGGCATCATTAAATATAATGATTAATCACAGATTCAATTCATTTTTGTTCTTCCAACTCACTTATTGATACTAATCTTTTGTGCATCACCAGTCTACAGTGATTAGATTTAATGTCTCAGCTTGGAAGTACTTGAATTCTGTTTAATGCAAGTTTATTAAAATATATACAGCATTGTTCAGGGTATATTGGTTACCATAACATATTCCTCTGATAGTTCAATTATTCCAATATTACTTAAAATTATGTGGGTCAATTTAATAAATTAATATTAGTTTCAACAGTTATTTTAGGGGCATATATCTTATGGTTATAGATGCCCTAAATAATAGCACTATATTATTGGCTAGAGAAAAATGATGAACCTCAAGAAGGGTATGCAAATTTTGATCAAAATTCGAAAATTGAAGTGTACTTTAGTTTGTAGATCAACTTAATCTAATTCAAAATATAATAAACTATTCTATCTGCTACTATAGGGCAGAGAGTTCACAGAGTTAGAAACGAAATGAACTCAACAAGAAAAAATTATTCGTTTATTTCTTTATTCAATAAGTATTTACTAAGCATCTAATATGTGTTATGTTATCTTCTAATTACTGTATAGTGGTTAAAAATTTTCAGTTGTTAGAGAGTCATCTCAGATTGTATCCAATTAGACTTATTGCAATTTAACATACCCTATTATTTGGGAGAAGGGTAGAGACTGTACTTGAAATTGCACCTATGTCTAAAAGGAATGCTGTTTTCACACTTTAAAGTCCTCAGCATCATTCTTGAAATAAAAATCCTGATGTGATGATTTTTACCAAGTAAACACTTACTGAAAAGTCCAGATATTACACCTAGATAGCCCAAAATTAGAAACCTTTTGTATATTTTGATACAAAATAATCCTAAACGAATAAGTGAAATTGAAATCTCTTCCTAACATTGGGTCTATATAACATTACATGATTGTAACTAAAGTAATAGGCTTTGTAAAAAAAAAAAAATAGTTAACCTAAATTATTCAACTCACAGATATGACTGAAGATCAAATAAATTATTCAACAATTCAGCTGTAACTCATTCATTCATTCATTTATCAACAAATGCTTGATTTCTCCTGAGTACCAGATATTTTAACAGGGAAATAAAAGTACCTGACAATTAAATCTGTGTTACAACAAGTGTAAATCCACTAAAATTTTAAATGCTCAGATTTACAAATATATACATGGTGGTTAAATATAAATGGATACATATGTCATGGTATGCTGAAATAATTTGTAAATTGTAAAGCTAGATTTTTATTTTAATTCTATCTTACATATAGGGCATATTATTTATAAGTACTGAATGAAACAGACTTTTTACTTATTTAAACCCACTCTGGGTACAGTATCAGAAAGAGTATACTCAATATTTGAGCTCTGAGTTTTGGATTTAGCAAAAACTATACAAGCATATAAATTTAAATAAAGCTTTAATGTCATATTACTTTTCAGAAATGTTTCTACTACCTCATGCCTTTCACATTCACTGACTGACATACAAATAAAATAATATGCTATCTAAAATAATGCATTTCTGATGTTAGAAGTTCTCTGAGATTCTTTTGATTTTATATTAGTTGTTTTCATTGTTAGTTCATGATTTCAGAAAATAATTATATTTCTGAGAAACCACATTCCTATTGATTTCAAATGACAGAACCTCTATATCTAAATACACATATCACCAAGAAATTTTTACACTCATAGGGATATATTTATAGATTCTATTATGCATATTTTAGTGTTTTTCTTTTTGAACTCCCAGAACACTGAATAATATAAAATCTTGTCTGGTGACACTGAAGATATGTATAAAGTGAAGAAGTGAAATAATAAATAAAAGAATAAGACATTTCCCAAAGGGACAAAACATACATTTTTTTTTTTACTGCTTTGATTAATTTGTTTTCATCTTAAACTAGAATGTCACTCTTTCTTAAACAATCAAATTCATGTTTTAACTCTAAGCTCCTTCAGAGAGTGGAAATGTAGTTCTCCAGATTGAGAAAAAGAATATAACAAAGCACCTAAAATCTGTTATCAAACCACATACAACCATAAATGTGAATTTGTTATTATTTGTTAACAAGAGAAATGTTGAATATCCGTAGTTACCCTTTCTCTATCTCTGTTCTATCTCTGCCTCTATCAGAGAAAACATTTTTTTTCTTATGTACACAGTCCATATTTACTATGGATGTTAGCTGTATTTTATATATTTATTTTGGTGACAGGGGAAACAACAAAAAGAAAACCTCTATTTATCTGCAGGCTAGCATTACTGTTGACACTTCTTATGTAAAGATCAGTTATACTGCTTCATAAGTCTGAAAATAATTAGCTTCTAGGATATGTATAAAGTGAAAAAGTAAAATAATAAATAAAAGAATAAAACATTTCCCAAATGGACAAAAGATAATGTGTTTTTTTTTTTTTGCTTTGTTTTTTTTATTTTATTTTATTTTATTTATTTTTTTTTTAGGAGTGTAGAATGGACAGGTGACTCCAGGCAAAATCAAAGTGATTTGTACATTTAACATATTAAATCACTTTATAAAATATGTACTACTCCATAACTTGTTATCATGCAAAAAAAACACCAAGGCCAATTTCTTACCTTGTGTCTTGCTGGAAAGTAGGGCTAGTATGCAGGAGCAGTGCCCTTGGAGCATGTTGCACTAGCTGGAGAATGGTACAAGTAAGGTGGGAGAGAGTCAGGTCCAGGATATTTGGACTTATTAAAACATGATCGGTTAGCTGATGTATATTTTAAATAGTTAGAAAGCCATTGGTGAAGAGATATATCAGGTTTGCTATTATAAAATATTACTGTAGCTATTAGTTGGAGAACACATTTTATAAAAAGACAGTGGTGAGGAGACCAGTTAAGAAATTTTTTGCAGTAACCCAGTGATAGATGACAATGTTTTCAGCTAGTGTTTAAATAAAGTGAAATAGTTTAGAATTTGTTTTGGAGAATGGTAACCCACAGCTTACTAATATATTGATTATTGGTGAAGAAAACAGAGGAATCATGATAGATACCTCAATATTTCACCTGAGTAACTGAGTAGCTGATGAAGAGGTAAACTAAGATACAGAAGGCTTTTGGAGGAAGAGCTTGAGAAAGAAACCAAGAGTTCCACCCTAGTTATGTTAAATGTGAAATATTGATGGGGGAACATATAAGCATTTAAATAATTAATTTATTAGTTAATTAATTGTCATGCTAAAAGCTTTATATAAATAATATATACAGCTTGATGAGTTAGGAGAGAACTATAAATTAAGAAACTACTGCTATACTTTATGCCATAAATCTATCTACCATCACCTCCAAAGTTTCCTCCCAACCTCTTTTTTATTTATGATGATGATGATAAGAATTAACATAAGATCTAATCTCTCAGCAAATTTTAAATATACAACACTGTATTGTTCAGCACAGGCACTATGTTGTATAGTAGATCTCTAAAATGTATCCATGTTGTATGAGAAACTTTGTATACTTTGACTAATACTTTCCCCTCTGCCTTGTCCTTGGCAGCCATCTTACACTCCTCCTCTATGAGTGACTATTTTAGATTCATCATATAAGTAAACTCATTTTTTTTTCCTTCTGTGTCTGGCTTATTTCACCTAGCAAATGTTTTCTAGTTTGATCCACGGTGTCCTAAATAGTAGGATTTCCTTCTTTTTCAAGACTAAATAATATTGCTTTGTATGTATATACATACATTTCTTTATCTATTTATTCATCAGTGGCATTTAGGTGGCTTTCACCTACCATATAATAATATAATGACTTAAAATAAAAATAAATTAATTATACTTAAATGTATAAATATTATCAATTCCACGAATACAATATTGACTCTAATAGGCAAGTCATAAGACAATATGTAGGTCTAATATTTTTATGTTTACTTCTACTATCCAATGTAGTCCTATAAAGTAATACATATATGTATCAAAATATATTAAAAATACAAATTTATACCAGTTTTAAGATGTTGTTTACTTCTCAGTTGGGAGGGAGGAAGAAAATAGGTGAGTGCAATGAAGGAGATTTAGTGATGTTTATAAATATTTCATAAAGATTAAAAAAAATGTATCCAATATGGAACAGTGATTACGTTTTAGAACTAATATCTAAGTTAAGGACCAGTCCTAGAAAATGATTAGAACAGGACTTTCAGACAGGGCTTAGATGATCCCATTGGAACAAAAAGAGTGATTATGAGACTGAAGAATCTGGCAGGAAAGGATAAATATTAATCATGGGACACCTTTGGCCATTGTCAAAACCCTTGCAATGTTTGGCATGTATAATTAAGATCTTTGATATTTTTGGGAACACTTACTGCAATTATATGTTCTAAGCAACAAAAAGCCATCACTTTCATGATTCCCAAATATAGTTAACAATAGCAAATTAGTGAGGTGTTCTAGTGATAGAATTTTAAAACAGGAATAGTTTTCATTTGATTTCTTTAAAAGTATTTTAATTATAAACAAGTATCATAGATTGTAAAACTAATCATTATTTTGAATACTTCAACATTAACATAAATAGCAGTGGGAGATGTCTTGGACATGACTTTTTAAATCATTCTCACCAAATATTCATAATACTTAAGGGTAGTATGTATAATGTCTGAGTGCTCTGAAACAAACCATCTTATTTCTACATTGGCTCTGATATTTTCTTGTTGTGCAACATTGGACAAGAAACTCTGTAAGTTTCTATGTCCTCATTTGTGGTGACAAAAGGAATAGTAGTTATTTCAAGAGAAATTTTTATACATTAAAATAGATAATGCACATATATCACTTCTCAATTTACTCAGTAAAGTTACCTAATGTTATTATTATTCATAGTTGCTTTAATTTTGGGATCATTTTATAATTCTAAAATTAGATTATTAGTTCTATTATATGGTTAATGTTATATATTACTTGTAAATATTATTTATGTAAGAACAGAAAATTGGTAAAGAGTTCTAAAATTCTTTTCCTAATATTACCTTCTTACAAGTGAAAGAAAAATATAATACAACCATCCAAACATACATTCATTAGTTTTCTCAATTAACAGGGAGATCTGCAGATAGATGGGTAGACAGATAGGGAAGAGGAATGAAAAAAAAAAAAAACTAAAGGAAGAAAGAACAAAAACAGTAAAGAGAAAAGAAAAGAAGGTAGATGCTAACTACCTTTTAGTAATTTATATCCTGAATAACCATAACTCCACTTTCCTCATCAGCTAGGTCAACATTTCTAGTGGGCATTATGGGAAAATTAGTTTATCATCCTATTGCACTTTGCTCTTGAGAGGTAAATTGTTCTTATGGCTTCACTTGAGCAAAGTAATCATAGGATATATATAATATATTTATATTTATATATAAATAATCCAAAATAAGCATAAGGGTATATATAATAATTTTTATTTACACCACATAAATAAAATATATTTAAATATTTACTATAAATATATAAAATATTATATATTATGTTTTAATTTCTCTGTGTCTATTTGAGTAATTTAGTTGGATAACAAGGGCATCTTATTGATCAGTAACTTATATTTGTGCTCCTGAACATCCTTTGGTAGTTAGAAAAGAAGAAAATGTGTGATACAGAAAAATGAACAGAAATGTATATGACTACTTAAAACAATATTCATTTGTTGTATTATATTGGAAATATTCCAGGAATTTTACTATTTTATAAAAATGAATATGGATTTATGTCTTTGAGAAAATTGTATGTAGTCAAATAAATACTCCCTTTTCTGATAAATAAAGAGAATTTAATTTTTATTTTGATATGCAGAATTACAAAATTATTCACAATATTTAGAATATTATGATTATTTGCCTCAATAAAAAATTATACAAACTTCCAATTTTCCAAATGTAAATATAAAAATCTCTTCTGAGAAAAAGTTACCTCAGCAGCTTCAGAACAGTTATCATCTCATAACCTTCACTCATATCAACATTAAATACATCTTGAATTTCTTTTTCAGTCAGTAACTTCTTCAGAAAAATTCCCAAGTCTCTTTCTGTGCCTTTCTTGTGTCAAGTCATATTCATCAAGTAAAGAAGCTCTGTGAAAGGAGAATTTTCAATGAACCATAAGGACAAAACTATAACCAAACTTGTCCCATGCCCCTCTCACTACTCTGAGGCTACGGAGATATTAGGTTTTGGGCCACAGAATTGAAGATGAAGGTAGAGAATTTTCCCCAGCCTACCAAACTTCTTTAGATATCATTGAAATATGCAGGAAAAGCCAATTAAATAAAGTATAGTAGGTGTCAGTGGGGACAAATAGAATAGAAAACATTTACAAAGAGTGATAACATAAAAGAAAAATATTTTTTTCTGCTAGTCCTGTATTGCAGAAACAAAAAAAAATACAATATATTTTCTTCGCTTGGATCAACTTTGAAAATCAGTTTTCTTATATATTTTTTTCTGTTTTAAACTTGGAATTATTATTATATTTTTAATGAGAGGCCAATGAATTTGAATTTCACTGTATTTCTTAAAAATGGTGTACGTGTGCTATAGTATATGTGTGCCTACTGTAAAATTAATAGAGGTGAAAAAACATTTTTATAGCACACTGAATGAAAGGAGAAAACTGGATGAGAAGGATATGCTTTTCCTATAAAAATGTAATCTTTTTTTTGCAGTATAGACGTCAAAAGAAGTCAGCCTCAAGATATGAATATATGCTATAAATTGTCCTGAGGTTTCCCGCTGGCTCCTTGGCTCAACTGTTTCATTTAATTCTGTAATGCAGTGTTAGGCCACAAAAACAAAACAAAACAAAGCAAATGTATATATATTTTTTCTTTTATCTTTCAGCACTTTACTTAAAAGACAGATTATTGAAATCATTCACAATATCACAATAACAGATTTAGCTTTACCAAGAGGTTTCTGTATCACCAAATCTATATAACTTATGTCTGACACATAGTAGTTATTGATATTTTTAAATGAGTGTCTAAATAAATGAATAGATAAATCCATAAATGTTGCCATAAATTTGAAATATGCATCACTCCATTGGCATTTACTTAGGTTATTCATATCATTTTTTATAAAAGGATATTCTTATTAAGTTAAAAGGATACATTTACATATGTTAAAAGAATGAACTTGTAGATCTCTGATGTTGCATGTATTTTTAAAATGTTTTTTAAAGGATGAATATAAAATTATACCATGTTTTGTTCTGATGACTGATTTGGTTCCTTTATCTTACTATATCTCAATATTTTGTAGACTCATTTCGCTCATATGTTTTTTGTATACATATATATCACTTAAAATCTATAATTTGCCCTGTGAACATCAGGAATAGATGTTTTATATCTTTTTTCCTTCTTTCTATGTGGTTAATATACATTTTAAATTTCTTCATGATAAATATCTGTATAACCAAATGTTAAATTCCCTAAACTTTAATGTCATGATTCAACCTCAAATATATTACATAGATTTTGATTTTATTTACTGTGATTGTCAATATAGTCTTATTACTCTAATTCATTTTTGATATTTAATGAAGTACCTGTGAGTTATGATGTGGAAAAATGTCAGGATGAGAAAATGATGATCCCCATTTTTTTCCCAGCCATGACATTTCAGTATTATGAGCTATATCTCACAAGGTTAAGGCTGTGTGACCTGTTTTGCTGTACTCATTATCCACTAATCCCAAAACAGAGAGCAAGAGAGAAGAAGGAGCATATTTAAAAGGACTTCTGGCCATGGTTTTATGTGATGTGTTGCCTGGAAGGACAGGGGGGATATTACTCCCTAACCTTTCAGTTAAAAACTCAAGTTGTGTCATAAAAAATTAACTCATGCCCCACCATAAAAAAATTGGTAATCAGATTATCTTCTCACCACCTTTACCACCTTTGTCCATATCAGGTGAAATTATCTTTTAATGAAAACACCTTTATTGGCCCTATGAGCAAACATTTGTGAAGAGACAAGAGCTGAAGAAACACCATTTCAGAAATATTGAAAAAGATCTGTCATTGTTTTTTATTTATTTATTTATTTTATTTTTGCAGCTAGCCTACAGGTCCAATGTGAAACAATAGGGACATAATGTTCAAAGCTGATAACGATAAACTATATCCACAGAAGACTGCTTGGCTAAGAATCAGAATTTTGGCAATTCTAACATGGGAACACATTTGTATTCCCTGTAATCTTAGAAAAAATTAAGAATTATTTTTCATTCCTGGGATTTATCATCTAAAAAAATGGTATTATCTCTACTTCTAAAGAAAAATCAATAGTATCTGACAACAAAAAACCCAGGTCCTAGAATAAACACCAGTAAAAAAAAAAACAAAAAACAAATTAGCAACCGGTTATAAACCCATCATGAGCCAGAGTTGTTTAGTCAAGCTTACCTGTAGCAAACCTAGAAACCCAGGAACATTAAAATAACCTCTTTTAAAAGATAAGCCACTAAATTTTGGGGTAATTTGTTATGCAGCACATGTGACAGCAGCTGGCTAAGACAAATATTAAGGGCACTGAACTTGAGCTGAATTTTGTTTACCATGAGAAATTTATAGAACCTTTCATGATTCATTTTATATTAAAATAGAGATATTTGCTTAAATTCTCTTGGTAAAATAGGAAGTAAGATTATCAGCTTATAATGTGAGTGGGGAAAGAAGTTTGAAGTGAGGATGAACATAATAGGAAACAGAAAAAATTCTGAGTAATACTATACGTCTTAGTTGTTTAAAAGGATTATTTAAGTTTGAACACCAAAAGAAGTGAACTATAAAGATATGAGATTATGGTAATAGAGTGGAGTGCATGAATCTGAGATTGTGGAGGGGTTAAAGTTACTGATAATGACAAAATGTAGGATATGACCATGTTGGTGAATGTGTAGGGTGAGGAAGAGTAGTGTGCTGATATTAATGGAGAGAGGGCCATTCGATAAACTGAGAGATCAGAACATTGCAGAGATCAATGGTTTGTATAGTTTTGAAATAAAAAAAAAAGTTAAAATGACAGCTAAAAATATCTAAGAAATGACAGAGTGTAACCTAAGGATTTATAGATCATGGCAATGGTAAGGGATATTGACACTTATATTTCGATAACCAAAATGTATTTGTTTTGATGGGGAAGGTACTGAAAATGGTTATGAAGGGAAAATAAGGGACATAAAGAATGCCCATTTCACCAGCAGGGTTGGAAATATTGTCACCATCTGCAATACAATTCTGGCGCTAACTGGTAGAGTTGGTATAGCTTATACAATTAAGGGCACAGACACTCACAGGGAGCCTTTATTTCAGATACCAGCCATAAGTTTGGGGTTCCCAGGTCACCTACAGTTTTGACAATTCCTATAAATTCAGGAGTTCCTCTTACCCTGTCAGGTTCAGTAAGTCACTAGAACAACTCACATAACTTGAAAAAGCACTGCACTTAAAATTTTCTTATAATGGCACAAACCAGGAATCAGCCAAAAGAAGAGACCCATAAGGGAGGTCTTGAAGGTTCCACGTAGAGTTTTCATGTCTTCTCTTATGGAATTGGGAAGGCATCACCACCCTCCCAGCACATCAATGGGTTCACCAGCCAGGAAATCAATTAAGCTTTGATACCCAGTTTAATTGTGATTTTATTATGTATGCATGATTGATTGAATCGTTGGCCACATAACTGAACTTGAGGTATTTGCAGGTCAAGCTGATGTCTGGCTTAAAGTGTCAACCATCTAATCACATGCTTGGTCTTTTTGCAAGTTCATTCCCATTCTGAAACAATCTGGGACCAACCATGGGTCACCATTCTAGGATAAACAGGTGTGGTCTCAGGAGCCCATCCTCAATTTTAAAAAGGCACTTCTATTATGTGGGAAAATTCTCAAGATTTAGAAGCTCAGTCCCAAGAACTTAGGATAAAAAACAGACAAATTCTTTATTATATAACAGTATTTAAGAGGCTACAAGGAGATCGGTGTCCTTAGGAAAAAGACCTATTTCCTTTAAAGCAAGAATGTGAAGAGTTTAGAAAAGGCAGGATTTTGCTGATGAATCAACTTCAGACAGTACAATGAAAAGATTTCAGGAGTTAGAAAAGAAGGAAAGTTATCATAATGTAGATTTTGAAAAGTCATATCAGGATTTGTGTGCAGGAGATAAGGGGTGAACTGGGAGAACTGAACTTGTGGTTACAAATTCAAATTTCTCCAAAGGGAAACTAATGCTGATGGCATTAGCATGAAAAGTAATATCAACACTGTGAATATTGGCAAGTGGGAGATAAAGTCTTCCCAGAAGCATGCAGCCTTCTGAGGCTCCTTTTAAACTCAAGTCAAAGGAGTGAAGGCTGGGAGGGGTTTGAAGGTCACAAAGAGTCTATGCTGGTAAGCCATTCACCTTATAAGATCTGGCCTAGGAAAAAAGAAAACTCCCCCAAATAATCACTACTGACTTCTTACACTGTAGATAAATTTTCAAATCTCTTTTTTTAATTTAATATAAAGAAATGCTAAATATATACTCTTTGAATTGTTAAAAGCTTTATCAAATAATAATTGTTTCTTATAGTTGCTCCTGATTTCTTTTAATATAGTATTTCACTGAAGTCACATAAAATTAAATGCTGTGCCCACCAATGATGAAAAATAATAAGCGTCTGGTCCCACAGAACATAGCTACTAAGTAACAAAACTAATTTAAATACATAATTTTCCCAATTTGAAATTCTACCATCTTTCCATTAGGTTTCAATGTCACTCTATTTGAGGGGAGGAGAGCTTATTTTATATAAATTTATATTCATAACATATATAACATCTTCAGTATACTAACTAACTCAGGTATGTTTGGATAGGGAAGTAAGGTCTTGTTTAGATAAATTGTTTATTAGAAACTTTCCTTATTTTTACTTTTTCTTTTATTCACAAATATCCTTGTTGGGTTTCTGCATCATTATGCCACAAGGAACTCTAGAGAGAGCTGAGACATCTGACTGTATGTATATTCTAAAGTTAACAAGATCATCAGGTATAATAATTTTTGTTTCCCTTTTAGAATTCAGCATTTACAAATTTAGAGGATGTTGCCTTTACAAATTCATTTTATGAACACTTATAGTGTCCCTACCCACCAGGTTAGCTGCTAGGGATGAGCTGAAATAATTTAATAAAATATAAGTAAAGTATTCAGAGTTGCAAATTTATTTGAAAGGTGGATTTTTATTATTTCACTACCATATTATGAATAGTAGGGATGTTTTAAACAAATAACACAGCTTTGATATTGGTATGTATTTGAGTTCAGAGTTTCCCTTACTTTTGAGTACCACATAAATTTCATATGTGTTTATTGTGTTTTCTGTAACCAATATTTACTTGCTAAATTATGTAACCAACATAACTGAATCATTATTGTTACAATGGATCCATAGAGTCCTATATTTCAGATCCATAATGATCTGTAATGTACTAGTCTTGCCAAAGTGTTCTTTTTCATTATCAGGGAGTAGATTTTCTGTTTCTTGTTCTAGTGTTTTCATCATTGACTTTGTTTTGCTGATGCTTCTTATCTCAAAAGAAGAAGGAAGAAGAAAACACAGCAATAATTATCAACTGAGCAAGTCATTATCATTATAATAGAAATGAAATTGAAATGGTAAGAGCTTGGCATTATTCATAACATAACGTTTTTGAAATCCTCACAGATTTCTTTTGAACTGTAGATATGTCATAATACCTAAAGCATCTTAGGCTATAATTTCACACCCTAATCCACTGATCAAGTCTTTTAGGCCAAGTCTCTAGGTGTAGCACAGATCTGACCCTTATGACCTCTCGAAAATGTCTTTCTGAGGAGTTAATAGAGAACAGATGTTACCTAAGGCAACAGCTGCTACAATTAGACAAATGAGAAAAATTGGCAAATGAAGAGGGAAGAAATTCTTTAAATAAATGATCCAATTCCTTAAAAAATCAATGAGAAGTTTTGAAAAGGTCAAAAAAGGTACATAATCATGTGTGTTTGCATATGTATATTCATTAAAAAAAACTTTTTTAGGAAACAACTTTTACTGAGACAAAAATTTTCAAAGGTTTATTTAAAATAGTGTAAGTCATAATTATGAAAAGCAAATATTTCCATACCACAAAATATGAAGTTCAGTTTTATTGAGTTTTCAAGTTTATATCTCTTCATTTTTTTAGAATCAATATTTTTCTAATGGCTTAATGCATCCCTTACTTAATGTGAAAACCTCAGGGAAAAAATGCAGTGATCTCTTTCCCAGTCTAAAATCTCATCTTTTGTTAGTGAAAAGAAACACATAAACATATAGTACATTGACTATTACTGGAATTGATGGGGAAATTAATCACTTAAGGGAAAGAAAGTTTTAAAAAGAAGAAATACGTGACCTGCATCCTGAAGAATGAAAAAAACAATTGTCAAGCAGAAAAAGAGAAAAACAATTATACCACAGGTAATCCTGAGCTATACACAGAGCCCTGAAAGCACATCTTATGCTTGGACTTGAGTGAAATATCAGAACTGGAGAGAAGAGCAGAGGTTCTCAAATTGTAGTGCACATCAGAATTATCTGGAATTCTTGTTAAATAAAATTCAGACATCTGAGTCCCATCCTGGATATTCTGATTTAAAAAAACTTGGGTAGTATTTGGTAATCTTCATCTTTCTAAGCACCCCTTGTTACTCTGATGAAGTCAGGAAACAGACTGCACCTTGAGACATGTTTCTCTAAATGAGTGGTTCTTGAAATGTGGTCTCTAGATCAGCATCACCATCATTATTACCTGAAAAGTTTTTAGAAATGTCTATTCTTGGCTACACTCGAGACTGGCAGAAACTCTGGAGGTTGTAGCTATATATGTTTGAAAAAGTCCTTTGGCTGATTTTGATGCATGATCAAGTTTGAGAATCATTGCTTTAAATTATACAAATACATTCGGTCTCCATTGGCTAGGGAATCTCACCTATTGACCAGTTTCCACAAGCAGGCCACAATTAATAGTTCATACTTAATAGCAACTTTATCTGTGGAAATTGTTAGAAAATATTGGAGCAGAAATAAACCCCAAGTAGTTCAAATCATCACTATGGCTGGCTTCGTCTAGTGATCTAATTATAGGTTTATTCCTGACTTTATGGGTTATAAATATGGGCCAGGATCCAGTGTGAAGTAATATAAAAAATTGTCCCAAAATATTTGCTGAACTATAATTCGCTGTCTCAGAAGCTTGTATGCTCGTCTCATTTTAGCAAACACATTCTATTAGATTATTTGACTTTAGTAAAGGTTGTTGAGATTGAACCTCACATGAAATCATTTGGAACAGATTAGTTGATGGGTACTCAACTGAAGTTTTATTATCTCATTTATAACCTCATTTAGAACATAAATAAGAAGTCCTTTTAGTGTTAGTCAAGGCGGTCAAGGTTTATTTTTGAGAGTATTCATGTCCTTCCAATGAGTGCATAGGCTCATTTTTTTTTTGTAAAGAATCATTAGATTTCTATATAACTATAGAAAACTAGATTCTCAATTTTTTTATTGTTCATTAATTCCTTAGCAGCTATAGTTCAGACACTGTGTTCGAAAGTACACTGAGGTAAAATTATAAATAAAAAAAGTTTTTGGTAATCTGTAGTTTACAGTCTTCCAAAAGACAGAGCCACATGCCAAAGCAGGAAAAAAACAAAAACAACAACAAAAACAAAAACAAAAAAAAAAAACCCACACAAACAAACAAATAAAAAACAAGACCAAAGAAGAGTGATTGAAATGATAGCTTTGATATATTATTAAATTTCAAACTAATTATTTGTCAACCAGTGGTATCAGTATGTATATTATCTCTTTATGTTTTACAATATAAGTGTATGGTTTTCACTGACCTTAATCAGAAGGAATAAAAGACTTGCTTGCTTTCTTATAAAGTTGATATTATGTTATTTCTCTCTAGAATAAACATAGAATTGGGTTATAACATGACTTAGAAATTATTATTGAAAATACAAGAATAAACTTTTGGAAACAGGGTAATTTTTTGGAGACAGAAGAGACTTTGAATCCAAGAAGATTCAGGTTAAAATCTGAGTTGTATGATTTCACGGGGTTACTTTAACCTTTCTGAAACTCTGTTGCTTCATCTGTGCATCTGTGAAGTGGTGATAATAAACTACAATATATTGCTATGAAATAAGTAAATGAGTTGATTTTTGTAAAGAGCCTGACATTTGGTTGGTGCTCAATAAATTTTAGTTTTATTTGACATGCATTCTCTTTAATGCCTTCCCCTTTCATATGGAGCTATGTGCCAGCCATTCACTGCTTGCTACTCCATTTCACATCATATCTTTTTGATGTCTAAGGAGTCTAATTTAAAAAGTAAAAATTGTTACACTTGATACTGTTTACCTATTATGCAAACAGTACTTGATGTACATCTACTGTATGCTATACTTTCTCATTGGGCTTAAGAGGCAAATGGAGTGGGTTGTGAGACTCAGAATTATAGTGATAGAAGTTTTGGGCTCTCTGACATTTAAGATAAGAATGGCTAAGATGAGTAAATGGAACAACACAAAGGAAGTTAAAGATATATGTCAAGCACCAGTTTTCTTTTAGTATTGGCTTTGACTAGTTATCTGAATATCTCTTGTTATATACAAACTGCCTATGTTTGCTACATATATCTTCATTCTGTTTTGACTTTTTCTATCATTACCAGTAAAACATAAAATTTTGTATTTTTTTAGACATGAGAGCAGTGGGGAGAGATATTGAGAATCTTCCTCAGATTTCATAGAGTCTGGAAAACAATCTATCAGATATAACTGCTTACAATTAGTGTTTGTTTATCAAAGCTGAGAACCAAAATGAAAATGTATCTTTTTTGCTGGTTTTAATGACAACAGTATTCTTGCCTATTTATTAAATAAGGAAACAGCTGATAGTAACATGTTAAATACTACTGAAGACATTAGTGGTGGAAAGATATATTAGACAAGATCTTATTGTGAGGAGCTTAGGGTGTCTTGATGGAGGATAACTGGTTCCCATTCCCAAAATGCCTATTCACAGTGGAGCAAAGTTGCCACTTAAATGGCAATACCTCTATCACTTAAAGGAAAGTGAGTAAAGATACAATGGGAGGGTAGGGTTAAAGAGGAATATAGGTTTTTATTTTTATATTTTGATCTATTATGTAACATCACAATAGGATTTTAGCAAAGTATTTAATTTATTGGGAAGTAAAATAGTAAAGTAGAAGCAGAACAGTGCCCATTTTTCCTGCTTGTGTTGTACAGGTTTATAAAGGCATGCTATCAATGTTATCTTTAAAAGACTCTTATAATGATATTTTGTGCATCATGTGACAAAAGAGAAGACATTATATATTCTGTGAGTGTTTTCTCCAGTTTTTTCATTTTCATTTACCTAAACTATGCTACTGGGTAATTTCTGAGAAGATAGCATATCATAAAAATACATTTATAATTAAACATATTTTTATATTAGTAGTTGAGACTGCCAATTTTGAAAAGAAATAAATTCTTTATGTTAACTTAAAAATCCAAACCATATTTCAGCAACCATTGTAAATAGTACGGTTGTATCCCTCCATGAGAGATGTCTGTATCTAACCTACATGTCTTAAGAGATAAGGCAATCATAAAGACTGTTGACCCCTAAAAGGAATATACCAGCCAAAAAAGACTTCTTGTGGTTAATTGTGCTAAGATCTGTAGAGTCTACACTATTTCAGGGATAAGGCCGCAGACTGGGCTGCCAGCCTTCTGCACTGTTTTCCTGCCGTCTGAGTCAACCTTATAAAAGAGTCCCTGGAATCGTCTTTCAACTGATGGGCTGAGGCCGACTCCTCCAATCAGAACTACACAGCTATAACCTCATTTGCACCATTATTGACCATCAGAGCAGCTCCATAACAATCAGAACATGTGATTCTGACCAATCAGGACAGTGTTATTTGGACCAATTAGAATGCAAATTTGGATTCTTCGTTTGCATAGAAATGGACCAATCAGAATGGTAAGTTTCTCTGTAAAAGAAGGCCTTCCCCTTGTCTTTGTGGAGAGAAATTTCCGTTTCCTAAGGTGGCTGTGTCTCTCAGGTTTGCAAACTATTTAGTTCGATGAAGTTTCTCCTTTTACTGAACCACAGATTGTGGACTCCCATTGGCATTAGATAGGTGGCAGCAAGTTTTGTTGACAAAACTCAGTTTTGGATTCATTCTCAGGTTAAAATTATTTATTTGATAAAGTCTGCATACACGTCATAGAATAGAAAAATTCCAGAGACAAAATTAGAAGAGAAGCGTTCAATAGCCTTGTTCTTCAAGCAGCACCAAAGACTTTTAAGGATAGTATCTTACTGCTCTTTGAAACAAATCTCTCAGGTAAACTGCTATTATTTGTATCCCCATAACAGAAAGGAAACTGGCTGTGTTTCAGAGAGATTAAATGATAATCATTGATATACTACAAGTAGATGGTAAAACTAAAAATGAGTTTTCAAACTTAAAGCCTAATTCTGTTTTCCTTTTGATAGATAACAGATTGCCTTGTTTACTGCTCAAGATTTTATGTAGCATTCAGATAACTGGATGATTTAAATAAGAAAGTATTTATTTGTTCTAATACCAACATACCTCAGAGATATCATAGATTCAGTTCCAGACCCACAATAGCTTGAATATTGCAATAAAGCGAGGCACACAATATTTTTGGTTTCCTAGCACATATCAGATTCCCTAAATTAGAAGCAGAATTTGAGACAGATTAGTGTTCAGGGATTTATTAAAACTACTCTTTGGTTCAACTACTGTGGGAGAGAAAGAAAGCAATAAAATTGGGTCAAAAAAAGTTAGTTTGAGTTGCTATCCCAATGAATGCTTCAGTCAACCCACAGGAGTGTTAGAACTGTGACATCTAAAGGTTGTCTTGTGTAGAGGCAAGGGTGACAAGCACTCATGTCCATACGGCAATCATTGGATGAAGTTGCTCGAAGAAGGGGCCAGGCCTTGGACAAGTCTCTTCAGCTTCAGCAGTCATAGAAAAGGCAGATAGCTGAGAGTGTTTTACCAGCATCCCTCCCAGCAGCTGAGAAAATAATTCTGCAGTCCTGGAGGGATATTGGAGAGAATGGCTGCCAGCAGCGCTCGATTATATTTTCCTGTTACACTATTCAGATACTTACCCTTCATTTAAGTCCTGGGAGTAGCAACTTCCAGGAAAAAAAGTGATAAATAAATGTTGCACAGGGATAAACATGAAAACTTAACATTTGTATGTATTTTTATTTATTGAGAGATTGCCTCAGTAATAAAATATTGAATATGAGTTTTCTGCATCATAGTACTTTAGGATATTATTGATTCTTTTGTACTAAACTTAATAATATAATATTTTTTGTTTTTGTTCCTGAAGTTTCTTTTTCAGGAGATGATTTTGTGTAATTAATGAATAAGTAATTTAATTTTTAAATGAAAATAAAATACGTAATTACAATTCCTCACACTTTCGAAGAGCTTTACAATGTGCCAAGAATTATTTTAACTTAAACCCATTACTTCACTTAATTCTTATTCCCATTTTACAAATGAGAAAAATGAAGCTCAGAAAAAGGATAAAAAACAAATAAATAGGACAAACGAATAGATATTCATGGACATGGACAATAGACTATTGATTACCAGAGGTGGGGTGTGGGGGGGGTAGATGGGGGTAAAAGGGGTCAAAATATATGGTGACAGAAAGAAATCTAACTATGGGAGGTGAACACACAATGTAAATATATATATATTATATATATATAATATATATACGTATGTACATATACATATATATGTATATATATGTCTTACTGTTAAAGTGTATAGCTGAAACTTATAGTATTTCGTTAATCAATGTCACCAACAAAATAAAATAAATAAAAAAAATAAAAGGATTAATTTATTTGCCAAAAGCCACAACTTGAATTTGTCCTTAATAGGATGGTACCAATGGCTACACTTTTAAACATCAATTATGCCAAATTTTTAACTTCTTCCTTGTAACACCAAAAATGTCAAAACAATTTGTACAGATATCCTGATTGGTGACTATTTCTAGAAAGTGAATGCGAAGTTATATAATTTCCCCCTTAGATATCTGTCTTATACATAGTATTCCAGGGAAGATTGAAGAAAGTATCACAAATATGTTCTCACACTACAATTTGTTTTATTTTATAATCTGGCTTTAAGATAATTTGTTTTCAATTTGTATAGAAAAATGAAAATGAGTAAAAAACAATGTCCCTCATATTTGAGTAGACAAAGGAAAGAACAGAACAAAAAGATTTATCTTCCTTTTCCTTCTTCTCTCTTTTTAAAAATAATTACTTGCTGAATCTCATCTCTCTGGGGAGAATACACAGTTATTGTAAAATAACAATGAAAAAGAAATGTGTCAGCTGTTGCAGACCAACTGTAATATACTCAAACCATGAATACTCAAACCATGATACTACACAATTCTCCAAATAATTGTAAATGTATTTCTTTGTTAATTTTCTTCTAGCTTTTATAATTAAGTTTTTTAAAAGCCATGATTTTATATGTGTGAAATAGGGACAAATACAGAAAAGTAGAGGATGTTCAGGGAAAACAGGATAAAATGAAATTATATGCATTGACCTGGAGCCATTATGATAACACAAGACTTTGAGAAATTCTTTTCTGGGCCCAATAGCTTATAGGTACTGCTTAGCTAGTTACATACTATATTTAATTTGCTGTGAAGTTCACTATCGAATAGAAAATTATTTGTACACTTAAATAAAATATCTTATCTTTTGCAGATCAAAAGCCTTTGGTTCAACAGAAGTATCTCATAAGTTCTACATGTTGAAGCTCAAGAGGTTTCTGGAACACTTTTATCCTTCTTTATCTCTAAGGATCAGGGAAATTAAAAAATGAAGACAGACAAGAAAAAAATTAAAATTATTCCTGATATCATCATCTACTGTAAACATTTGCAGTAGTACAGTCTACAACATAGATAGGCTACCTAATTTGGGGAGCCAAGTACAAAACAAAAATACAAGGTTCCTTTCTCAAAAATTATTAAGAATTTCAAGTTGGCAACAGCATAGCATTAAACCAAGTGCAAGTCCCTTCTACACATGGGAACCTGTGCAACTGTACAGATCACAGTCCTATAAACCTAACACTGGTTTGTTTGAGTGAGCAAATGTTGAATAACAGCAATTATTGAATAAGCCAAAATACATTAAATTGATTGAGAAAACCCAGGGTGACATGAGTTTAGAAATACTGAAGGTACTTTCCATTTCTGCATATTCAGAATATGTTGAAGAATGAAATTCATGTGGAAATAAGGATCCATACTTACATTTCGATTAGGGGAGAAAAAATGAGGCTGAAACTAATAAGAAACTAGTAGCTATTCCAGAAATAGATGTAGGGGGAAACAGATTAGAGAAATAAATAAAATGTTATTTAAATGAAATAGCCAAATAGTAGGTCAGAAGCAATCACTACAAGATATATCAGGAAATGTTTATTCTACTGTACTAAAATTAGTTTTTAAAAAAGAATTGCAGCATAGGAATATCTAGGCAAATTGGTCACAGAATGTTTGCTAACACTTTCTAAAATATACCCTTTACTGTTTATCACTTTATACTTTAAATTGTCTCATTAATGCAGGAGTATTGATACATTTTGGACTCCTTTTGCAAATTGGAAAAAAAAAAAAAAAGGCTGATTGAAGATTACTTGTAATGCGGTTTTGATCCTGCCCTTGAGAGACCAGGAATTTATATCTCCTAAGATTGCTGTCACCTACCTGAAAGTAATCAGCAAACTTTGAAACATAAATATAGAAATATATTTGCAAGTCACAGAAACCAAATTGTAGGCATATTTATTTCTTGCATATTACTGACAAGAGTATAAATCATCACTAGAGATTACTTGGTGAATGTTTGTGGCTAATTTGTAAATAGTCAACTTCTGATTATTTGCAACAATAGAAGGAAGCAATAATGGAAAATTTCAGAGGATTAAATGACATAATGCTTTTTACAGGTTTTGCATCAAGATTTGTTTGGTTAGATTAATTATTAACTAACATGGTACAATATTATTAATATACTCGTTAACATTATTGGTATAATATTGGCATATATTAGTGTAACTTACATGGTATTATATTATTAATAGTTAATATTAACCATTACACAATTTATGTAAAATATTAACTTGTTATTAGAGAACATAGTGTAATACTCATAATATACACTTTAGCACATATATCACTCTATGATTAACTCTATATTTATCACATTTGTCTGAGCTTCTCTCTAGACTCAGCTTATTAAACTAAGGGGATTGCTACTTATCTTTTTCTCAATATTATTAGTATATTGATTTGAGCATTAGTACATCTAACTGACTATTAGTGGAATAAGTACATGGAGGGATCAATGAATAAGTAATTTTAAGGAGCATATGGCACTATTGAGGGAGTACTCATGCAAATAAAAACTGGAGAAACACAGGTAATGATATATAATCAAAAGCTCAGTATATGTTAATATAAGAAAAGGTTATACTATGTTGTGAAAAGACATTATTAGAGTGAGTCAGGGTAAGATTCTTGAAAAAGATAGGATAGGAATGGATTCTTTGTCTGGGTTTCACCTGTGAGCAGTCTATCCATGGACTAAAGCATATTTGGCGAAGTGAATTTCAAAACAAAGGGAACTGGTTGAACAAGGAGGTAAATGTGAAGTTTATGCAAGAGATAGTAAGTCTAAAGCAAAGAGCTCATGTTTTGTTATTTGTCTTTTTAAAACTTTTTCCTTTCTATTATTTTATTAACACAAATGTAGAGAGTTGAATTAAACATGCTCCTCATTCAGGGTACACTGTATTTCTTTACTCTTCCCTTAATCCCAATCTGTACCCCATTCCCTTCATTTAATAGGCACCTACGCTAATATGTTTTCTGTCCAAATGTCACTAGGTCATTTGTCTTCCAAGGGTGCACTGGCTTTGCCCTCCAAAATCAAACTGTGCTTATGGTGTACACAGCTGTAGACTGGATGGTTGGCCTATAGACAGCTGTATGCAGGGATTGTGGGTAAAGTTTGTATGTATAAGCTAGAGTGCTCAGCCACCTTTAGGTGAAAAAAATTCAACCCACCCCCCCAAAAAACCCACAAAGAACAAAAACAAAACTCAGCAAAATTATGATGAAATATATGTATTCAGGTTTTTGTGTTGATATGTCTTAAACTCATTAAGCTAAATACCTGAGAGTACCATTGCTGGATTATATAGTAAGACTATGTTTAGCTTTTAAGAAACACAACATAGTTTTATGCAATCTCACCAGCATTTGGTGTTTCCAGTGTTTTGGATTTTAGCCATTCTTTTAGGTGTGTAGTAGCATCTCGTTGTTTTAAGTTACAATTCCCTAGTGACCTATGTTATCGAAAATCTTTTCAAATAAGCTAAATTCCCATCTGTGTATCTTCTTTGGTGAGGGTTGTTTTTATCTTTTGTTCACTTTTCAGTTTTGTTGCTTTCTTGTTGTTACATTTGAAGAGTTCTTTGTGTATTTTTAATTCAGATCCTATTCAAATATGTGTTTTGCACATATTCCTGTCTGTGGCTTATTTATTTAGTCTCTTAACATCATCTTTCACTTTGTGTGTGTGTGTGTGCATGTGTTGCATGTATCATGTTTTTGTGTTGTATCTAAAAAGTTACCACCAGAGTCAAGGTAACCTGCATTTTCTCCCATGTTATTTTCTAGAAGATTAAGAGTTTTGTGTTTTATGTTTATATTATCAATTTTAGTTTTTAGAGTTTTTTGATTGTTAATTTATAAATATAAGAACATTTTAATCTTTCTTTTAACCATTGATTTCTAATTTCAATAAATCATAGTGAAAGAACTGAATCTGTTTGATGCTACAGCATGCTTCATTCATTCTTGAACATTAATTTTTATTCTGCATTCATTGGTTTTGCAGTTTAGTCTCTCTTCAAATATATTCACATATGCATATATATATATATATCTAAGTGAGGACATTTAGGAGGAGATTTAGTTATGATATATATATATATATAATATATATATATATAATATATATATATATATAGAGAGAGAGAGAGAGAGAGAGAGAGAGAGAGACATATACCAATACTGTAATAGTATGTACTTATACTATTAATATAATTATATATGTTATATACTAATAGTATTATATGGTGTTACTGCGGCTTATTAATTAAACCATAAAAATTTTCTATACATGTGTTTACCTCTCTCTGTTGGGATCTAACAGCTTCTAAGAATAATGTAAATACAAACAAGAGGAAAAGTATGTGAGTTTTAGGTGGTAGTAGTAGGTGGAGGAAAAAAGACAAGAGTAGAAGAGGGACACCAGGGTCTGCACACTTAGAGCCGGGCCTCCCTTGAAACTATAATCTTGCTTGAAACTATGAGTCAGACGATTTTAAATTTAAACTCAGACCTGTTCTTTGCTAGTACAGGGCTGGGGAAAGTTTATAAATTGAGGCCTATATACTATAGTTTTAAATATTTAAAGATTATAAATCAAAATAATAAACAAATTAATGTATTCTGTGTATTTACTTTGCCAAAACACTTCATAAAAACCTTGAAATCCATATTTAATTGTCTACTTAAAGATTTTGTTAAGTGCTAGTTTAGAACATTTTACTAAAATGTTTTTTTCCTATATAGCTTTTACACATTTACAGATTAATCTGTTTATTAATAGTTACCTTATTATAATCTGTATTATAGTAATTTAATTGTGACCTTTTGTTGTGAAAAGCTAAAGTTTTTCCAAGACTGCTGTTTTAGAATACAAGTCACTGTTATTTGCACGTTCAATGAAAGGCTACAAATTCTTTCTTGTATCTTCTTGAGTCTTATACTTTATATGTGTTGCTCTCAGAACTGTTGTGAATAGACACTTAATGATAGTGTAGAATGACAATAATAATTCTGGCTGTGAAAATTAATCTTAATCAAACATCCATGAAACAAGTGAATTTTAAGGGATTTCTTTTCAGACATGTAAACTTTTTTTTTCTGTCAACAGTTGTATTAACAATGCAAATTCATGAGAATGTCTTCTTTTTGACATTTTTCTTCTAGGTCACGTAATCTCCATAAATTAGACCATATATAATGATAATGGCAGTGTCTGGCCTTTGCAGTGAGTGGCCTTCTGGCTAAAAATCCTGAGGGAATATTGATTAATTAATTCCTTATCATCTTTCTGTTAGATAGCATTATCCATACCAAAAAAATGGCCTTAGCAGAAAGTATATATATATATATATATATATATATATATATATATATATCCCTAAATATAAACAAATTGGGAAACACTTTCTCTCTGTTTGAAATTTACCTCCCTTCCTTTCTTTCTCATGACTGTAATGCAGAGCATATGATTACGAAACAAAAAGAGAAGAGAATTCAATGACACCAGAAATCCATTAGAAGTAAGAACATTTAGGAGGAGATTTAGTTATGATAGTTGAGATACTTCTGACCAGAATTGGTTCTAGAGCATTTTGAATAATGTCCATCTGTTTATTAACCCTACAGTATTCTGAGAGAAAATCAACACAGAGTGTATTCCAGGCAAGTGAGTACTTCAAGCAAGTACAGACTGCCTGGGATTTTGACTGCAAATTCCTATGTACTTTCTCATCTGATGTATTGGGCTGAACCAATTGAGGACTATTAGGATTGGTTTTATCCTTCAGAATTATGCCCTTGGCTAGAGCCAAGATAAAGTAGCCTCTCTGAATTATGCCTCTATATCCTCTTTGTTTATTTGTTGATTGGTTGATTTGATTGTTTTGCTTTGCTTGCTCTAAAGATATTCTGAACTATAAAAGTTAATATCACTCAAGCAAAAGATGTTCTTAGTTCATCTTTTTATAATTGCTTTCATGGAGTGCTGGTAGAAAAATATACTTATCCGAAGTAAGTGAACAGTGGCAAAGAAGCTCTAAAAAAGGGAAAAGGAAACCTAATGTGAAAAATAACTCTTAATATATTTTTCTATTTCTGCTTCAAAAATATCTCTTTATAGCCTCCTAATATGAAATTGTCACAATGAAATTCATAGTAATAACATAATAACAAACGACCAAAAAAGCAACCTAATGTCAGAGCTAAGAAGACATTGGCTAATATTATCAATACATCAATTGAATTTAAGAATTTATTTATCCAGCACATGGCATAAATTTGTTTTGCTTCTCAAATATAAATTATTATAATAGAAATAGCAAAATGATAATTTATATACTCCAGAGCTGGACTGAAATATCAGAGTTTGTACCATATATAAAAATCTGAAAGAAAATATTGATTTCGAAATAGATACTTTCCAGTGAGACTTGCAGAATGTAGTGTCCAAAGTTCACTTTAGATATTTTTTTTATGCATTTAGTTAGAGACTTTATACTGCAGAAGGCAACTGGAAAGATATAGAAGGACAGGAAGCCATTGACATAGTTACTATGCGGAAAATACCTCTCTACAAAGCCTGCAAGAGAAGGAGAAATTAGATAGCGACCTGGAAGATGCTTACATCAAGATTTTTATTTATAATACCACCCTAAATTGTAAACTTTCTTGCAATTGATGGTATCAGAAAGAAATAATGACTGAAAAAAAAAATCCTGCATAAAATCTTGCTAGAAATGAGATTGGGAGTAAGAATTTAATCTATACATGTCCTTTAACAACATGCTGGACAGATTTTACCTTACTATAACAAACTCATATAAGCATGCCAATATAGAATCTATAGATGGCACAAGTATGTAATTGCTCATATACATTGTTAACATACACATATGTATTAACATTATCAATATTTCACTCAAAGTAAAAGTACACTTTAATATTTTGAAGTTTAAAAATTTAAATATAAACATTAAGACATAAAATAAGATAATCTTTCTAAAATATCTCAGAAAATAAAAGCTATGAAAATATAATCAACGCAACAGATAAAAGAAAATAAAATACTGCATTAAAAAGGAAAAAAATATTTCTATTACTATAACAGGAAACATTCAATTTTTACCTAAAAGACACTATTCCACTATGGGCATTAAAATCAATGATTCAGATTAACTTATTAGAAAAAAATTTTTACAATACATTTTAGTGATATATATGTGTACACACACACACACACACACACACACACACACATTCCTTGGAGTATGCTGATTTGTAATTCTCAAAGAGATGCTCTTCTATATGTTTTCTTTCTTCATCTGTGAAAATATGTCATACAGGCAGTTTTCTTCACTTCAGAATCAATGATGGTATATTTTAATTTGTTGGTTTTAAAAGAAACCTAAATAGTAAAAGAAAACTCTCTTAAACAAAGATCTCAGGATTTTATGGTGGTTAGTCTCTAAGGGAATTAAAAAAAAAAACAAACAAACCTGTATTTATTATTTTTTTTTAACTGGAAGAACCATGACAGCCTAGCAGGTAATAATTGGAAAATAATTCCCCAGATATTTCTATACCTTTATATGAAAATCATCTTACATGATTTGAAATATGATATCAATTCATAGCTTTATTAAGCTGTTGGTATATTATTTGTACTGATACCACCTAAAATTTGATGATAATGTTACTAACACTAGGCTTACATCGATGCTGTTAACTCTGCCTATGGAGCAAAATTCCTGTTCAGAACTTAAAGCACTTCACAGTGGTCCCAAAGGGCAGGGTCGATTAAAATTTTTAGTCTAATCCCAAGGTTGCATTATGTTTATCAGGGTGTTTAATAAATATAAAAAGTACAATTAATACTAATTTTTGTTTATCTGCTGGTCTGAACAAAGTAAAGGAGAATGGTTTTTCAAGGTTATTATATTTTATTTATATATCAATATTAAAAGGAGGAAAATAACTCACTGTAAGAAAGTTATCTTCTACTTTTATAATAATTGTGTGTTTAATTAAATAGAAGTGTATATTTGTAATTTTATCATTAGATTAATTTTTATAAAAATGCAAAATTATTTATATGTGTGCATATATATATATGTTCAGCTCGATATAAAGATTCCTGGAAAAGGACTAGGTGGGAAATACTTATAGAATAAAGTGTTTTCTAACTTTACCTCAAATTCATGTTTAATATAATAGATTAAATATAATAATAAATAATTTATAATAATAAATTATAATATATTGATATATTTATAATAATAATATAATAAATAATCAAGTATAAATAAATTTATGTATATTCATAATAAATAAATATAAATAAATATTTATTATGAATATACATAAATTTATTATTATTAAATAATAAATAAATGATTATATATGTATATACACATTCTCATACTACAGTCAAATAAAAATGTAACCATTGCTCTGAATTGGGGATTGCGCTTTTTGAAAACACAGTCAGGAGGGTAATTAAATCCTTCATCAGCTTTAGCTGGGGCAATATTATATTATCAGATTCAGTTTGAATAATGTGTGCTTTTAACTGTGACTTTTAATAGTATTAGTTGGTACAAACTATTTTTATTATAAATACATAGTTTGAAAACTCTTCTCATAGAAATTTATTTTAGGAACCCAAATCATCACACCCTGGTTTCTGTGCAGAAAATGAACATAGAAACATAACAAGAAAGATTATTGTGTTCTAATAGAGATAAGAGGAAAAAGAGATTAAAGGAGACTATGACTTTGAGTAAAATTTGAGAAAGGGAAATGCTTTTTATAATTAGGCCTTTAAACAAACATAGTTTTAATTCAAACTCTTAAATTTATTCTTTAAAGAAGAAAAGAGCAAAGAAAATTCTGATTTTCTTTTTTAATACTGTGACAAAAATCTAACTAGGAGCTTTCAAATTGTCTGCTTTCCTCCTGTCATTTATTTAACTCCCTAGGATTTATTTTTTTGCATTGCAGTACATTTGCCTGGCTTCTTTTTATTTCATCATTGCCAAACTGATACATTATTTTCTTTGTACTAAAAAAAAATCTTATAAATATTTGTTGATTCTAATGACTAATTTTTAACTCAACCAGCTTCAAAAAATACGGTTTTTGTCAGGGATTAGTAGAAACTCTTTGCATTAATAATATGGAACTTCAAACATAAACAGAATATTTCATTTGGTGTCCCAGTTCTCCATTACAGTCATGCTGTGTACAAGGCACTGTACGATATGCAAAGTGGTCTTGGTTCTAAAGAGCAGCCCTTGAAGTAATATATCATAGATGATATGTTATTAATATAAAGCTTAAAACATATTGTTGACTATGGATTAACCCTTCATTGTGCTACCTGAACTTTGACTTCCTATCACTGATTGAAATCCCATGAATACAACCGATAGCAATTTCAAGGCTACAACTGAGACAGTGAAAGTGTTTGAATTATAGAGAGATGTCGTCAGAGAGATTGGATAGAATGACATTAAATATTTATTTTCCAGACAACTTGTAAAAGAAAAGACAGATTTTCAAGTAAGCATAACTACATATCTAAATCTATGGATAAGCACAATTTTAAAAGCAAAGCTGACAATTTGGACAGTTTCAGAGGGTCAAAGTGGCTTGTAGATCATGTTGCTGACTGAGTAATTGTCCGGAGTGCAAGAATTTCCAATGGGCAGGTATTAGCTTTTGAAAAAGTCTAGCTGTACAGACAGTAGTTCAACATTTAAAGGACATCAAGGTACTATTTTATCAACCATTACTCTGGTTGATATAAGTTAATACAATGACCATAGATACAGCCATTACATGAAAGTGGCTTGTTTTTGACTGTCAAATCATGTTTTAGCACTTACTCTGCCCAGAATGCTTTTTAGGTGGGAGCGGGGGATAGAACTGCCTGACAGTGCATTCACTTTGAGGACTTAATATCTAATTGAATACATAACATGCAACTACCTGAAATGGCCTCAGGGCATTAACCAAGAAAAAATTCTTAAAAGTATATCTAATATAAACACACCAAATGTATTAGAAAATAAAAATGAGAGAGTGACTAGAAGTTTCATATGACCTAATTATTGTGATAAATAATTATATTTGGTTAGAAGACATAAAGTAAACTGTTACACTTTATTTTACTATCTGATTAACTAATTAAGCAACAAGTTGTTTTGTGTTAAGGAAGTCTCAAAAAACTACATAAATGTGAATAATTAATGCAGATTACCATGTAGAACAACACTTTCAATTTGAAGTGTTGTAATGTAATTTAGTCTGAAATAGAGGTTCAAAGCAAAAAGTATGAGATTGATATCTTTATAATGAAAAATTGTTTAAACAACATACAAAGGCCCTTAAACGCACTCTCTCTCTCTTTTTTTAACAGGTAACAAATCTCTACTCAATTTTCTCACTGGACCTTGAATGCAGCACTTTCAGTCCTGCCAGTACCATTTAATTTATGCTTCATAATGTATAAAAATCAGTTAGCATATGGTAGAGTTGGAGGTAGGTTTAGAGTTTGTTACCTTTCCTCAATAATCTGTCTCCTTTTTCACACTTCATCTCTATAAATCATCTTTCTACACCAGGTCCTTAACTGCTGGGGGACTTCCAACATTAGTTCAGTCTTCATTGAATTGTACCTTTGAATTTCTATGAAGTATACTATTTAGCCCCAAATCATATTCATGACATTGTTCACTCCTGTTTTATGATATATTTAATTCAAGAGTGATTTATTGTGTGTCTCATAGATATAAAAGAATACTCAATATTAAACATGTTAGTTATTTATTTTTAACTGTTATCTTTTCCTTTCTTCCTAGCAGATCAGTCGTCATGTTTTTCCTTTTTTTTCCTTTTTTTTTTTTTTTTTTTTTGCCCATTCTTAGGATGCATTTAGTAGGTAGATGCTAAATGCATATGTTTTTGTTGTTGTTGTTGTGTTTGTTTCATTTTTGTTTTTCTTTGGTTAGTTTCCTCACTTGCATTAGCTGTGCTAGGTTGAAGTCATAACATAGAGGGCAGTCCACTATACTTTTTACAGTTGTTTTTGCTAGTAGATACATTGGTACATTGTTTATGCATTTCATAGCAAGCAGATAATTTATCCTGTTAACTCTGCATCATAAGGGAATGGACAGCTTTGAGTTCCTGTTGAGTCTCTGGTGCCACCCAACAGGAAATACCTTTCACTCTTGTGGCTTGAACCCTCATGCCTATGAGTCTGCTCTGTCTCATATAAGTTTTTGAAATACGAAAGATTATTAAGGGTTTAGGTCAAATATCATTCATGAAAGTGTAAACAAAAAACCAAATATCTGAATTATTGTTTTCTTATGGATCTTTTTGACTATCTATCAGCAGAAAGAGATCATTTTTTGCTCATGTGATAAACTGGCATTTTCCAAGCACCATCCAAAAATGAATGAGGATGAGGACTCAGAGCAAACTGGTCTTCAGGAAATGTTAATTAGAATATAGACTAAAATATTCATAGCAATACTATGTTAGCCAAACTAGAAACTACTCAGCTGTCCATCAACAAGAAAATGGATAAATTGTTGAAATTCACCCAGTGCGTATAATGCAGTATGACACACAATGTGAATGAATTGAACAAACAATGTTGAACAGCATTATAATTGTCTGATACACTTATATAAATACAATACTGGTTGCTCCTGGGGCTTTACTAACTAGAAGGGAGCATAAAGGATACTCTAGATGACTCCTTATGTTTTGTTTCTTGATCTGGGTTTTAATTATATAGATGTGTAAGATTCCAGCTTGTGAAAGTCTATTAAATTGTATCCTTAGGTTATGTGTTATTTTCTGCATGATATTGTTTCTCAATTTAAAAGTTAAAAAAGTAAAGAAAGGAAATAAATTTTATGAACATAGAAGGTGAAAATACATATAGTGCTCTTTCTCCCATTTTCTGTGGAAAAAATGTAAGTGAAATTTACTATATGTTTCCCTTTACCAATTTAATTTTCTAATCAATGGATATATTTTTCAATTGTAGACTTTGCATCACGAAGAAAAGAATACCATATGGTTCCTGCCTTTAGAGAAAAAACATTAGCATACAAACCAGATTTATATTATGTTATTCCCAACCTTAATAATTAATCCAGAGAAGATTTGAATAATGAACAAAATGTTTGTGTAGAGTACAGTATGTAGCTGGAACTTGAAGGATGGATGGAAATATATATACGTTTACTCACTTCATTTTCCCCCTAAATCCTATATGTGACCACCTTTCATCTACCTGTCCCTCTACCCACCCCACTAGTAACCACTAGTCTATAGTCCTCTGGTAACCACTAACCTATAGTCCATATCTATGAGTCTCTGCTTCTTTGTCCTGTTCATTTGTTGTTTTTAAATTTATATCCCACATATAAGTGATACCATGTGACCTTCAACTTTTTCTGCCTGGCTTATTTCAGTTAGCATGATTACCTCGAAGTCCATCCATGTTGTCGCAAATTAAAGTATTTCATCTCTTCTTGGGGCTGAGCAATATTCCATTACATATATGTACCACCGCTTCTTTAGCCAATCATCTATTATAGGACACTTCAGTTGCTTCCAAGTCCTGGCCACTGTGAATAATGCTCCTATAAACATTGGTATGCAAATATCTTTTGGATATGGGTTTTCAAGTCTTTGGGTGAATACACAGTGGAGGATTGCTGGATCATATGGTAGATCCATTCTTAGTTTTTTGAGGAACCTCCATACTGTTTTCCATAGAGGCTGCACCAATTGCAGTCCACCAGCAATGTATGAGGTTCCTTTTCTCTGCAACCTCTCCAACATTTGTTATTACTTGTCCTGTTGACTATAGCTATTCTAACCTTGTGAGATGGTATCTCATTGTGGTTTTGATTTGCATTTCCCTAATTGATAGTGATGTTGACATCTTTTCATATATTTGTTGGCCATTTGTATGTCCTCTAGAAAGTAGTGTCTTGTTCAGGTCCTCTGCCCAATTTTTGATTGAATCATTTATTTTTTTTATTGTTTTTGAGTTCTTTGTACATTTTGAATATTAGCCCCTTATCAGAGGTGTTGCTTACATTTTCCCATTCAAATAGTTGTCTCTTTATTTTGTTGACAATTTCTTTTACTGAGCAGAAGCTTTTTAGTTTCTGCTCAGTAGTCGCATTCATTTATTTTGGCTGTTACTTTTCTTGTTTTTGAGGCCAAATTCACAAAAGATTCTTTAAGCCCAAGGTCCTTGAGTTTCGTTCCTATGTTTTCTTCTATGCATTTTTTGTTTCAGGTATTATATTTAGGTCCTTCATCCACATTGAGTTAATTTTGGTGTGTGGTGATAGACAACAGTCTAGTTTCATTCTTTTGCAGGTGGCTTTCAAGTTTTCCCAGTACCATTTATTGAAGAGGCTTTCCTTTTTTTTTTTTTTTTTTTTCCTTTGTCTAAAACTATTTGCCCATGTAAATACAGGTTTACTCTTGATTCTGTCCCACTGGTCCATGTGTCTGTTTTGCTCCCAATACCATGCCATTTTGATTACTGTCATTTTGTAGTATAATTTGAAGTTGGCTAGAGTAATGCTTCCAGCCTCATTCTTTTTTCACAGGATGGTTTTGGCAATTCTTTTGTGCTTCCAAATAAATCTGATGATTTTTGTTCTATTTCTTTAAAAAATGCTGATGAGAATTTGATGAAGATTGCATTAAATCTGTTTAATGCTTTAGTTAATATGATCATTTTAACTCTGTTGATTCTTCCAGTCAAAGAACAAGGAATATCTTTCCATTTCTTTGTATCTTCTTCTATTTCTTTTAATAGGCTTTTGTAGTTTTCATTATATAGGTCCTTCACATGTTTTGTTAAATCTATTCCTATGTACTTTATCCTTTTTGTTGCAATTACAAAAGGTGTTTCTGTTTTCTTTATTTTGGTTGGCTTTTGTGGGTTTTCCCTCTGGTCCTTTTTGTTTTATGTGATATACAAGGGTTCTGAATCTTTGGCATGTGGTTACCATTCTGAGCATGTAAAAGATAGTTATATATATACATTCATCTATTTCTTATGCTCATTCCTTATCTACATTCCCCTTTGTGAATCTGGATTTTTGACTCCCCCCTTTTCAGTCATTTCTTCTCAATTTGTTCCTATGTTTGCTGAGCATTCTTTTTATAACAATTCTCTTATTATTATTTAAGCTTATAATGCCCTATTCTTAGTAAGGGTTGCACTCCTCTGCTTCTATTTGCTCAATAGTCACTTTAGTCCTAATTATATTTTTTGCTTGTTTTTGTTTTGTTTTAGGTGAACTGATCCCTTTCAGCATTTCCTGTAGTGCAGGCCTCACTGTGGAGAATCCCTCAATTTTTAAGTGTCTGAAAAGGTCTTAATTTCTCCTTAAAATCTAAAAGAGAGCTTAGCTGGATATATTATTCTAGGCTGGTAGTTCCTTTCATTTAATAGTTTAAATATTTTATTCCATTTCTTTCTGGCTTGTAAGGTTTGTGCTGAGAAATCTAATGATCTAATGGGTTTACCTTTATAAGTTACAGCTTTTTTCTCCCTAGCTGCCTTGAGAATACTGTCTTTGTTGTTGATTTTTGATAATTTTAATACAATATGTCTTAATGAAGGGCTTTTTGGGTTGAGATAATTGGGTGTTCCGTTGACTTCTTGAATTCCAAGCTCCAGCTCATTCCTTAGATTTGGGATATTCTCATCAACTCTTTGTCTGAAAATGCTTTCTAAATCCTGTTCCTTTTCCTCACCTTCAATGATGCCCATTATTCTTATGTTTCCTCTCCTGATGGTATCAGCAAGTTCTTGTATTTCTCTTTCATTATTTTTATTCTTTGATTCTTCTGTTCTTCTTTCTAATTTATTTCTGAATTTCTGTCTTCAGTATCACTGATCCTTTCCTCCATTAGGTAAACTCTATTTCCCAAGCTTGCTATTTCAATTTTCAACTTTCGTAGTGTGTTCTTCATCTCCAGAAGTTCTATTTGGTTCTTTTGGAGGGTTTTAATTTCCTCACTCTGCTCATCTAGTTGTTTTTTCAATTCCTGAAATTGTTGATTTTACTTGTTTTGAATCTCATTGAGTTTTTACAGAAGTACCATCCTGAATTCTGTGTCATTTAAGTCACATATTTTTGCCAGTAATCTTATTTTCTGGAGATTTGTCTCTTTCTTTCTGAGATTACCTTGGTTGTTTATGGTATTTAATGGACTATTTCTGCTCCTGGATATTAATGAAAGTGTATTCTGTTGTTTTTCCAGAAAGATTTATAATATAAAGATCTCTCTTTAACCTGTTCCAAAGAAGGCACTTTTCTTTTGGTTTCCAGTAGGTGGCATCTAGGCCTTTTGGGTCCCTGTGTTATATAAAGTCTTAACAACACTTTTTAAATTTTCTTTTATATATTTAATCATGCTCACTACCCTCAGTTTCAGTTCCTGTCAGTGTTAACAATAGTTTTGGTAACATTTGCTCAGGTTCCTCTGGGACTCCACAGTGATCTGTCTCAGAAGGTATGGGAGTTGGGAGTTGGGCGCTGTGGCTCAGCCTTGGTTCTGCACGGCCAGCATAAATCAGCTGTTGTTCTTCTGCCATCCTGTCCCGCTTCTCTAATTTCTGCCCTGATGAATGGGCCCTGCAGCCACAGCTATCCCAGGCAGGAATGTTCAGGGAACTCACTGTAGAAATTTGCTGCTCCTACATCACACCCCTCCTCCTGCAAGGAGCTCTGGAGGCTGCAGGAAGCAGCTTCTTTATTACTCACAGTCCACTGCCCAACACCCGGGATTCTGACCTATGGTAGCTCTTATGCGCAGATCCTGTGCTCAGATGTGCTGGTGTGCAGTTTGGGTGTTTTTTGTTGAGTTTTGTTGTTTACTTTATTGTTGATTCAAGAGGAGAGATCTGGGGACATCTCTCACACCACTATGTATCCAAAGCTGATAGAAATATTTTAATTGAAATGTTTAATTGCAATTTTTAATAGAAATTTAAAAATTATTGCAATATTTTAATATAATTGTTGATTCACATACAGTTGAAAGAAATGGTACAGAGAGGCCTTGTACACTTTGCACAATTTCCACAATTTTACAAAACTGTTATTATAGGATATTGACATTAACAAAATCCACTGATTTTATTCTATTTTTTTAACTTTATTTAGTTATGTATATGTGTGTGTATGTGTGAAATTCTGTGCAATTTATCACCTATGTAGGCTCATGTATGCACCACCACAGGCAAGATACAAAACAGCTTGTATCATGAATCGTTTGTTTTACCTTTTTATAATCATATCCAATTTCTCTTCTTCCCTCCCTCACCCACATCTTATCTCTAACTTCTAGAAATCACTAATATGTCTTCTATTTCTAAAATGTTGTCACATCAAAAATATTATGTAAATGAAATTGTATATTATATACTTTTTTGACTTGTTTTCACTCAGTGTAATACCCTACACTGATTCATCCGAGTTGTTGGTGTATCAATAGTTTCTTCCTTTTCATTATTGAGTAGTATTTCATGGTATGTACATGTCACAGTTTGTTTAACCGTTCATCTGTGGAAGGACATCTATCTGGGCTGACTTCAGTTTTCGGCTACTGCAAGTCAAGCTGCTAAGAACATTTGTGTACATAGATCAGGCTCAGGGAGAGCAAATGTAGGAAGTATAGATGGAAATAAGACCAGATCATTAGGAATGTGGTTTAAAAATGAACAGACTAAATCCATAAAAGGTCACCATTTATTCCTTAGCTGGTGAGAGTCCTGATGTGATAACTCTGATGGCAATACTGAAGAGAGACTAAGTACAGGAGTTCTCAGTCATGGCTGAACACTAGACTCGCATGGGAAGCTTTAAAAACCCCAGTACCTGGGCTACACCACAGACCAATTTAATGAGTCTCTCTGAGCAGAACTCAGGTATCTATATTTTTCAAAATTTCCCAGGCTAAACCAAGGTGGAGTACTATTGGAGTAAAGGCAGGTAATCCAATTACAAGGTGACTTTCTAATTCAAAGGTAAATGAAAAGGAATTTGGTCACAGGGAATAAAAAAAAATTTGATGATCTGAAGGGAAAAGTCTCAGTGCTCAATAATAAGGAAGACATGTGGAAGAAGATAAAGAATAAATCAAGAGGTTCCCTAGGCCCTTGACTAAATTGTGGATTTGCGGAATATTTGTGGAGAGATGTTTGAGAAGTCTTTGGTGGTGATGATCTATTTGATGTGAAGGCGGTGCACTCAGGTAGAGATTTCGTAGAGGCAGCTGGAGATTTGCATATACAAATTTATTCATCCATTTCCCCTATAGAAGTCAGTTCAATTTTTATATTAAAAACAAACTTCTATCCATGTTAGCAGATACTGATATTCTGGTAAATGTTTCTGCTGCAGTATACTGAGGTAATAATATTTCTTGTCTTCTGAGTTAAACAAATTTCAACCTAAATACTCACTACCATAAACTGGAATGAAAACACATCTTCATAATATATGAAATTAGTTATAGCTCTGCTGTGAATTGGCAATCAGTTATTCAAAACTTGGCAGCAGCAAAAAGAGCCAAGTGGCTTTCATAATGTATTTTTAAATGAAAGTCATAAAGAAAACTCCATTTCATTAAGTGCTTGAAGAGAGATTCTTGAAAACGTATTCATTTAGAGAAGCTTGTTTCCCAAGTGAGTCCTGTCACTCCACAGTAGGTGAGTTTATTTTCCATGGTGACTGAGTTTGGTGTTATTGAGTTGTTTTCCTTGTCACCTTAGGCAAGTTTGATGGTTAATAGGATAACTAATAGGATATATAGGACAGTTATGGAATTCTAAACTAGCTTGGATTCTCTATGACTAAAATCAATTACCACAGTCCACTGGTCCACAGAAATCAAGGGATGGGGTGGATCTCATTTCCATTCCTAGTGAACAGCTGTACTCAGTCCCCAAGAGGAGAAAAATATTACTAGCAAAATTGGTGCTAATTAGCACCCATGTTGGCAATCAGAATAGAGACACTGAAAATGTTTGCAAAATGAAACTGGTTAAGGACAGTAAAAATTTGTCACTAAATTAGCCAAGTATAATAAATGACTTTACAGTGATTTTCTGAAAACTCATATTGCTCACTTAATCAACACATTAAAGAACACTTTTGTGATTGATGTGATATAGGTTATACTTTCTTTATTTATCCAATTAGTTTTATTTAAAAATATCCAATATCAGCAAACTTTAGTGCACCACCAAATGTTATTGGCTTGCTGTATATGTTTGCTATGACAAACACTCTCTCTAGTAGATAAGCATTGGCAAGCTTCAGACAATCAACAAAGGTTGGTCTTTTGCTTAGCACAGTAAATGATAATTCTATTGGTTGTCCCTTAAAGTCCTACATTAAATATTCATTTATTTTGCTTAATACTTTGAGCTTAAAGCAATTCAATAGGAACAATGTAACTTTTTAAATATTTACAATTTAATGTGAGTGAATTTTAGAACATTACCTGAGTTTATGTTGAGGGGAGAATGTTTGGAAGAATATAAGAGTTATAAAAGAGGTTTAAAAAATAAGAAAAGTTTGCAAAAAAGACATTTTCATACTTACTGAATAACTTAGTTATCAGTGGGGTTTAATTCATACTTTTATCTTATGTCTTAGGGCAAAATTTCCAAGAGAAATATTACTTATAGTAAAAATCATGCTTTATTCCAAATACTGAGAAAGATAGCTTCATTGAAAACTGACTTTATTTTGGAAAAGTCATTCAATTAGCTTCTGTAATTTATAACTGACATGCTAAGAAGGACTAATGTTTAAATTTAATCAAATATTTGTATTATCATTTTTCTTTGAAGAAATTGTCAATGAGGTAATATTGGATTAGGCAGCTGGTATTACAGCAAGCATTTCATGGGAATCATTGATTATGGTGACATCCTTTATTGACATCCAAGTGCCTTTCTATTAAGCAATGGTATGAAAGGTAAGATGATATCAGGGATTAAGAACAATAGTTCAAATTAGCTTATTAAACTTTTCAGTAACTTTACTAACACATGTTCAAACACAATTAATTTTTATATATGAGACAACATTTTTATCCTATGCTGACCAACTTGATCCTAAGCAATTATCTTCCTATTCCATGAATGAGTTCTGTGCATTCATAAACATTCTTCACATCTATGCAGAAAGTTAAAAACAAAATAAAATAAAACCAAAAGAAGTTTGCTTTGCTAATATGAAATTCATCATAGAAGAACATGATAATACCTAACAATTGTAGAGGACTTTAACAACTTATGAAGTAATCTGAACAGATATCATCATCTTGACACTAAATAAAATTAGACAAATTTGGACATCTGGCCAAGCATGAGACTGAAATCAGAACACTAGCTTTTGTAATTGTCAAATAGTAACCAAGGTCTAGAGCTTCTTAGACATTTGATTTTTATGGTGCCTACAGATATACAATTACAGTATGACATCATCAGTAGTACATCTAACATAGGTAAATTTAATTTGGCTCTTGGTGTAAATAAATAAATAATTAAAATAAAATGAAGGATCTATAACAATTTATACAATGTGTGGTATTTTGTCTGTCATTCTATTTAGAGAGCTTATGCCTGAAAAAAAAACTAACAGCATAGGTCTAAATCTGCTCTTTTCTTGGTCAGTTTCAATTCTCATGTACTTCTCATAGTATAAGAATCTCACTATACTAAGTAATAAACATACATTTTTTTATAGTGTTTTTATCATCAAATTAAGTCATTCTGATGATGTTCAACTGAAGAGATAGTTAATGCTGAAAAAAATCTGTGTAGACTTATTAGATAATTCATATCTTTTAAAAAATAATATCAACTATTAATTTTTAGATTTATTCATTTATTTGTTTTTGAAACCATTTGCTGAATTTAGAGCATAAAACTATTTAAGTCCAAATCCAGGTGACTTTCTTATCTCTTGGCTTTCATTAGTTAAAATATATTTGGTTTGGTAATCTTGAAGCATGTTTTTATTCATGCATACTACCTGGCTTAAGGTAGATGCTAAATAAATGACTATTTAGGGTAAACGTAAATGTCTACAAATAAGGCAGCAAGAATGATAGCTAAAATTAGAATTTAGGATATTACCTGCGTCATAGTGATGATAACAAAGGAAGAAAAAGGGGCAGTGTCAGCAGATAAAGAAGCTGTGAGCTATTATTTCTGAAAGTTGTAGCAGAAAATCTACAAAGTGAGGTATATGAAAATTGATCTTCAAGGAAGGGTCTCTAAGGAATAGAGGATGGAAGGGATATGCTGAAGGTTAGAAGGTCAGCAAGAAACTGATTAGGAAATGTCAGGTTATAACCTGTCCTAGAAAAAAACAAATAGGAAGGGGAGAGAGAGAGATAGGATTTTCAGATTGGGAAGATGTTTGCCAAGAGCAGATATGATTAAAGTTTTTTTTTTTTTTTTTTTTTTTTTTTTTTTTTTGGTAAAGTGTAGTAAAGTTTAATAAGAAAATAGTAGTCACCCATGGTCCACAATTAGAGAAAACCACTGCCAATATTTTATTGTTTCTTTTTTTTCTCCAGGTTCCTCTTTCTGTTTCTGAATAAAGCTCTAAGATGTTTATATAAATTTCAATATTTTCTCAAATATTTCATTAGTAATACTTAAAATTATAAATAATTACAGTTGAATCACATCTCTACAGAATAGGGCATTTACAGGATTCAAAACACTAAATAATTACTTTAGCGTAAGCAAGTTTTGGATGGGTTTGGACTAATTAAATGGAGGGAATCGTTAATGGGTTTCTGAAAGAAGATATTTGTAAAATGGAAATTTATCCTTCAAGAAGAAGCTGAGAAGTGAGAGAGTATATAATGGCATGGATCTGGATCTTACGCCAACGTCTTGCAAGCTTGAGCTTTAGGCAAGTTACTACATTCCTTTAAATGTCAATTTGCTTATCTAAAATTAGATATAATTGTTTTTGTTCTGTAATTTTATTGTAAAGAGTAAATTAAATAAAACTTGAAAGCTCACTTCAGCACCTGGCACATATTTGGTGTTCTAAATATGATTCACTGTGGCCACAGTGATGATATCACCATGACCCCAAAATAATTTTTGAATATGAACCAAATTCTAATTAATTCCCATTCTGGACTAAGGTCTCTCTTTAATTGGGGAATTTCTGCCATATAAGACCAATACTCCGCTCATCCTCTACAATGGCTGTTTTTGAGAACTTCTGTATTCATAAGCACCATATTTGAGACAGCTCTTTTTTTTATTAAAAATTAATAAAATCAAATGTTTCAAGTGTACAATTCAACAGTATGTCATACATATATATGTATATGTATACATATATACACACACACACACACACACACATACATTGCATTGTGTGTTAACAACCAAAAGCTAGATTTCCTTCTATCATCAAATATTTGAAACTTTTACCTCTATCCACTTCTTTCTTCCCTCCCTCCATCTGGTAAACACTAGTCCACTGTCTGCGTCCATACGTCTCTGTCTGTCATGTTTGTTTGTTGCTTTCATTATTATATCCCACATATGAGTGATATTATGTGGTTTTCAATTTTTTTTGTCTTATTTCGTTTAGCATGATTATCTCAACCACCATCCATGTTGTTGAAAATGGCAGTATTTCATTTCTTATGGACACTTTGGTTGCTTTTTAATTTAATTATCATTAATCCTGACTATGTTCTGAATTTTGCCTGGCAATAACAGTAAATTTCTCTCATCTAACTACCCTTTACTCTTAGCTCTACTCTTCTAGTGGAATGTTATATGTCTTCTCTTCTCTCAAACTTCAATGCATCCCCCTCATCATTATGCTCAGCTGTTGAACTGATTTTACTTGGTTAAAGAACTTAAAGCAAAAAAAAATACTCACAGATCTCCACATTAATATTTATTTGCCTGCTATTTGTATCTATTCACTTGGCTTTTTCCCTGTTGAATAAACTCTCTGCTTCAATCTCAAGCTAAGCCTTCAATTTTTTACTAGTTCCTGTTCATGCTAGTCACTCATATTCAACCTTCCATCAATTCTTTCTTCTTTAGAATCATCATTTCTTTTCTCTCTCTGGATTAATTCTGTTACCAGAAAACATACTATTGTTTGTCCCATCTTAAAAAATTATCATTTTTTACCCTAACTCTAATCCTACACCTACTCCTACCCCTAACCTTACCCTTACCCTTACCCTGAACCCTAACTCTAAACCTTAACCTAACCCTAACCATAATTAAAAAAAATATATCTTGAGACTCATTCATTTTCATTATTTCTTCATATTTATGCTCATATTTGCAATAATATTCTTTGAAAGAGTTTCCTCTACTCACTGTCCTAAATTTTTCTTCTTTTAAACCTACTTAATTTAATTGTTTATCTCCTGTTTAAACCAGTCTTATCAATTTGACCAGTGACTTTCAGGTTGATAGACATAAAGTCATTTCTTGGTCCTCATTGTAATAGAAAACTGCAGCCTATGGCATATTGATTAATCACTCCTTCTTTTCTTCACTTGAATTTCAGGTTGTCTAACTTCCCACATTGCTCTTTTTTTTTTTTTTTTTTTTTTTTTTTTCTCTCCTTGATCCTTTAGTGTCAGAATTAACCAGGACTCTCTTTGTTTACTAGTATCCCAACTTATATTCACTTCTTTATTAATTTCATTCACTCTAACATCTATAAATATTATATACTTGTTCTCAAATGTTTATCTCTAAGGTATACCACTTTCCTCATCTCTGGACATATATCTGGATACTTTAACGTCTCAATTTGGTTATCTGATAGACATCACAAACACAGTTCCATAAACCCTTCCTCTACCTTCAAAACTCTGCTTCTTCACAAACCTTTTAATCACTATTGATGAGAATTCCATCTTTTCAGAAATTAAACCAATATTTTTCTCAATTGCCTCTTCTTTCACACTTAGTAAAAGCCAAACTTCAAGTGATGTTTTGCAAGGTCTATATGATCTGGCCTCTCTTATCCTACTGCCTCTTCTACTACTCTTCCTTACTGACTCTGCTCCTAACAAACTGACTTCATTACTATTCAGCAATCATCTCACATAGATTCTTATCTGTTTCCCTCTTTCTGGAACTACTTTGTACCATTCCATCTTTCTCACTTGCCTTCAAAATCTTGGCTTAGATTTCGCTTTCTCAGTGAGACTTACTTTGACTATTCTATTTATAATCATGTCACTGCATCTCCAATATTCCATAGCCTTCTTATTCCGCACTATTTTCTTTTATATTATAGAACCTATTTCTTGCCAGCATACCATAGAATTGACTATTCATTACATTTTTTTTGTCTCCTTCAACTAAAACATGTCTATAAGACATAGATTTTTGTCTTTTTCATACTTAGACACCTAGAAGAGTGTTTGAAACATAGCGGGTGTTTGGCAAAAAATTGTTAAACAAATAAATGGATTATTGTCTCAGAAAGACCATGCTTGAATATCTCAGAATGATGAATGCTTTGCTGTATGAAAGAAATCTTGGCTACATTTTATAAGCTGCATAGAGGTTTCATGTAATTATACAGGCAAAAATTAATCTTCATTGTTGTCTAAAATAAGAAGTTCTTTAAAGAATAAATATTCCATCTTTTGTTTAACCCTTTTTATATTTTTCAGAATAAAGTAATAGAATCCTTGGTACATTAAAAACTATAAGTATATAGATTTACAAATTATTAGAAAGAAATAAAATAAACATAGTTTGCTACCTTCTTTCTCAGTAGAAACAACTTTATGTAGTATATACAACAGTTATAGAAGACTATTTATCTAAGAAATCATTTCTGAAATCTTTAATTGATGAAAATAATGTTTTTAATAGCAACCAATTTATATCTGCTATCCAGGTATTATAAGCATAAACTATTATTGTAATGATATACTTAATAATAGTATCATTATTTAAACTTTATTGACCATCTATAGTGTGCTGGGTACTTTTCTGAGAGCTTATATTAGAGCTTTTCAATTTGAAAGGTAACTATCTTTACTATTTTTCTCACAATATTTTGTTAGGACTCTTTTACTGCATTTTTATGTGTCCTTATATTTATGTGCTTGTATGTCTTTTTCTGATCATTCTATAATTTCTTCACATACTAGTAGAATTTTTAAATCACTGTTGTATCTATATAGCTTGACACATAATAAACAATTAACCAGTGTACTTTGTACTTTAATCAAGCTCTTGACTTCTAACACCCTTAATTGGAAATGAGATTGGGAGGGAGTTGAATGATCTATGTCATTTATTGAGAAGATCTAGAAATCTACTTATGAAAATGTCTAGATATCAGAATAACATAAAGAGACAGAAAGAATGAATTAATGACCTTATAATTATTGCAGTTACCTCTTCCACCACACTTTTACTCTCCCTCAAACTGTGAAGTAGATGTACTATGCAATCTAGTTATTTAGGAGCTACAGCAATTTGACAGCTAAATACATTATGTGTACCAGAGTATCACCTAATATAAAGTGAATCAATAAAGTTCAAATAAAGTCATTGACAATGCTGATTCATCTAACAATTATATGACATTGTACTACACTTCCCTGACAGGCTTAAGCTTTTAAACCACCATTAAAGCATGGAAACTAATTCTAAAAGTACTTCCAAATAAACTACAAAATAGGACATCGGATATATTGAGCTTTTTTTTTTTTTTTTTTTTTTTTTTTTTTACAAAGCATCAGTTTAATAGTTCATTTTTCACTTTTGTCTGTGAGAATATGATACCATTATATGGCGGACCTCTCAAATTTGTCTTATTTTAGGTATTAATTTTCCTAACTTAAAAATGTAGAAAGAACCCCTTAACACTTTGAATGTAAAAGGTGTGGAATACAAATGCAGCTTACAAGTATGTGCTTTGATTTTCTTTGGAATCAAGGATGAGATGATGTCCTTACTTTGCTAATAATATGTCTTAGCACATTCTAAAAAAAAAAAAAAAGGTGAAAGTGAGTCAATGAAAGATGACTTTACATGCATAGAAATGCACATTTAATATTCAAATATAATATGTTGGTTACTGTCTAGTTTTTATTATGATTCTAATATTTTACAAATGTCTGAGCTACACTAAAACAAATAGTAAGTAAAACGCTTTACACTCTGACAATAAGTTACTTAGAAAAGCATCTAATCTTTCTTCGGAAGTCCTTCATCAAATCCCTGGTGGGTTGTCAGATGTCTCAGAGCAATAGGTAGCTTGAATGTGTCATGACACCAAATCTTAAGCCTGTCTAATTCTCTGTTAGTTTTATTGGTTTAAAATGCACTGCATATCTCTTCTAGTAACACAAATCACACTCCTATAGGTGCCATGTTTTGAGAATTTGCGACCTGACTAACTAGACTTGTCATAACAATTCCTTAAATAAAGAAGGTACCTCACACTGCATTTCACCAAATATGCCAGAATATCACAGTCATAGGGTCACAGTTGGCTGCTGCTGCATGTCAGACTTGCTTGGCTTAGTCATATCAAGGAAGTGCTTGCTATGCTGCCTTCCATTCCAGGTATGAAAAGAAGAAAATCACCTGATTTCCATCAAAGACCCTTTGAATATTGTTCCCCTTGAGAAGACTGCTAGCCATTGTCCTTTTATGTATATCTTTTATACTGAATCATACTCAAAAGCCTTTAAAATTCATTGATAAGCTGCATCGATGAGCTGTTCAGTCAAAGTACTTTCTATAGCAGGCATCTCAGCTTAAGACTAAGTTTTATTCACCCTAAGATTTATGTGATGGAACAAGGTGACTCGAAGAAGAACTTGTACTAAAGATATTGTGGTACAGAGTTTTGTTTCAAGGATGATGGATCAGCATCAGAGCAAAAGAGTCATAGCTTTATCTTGGTTAATTCCTCAACCCAGCTTCCAGACACATATACCCTGATCCTTAGTCAACTCCATGGGAAATGAAAGGTGTCAAATAAAAATTTTCTTTATTCTTCCCAGTATTATCTACTCAAGAAATCAAGCACATATACTTCAGGTATGTTATTGCCAGCAGCTTCTATAACATTGGGAACAAAAAACATTGATTTCTGAAAAAACACAAGACAAACATCAATGCCTTTAATAGTGGGCATTGTTAGCTCCAATGGGAAAATTGTGGAAACAATCATTAGCAGAAATCTGGAGAATTGGTGCTTTGGCAACCACTACCAGCAGCAATGATATCTCCTTTGATGAAGTCAATAAGACCATGTCACTTTTGGTATGCTCCAGCAGAGTTAGTGGCACCATTGATGAATATCAAAACACGATTCCTACTTTGTCATTTAGAAAACAATCAACATTAGTATCACAGAAACCTGGGATTAGAGGGGGGCAGGCTGAAAGGGTTGGCCCATGAAACACCATTACAAAACACCCCTAGAGGCTTAGCAAATTACCCAGCAGGAAAAAAAATTTTTTTTTTTTTTTTTTTGTAACATGTAGGGGAAAAATACAATGAGTGGTTTTAATTATTGTGATGCTGTGCTCACTTTTCTGTGCCTAAGGGTGAAGTATGTGAATGATATTTGTGTGATTCTTTAAAATAATTTAAGGCAAACTCTAAATTGGATATAGAGATGTTGACTCAGTAGGGGCATAAACTGGGTTTAGAAAATTCAATTGGGATGTGTCCTCAAGTAGAAAAAAAATGACATCTTCGGATTTATTGATTCTCATTGATTCCTCTTCCTTAGATAAGAATATATCTATTGAGTGGCTGCTATGGATGTTGAGCCAAGCATGGGCACAACAGGTGACAAAACAAAGTCCTCCTCAGAGTGTCTATGCTCTAGTGGAGGAGAAAGACAACAAAGAGACAAACAATTTAATATATAAACTAAAAATCATATAATAATACATATTATGAAGACTAACAAAACTAAGATATTAGAAAGTATCAGTGATGTTATTTTAGGTATGGTAGTTAGGGAAGCCCTGTCTGAGCAGTTGGTCATGGCAAGAATTAGTATATGTGATTTAAAAGTTCTTGCTCTTCAAAAAGACTATGATTTCACTGTAACTATTTGATATTTCTTTCCCTAATTCTCAAGACTTGTGCATATTTTGGAAATTATTTGGGCACTGTTTCACAATTAAACACATAAAACTTGATTAATTTTCCTCTTGAATCATGTAATCACTCCTCTCAGTTTTTTGAATGTGTGGAGTTTATTCTACTTACAAATATAGGTCAGTATTTTTCATAACTATGCTTACTTGTTCTGTCTCCAGTCCCATTTTATAAGATATATTCACATCTATATAGATATATATTTTTATTTATACATTTATAATTTTTGTAAATAGATATATAAATAAAAGTATGCTGTTTTATGTACAGAAAAAAAGACAGACATAGTTAAATATCAACTGTTTTTTTCTTAAGCTCTTTGGTCTCAGATGTGGTCTGATATCATGAAAATATGTCTTAAACTTGAGAGTTCTCCATATGTAATTTCAGCTCTACAGAGATGAACAAAGACTAACTCTGAGGAGGTATGAGAATTATGCTGTCGTTTCAAGAATCAACAACAAATGCAGCTGTTGTTTGTTTTGAAGCCATGGTCAAAGACAGGGAGTGTGCTTTTGTGAGAGCACCTCCTTCCTGGTGGGTGTCTGTGGACACAGGTTTTGAGGTTTCTTCAAAGATAACATAATCTTTTATTTTAATGTTTATCTATACTGTAATAGAATCACAATACATTATTTATTTAAGTATTCATGCTTCAAACAAAATAAAATTAAATGAATGAGGCTCAGAGAGCTATTTGTGTAGGTATTGAAGAAGAAAAACTAATGGGTGATGTCCTAGCTCTCAAGAGGCTTAATATCCATTTGTGGATACAAAATATAGAGCCATAAAAATCATAAAAATAGAAATAAATGGAAACACAAGAACCAGGATGATAAGACAGAACAAGATGGAACAAGTGCTAAGAGAGTATTATTGATAAAGACTGCCTACAACAATCACAAGTTGTAGTTAAGAAAGCTTTGGCAAAGATGTGAGAATTTGAGCTAAAATCTTAAAGGAACTTATTTTGGAAGGAATAAGCCATTCCTGGGTGCTAATTGAAAGAAGTAGGACAATATGAATGTTTTAGAAAATAATATTAAGAAGTAGAATGGAGAGTAAATTAGAAAGGAGAGAGATAATCAGATAAGCATTGTATCCGCAACATTATTATATAGACATTAAAATTAGTTTGACAGGAAGTTATATATTTATACTTCATCATACAGAAATTGGTGTTTATGATAAAGCACTAATTTTCTAACAGCACTAATATTTCTGCAATTCTTTTCAGTTATTTTATTTCCCTAGAGGATTCATAGTTGCATAAATTAAATCCTTTCAAAAAAGAGAGTGTTTTAGAAATTAGATATATGGTGCCAATAGAGAATAAAAGCAAATATACAGACGAGGTCCACAGGGAAGGAAAATAGTTAAATAATGGAGTGAAGACAAGGTTGGCAATTTTTGCAAAAATGAAACAACAGATGGGGTATAAATTTTGTGAGTCCTCACACAGATGGTTCACCAGATGGATTCTGCCAGGTTCATATAGCTTATATGTATTTTTCAGCTGCTTATCATGATAGGCAACACCACTTTTGTGTAGACAAAATCTTTGATAGTTCAGGTTATTAAAATATAACACTAGAATAAATTGGTATTTGAAGACATTTTATAAAGTGTTTTTATTAACTGCCATTTCTAATTAGAGAGAGATATGCAGATAACGTTATTTTGAAGACATTGTAGTTAAGAAAAAACTGTTAGGTCATTCATGACTTAAAAAATGTTTAGGGACTTAACGTAGGTTAAAAAATTGGAGGATTTTAATTTGAATTTCCACTATTAATTGACTATCACCTTTTGGAACTTCCATTTTAGCACAATAAAATATAGGATTTCATAAGGATATAACTGATGAATGACAAATAAATTAAGGAAATATCCCTATGTAAATTAAATCTAATCTCTAATTTGCACTCAATATAATATATTGCATTTTGGTTGATACATACTAGTAAAAATCTAGTAAGTATTATCATAGTAAATGATGAAAGTCATTATCTTTAGTAAACTACGTTTGTGTGTGTAGGGGTGCTAATTTGAAATAAAGATTGAGTACCATTAAGAATGATTTTCATTGATTAATGGGACTTCTTAGAAAGAACATTCCTTAGATAAAAGGGAATCAAAAATAACACATTCAAACATTATATGTTTTCGATTATCTGCCCTTCATTAAGATATAGCTATATAGATTTATGGCATTAACGAAGGCTCTATTTTATTTGGGAGTTGGTCTTTCCACTGTTACAAGATAAAGTCTTAATTCGTGTGATTTTAAATTTTAGTAGGAGGCATTTTTTTCTTATTGTAGCTTTTGTAAGACATCGATTTGTAACATCAAAGGAATCTGATTTGTCTGGAAACACTACATCAGGCTGGAAACCAGTAACTTCAGGATTTTTCAGATATAGTTCTCTTTAAAGACAAATACATCAAAAGTGGTGTTTTAAATAACACATGTTCAGAGTTGTATTATTTTCTAAATATTTTTATACTTATTATTTCATTTCAATCATGCAACAATCATTAGAAATCAGCACGGCAAATATAACCATCTCCATTTTACAAATGAGAACATGGGGCTTGAGAAATAACTAACTAAATAAATAGCTAATAAAAATGAATAACTAACTAAAACTTGCATACTTGGTCAATAGAAGAGCCTGGACTCTAACTGCTTTCCAACAAACACTTACTGAGAGCCTACTATGTGCCGAGTACACATAAGCTTGTGTTATGCTGCTGAGTCCTGACATGAAATACACAAAGACAAGAAACCTAGAGATTGTATCTATACGTAAATGAAACTAATCACGTTGAAGATTTTATTTATTCTTTCGATTAGTTTTATGCTTTATAATAAGTACCCCCTTTTTATTTTAATTGGGGTTTGAGGATTTATAGGAAGAGAGAAGGCACTTACCATCAAGGCACTTACAATATATTTTACAGCATAATAGTATCACAGTTATGTGCTAGGTGCTTTGGAAACAGGAAAAAAAGAGCACCAAAGTTCACTGGAGGGAGTAAATAAAAGGAAGCATAAAAGCAGAAGTGACATTTTTGGTAATTCTTAAAGGAGAACTTGAAACCCTCTTGTCAGAAGAGGGACAAGTTTCTTCCAGGAGAAAAAAACTAGCAAACACAAAGTTAGTGTACATCACATACACAAAGATTTCACTATTGCTCAAGCATAAACTCTAAGCCATGAAGTGGCAGAGGATGACAATGGGCAGGGATGTAGAAGACAGATCATGACCACGTGACTGTGTCTTTGGAGATTAAGGTTTCTTTTCTTTTAGCAATGTGAAACTATTGGAAGTTTTGAATAGAGGTCAAGCTGGTAAAATATGATTTCTTTCAAATGATAATTATGGACTACTTAAAAAAAGTAGTCCATATGGACTTAAAAAAAGTAGTCCATAATTATCATTGGAATTTCTGCAGTATATGAAAGAAAATAATAGAATCAAACTAGGCTAAAATAAGTGAAAATGAAAAATAACAATAGAAATATTGAGGTGATTGAATTGGAAAGGCTTAGGTAATTGATTGAATTTGGAAGGCATGAAAATAAAGGGTAGCAGGAAGATGAAAGTGCACAAAATGACTCCCAGATTTCTGACTTGAACCATTTGATAGATAACAATGTCATTCATTATGATAAAAATTGCAGAAGAATCAGATTTGGTTGTTGCTAATGAGTTAAGGGGAAGTGAAGAGATAGAAATTGAGCAGGGTACAGATTTAATTTTATTTTTAAAGGGAAAAATTTGAATTCTCTAATGATAGTGATATTCAGTAGGTAGTTAATCAGCAGTACAATGATTCAACTACAGATTTAGTAGGAAAAATCATACATTTAGGTGTTTAAGCCTTAGTCCCTGAATAACATTCCCTGGGAAGAAGTATATAAAGTAAAAAATGAAGATAATCAAAGATGGGAAGCATCAACATGTAAGGTATAGGAAAAAGATAAAAATCCTCTAAAATGTTTGTTACCAACTACTCTTTATACTTCTTTGAAGTAATATTTTTCCCTTACCTTTCACAAGAAAACTTGTAAATATTTAATTTGTCATTTTATATTTTTTTATCATTGTATGCTTAGTTACTATACAAATGTCTGGAACATAGTAAGAACTAAGTAACATTTTATTTCATAAGTGGATACATGATATTAAAGCAGTATTCAGGAAAGTCTGTAGAAGGAGAAAGGTCAAAGATGTGGAAAATAGAAAATATGTATATTCTCATTCTAGATAAAAAATATTACTTTAAGAAGAATCTGAACACTTGAATTGACAGATTCTGGATAGTATCTCTAATTTTCTCTCCTGGAACCAAAATGTCTTGCTTTTGTAAGGACAGAGTAGGAAAAAAATATTAGAGGAATGTAAGTCTATCTAAGAAGATATTATTTGAAATTCATTTATCACTTAGGTAACCTTAATTTTCCATATGGACACAAATAAATAATATCAAATTTAACCATGACTGAGCCCAGATTTTGTGGCTTGTTCAAAATTATGGCTCTGTGACAAATCTGTTTATGTCACAAAAATTGATTCATTAGTTAAGTGGAAATATGTGAAAGCCAGTGGTTCTGCAATTTTTTCCACTATCTACATGTAGATTGTTTCTTTATTTTCCTATGCTGTAAATGAGCAATCACTATACAATCAATCTGTTAGACTTTAAAATATTTATGTTTCTGACAAACAGCATATTGGTCATCTTAGTCAGTGTTTTCATTATATCAATACAACCTAAATCATAAATCCATCTGCCATTTAAAAAAAATTTGTTGGCGGTTTAAGTTCTTATTCTCAAATAAATGTAAAAATATTTTATTAACTAAAAAGTTATAATTAAGGGCAGATTACAAGGTTTTCTATTTTATTTCTTGGAAATACCACACTTAGTGAAAAATCCATATGTGTGTGTGTACATTTGCATGTATGCATTTTTGTGTGTATATGTAAAAATATATTTATATATATGCAAATATTCATAAAATTTTACTTTTATAATATTCTTCATCAAAAACACTGATCATCTGAAATATCCAGGACTTACCATGTTCTTTGATGTCAATTCAGAGTAGTATGTAGCAAACAAGAACATGGGGACTTAATCAGAATATCTTGTCATTTCTAACTTCAAATATACCTAGAACATGATTTCTTTTTACTGTTCCATTCATAGCTATGAGCTTAGCCCAAGTTACCATCCATTCTTGCCTGAGTTTTTACAAGAACCTCCAAACTGGTTCTCTCTGCTGCTACCCTTGATCCCCACACTGTATTTTAACACAATAGCCAGAAAACATAATTTAAAAGGTAAACAGATCATTTTATACATTTCCTGGTCCCTTTTCTACAGTAAAATGTAAAATCTTTACTCTGGCCCATAAACCCCTTTATGATCTGCTATCATATCCTCCAGCTCATTTGCACGCTTTCTCTCTCTTTCACTTTGCTCAAGCCACACTGATATCCTTGTTTTTAGATCTTGCTGGGCACATTTTGTATTCAAGGCTTTAATTTAAAGAGGAAGCTTTTAGGAAAGGCTAATTGAAATAATGTCAGTGGGCTCTAGCCTGTAGGGATAGTCTCTAGTTGTCTGGCATGTAGCTCTAATGATTTAAAGCAGAGGAAATACTGGTTTGGTGTGTGAGAGTTATATTGGTTGGACTTAGAGATTGGTTGGTTAGAAGGTTTGTAATATGATTTTCACTGGCTGTGAAAGATGGATTACAGGGGACATGTAAACATTTGTTGTTAGTTTGGCCCTGTGATTAATTGCACATGATAGATTGATAGAAATATATGGACTCTAAAAAAAAAAAAAAGAGAGAGAGAGAGAACAACCACTTATCTGAGCTAGGAAACTATAGCTCATGGGCCAAATCTAGAGCTCATCACCTATCTTGCAAATTAAGTTTTGTTGGAACACGGTTATACTCATCTGTGAACGTACTGTCTATAGCTACTTTCACACTACAGTGGCAGAGTTGAGTAGTTACAACAGCAAATTTATGGCTGGCAAAGTCTGAAATATTTACTATTGGGCCTTTTAGAAAAAGCTTGCCGACACCTGTTCTAGCTTACTGTATTATTTACTTATTTAATGTTTATTGTTTGTTGTCTGATTTTGCCTCAATAGAAAGTAAACTGCATAATGCAAGAAATATTTCTTTGTTTTGTTCATTAATACATCTCAGGAATCCACGCTGGTGATTAACTTATAATAGGAATGAATTGACACATATTGAATGAATGAATGGATGAATTCAAACAAATTTGAAGTCCTACCCCAGATCCTTTATTCAGTAAGTATGTGATATAAACAAGTTCCCAGTCTTTTAAAATCTCAATTCCCTCATATAATAAGAGTTAATTTGTGGATTTAATAATATAATACATAAAAAATGCTTACTGCGTGCTTTGTTAGATATTGCATAGAGAATGTAATGTTATTTACTTAACTTTCTAGTGTTAGAAAAATTCGGTTTACTAAGTGTTAATCCATGTATGTACACTAAAGATTTGTTTGGGGAAAAAATGTATAAGTTCTATCTAAAGCAAGGTCAATAATTCTTTCAATATGACCACAAAGTATTAGAAGGACAGATGAGATTATGTTCATAACAGTACAGAAAACTAAACAATGAAAGACGCAATATGAATTTTTATTCTTCTAACTAAAGAAAGCAATTAATAAAGAAAATTATAGAATGATCTCTTTGTATTTTGCTTTTTATATGCAAGGTGTTGTAGATATGAGTAATTGAATTGTATATATTTGTTGAAGTATTTCAGCCATTTGTCAACTTTACCATGATATTTGAATAATAAAAAACAGCTGTAAATGTTAAATTCTTATTTATATTTCAAGGGAGTTTGAATATACATTAGCTGATATATCATAGATTTTCTATAGATAAAAAATCTTCACTTAAGTAGCATTTGTAGAGAGGCATTTCCCCTATAATACCAGCATAAGTTTTGTTTGTGTAAGATTAATATTGCTGCCTTCTCTTGTTCAGTTTCCACTCCTTACTACTACTTTCTCAATCACTTGCATTCCACCTATTCCTCTGATACTGTATTTGTCAGTCATTGATTATACTTTGCACCTCATAATGAAAGACTAGAATGATTCCATTTTTCTGAGTGATCCCAAGATGAATTGTACGAAAAGTTCCCCAAAGGCCAGTGGTCAAGAACAATGCCTTACCACCTGGCCAAACCAGCCAAGCCAGCTAATCGGTGGGCCCTTAAGGCACCCCCACCCTTATTTCCTCCTGCACATATTCTGATTACTGCACCCGGCACCTTCTGCACTTGGCCCTACCTTCTGCACTCGGCCCTTTCTGCGCACGGCCCCCTCTATACGCAGCCCCAACTGCACACGACCCCCTTTTGCACGCGGACGCAATAACCTACCACCCAATCCCTTTAAAGTTCAACCTAACCCCCCAATCAGGTAACGCCAAGGCATCTCCCCAAGGCTTGCGGTTTTACCCTTTAAATTAGGTCCCGACCCCTCGGTCGGGGCTCCTCTCAACCACTGCTGTGTCAGTGAACGAGTGGGGTCCAAACTCGAGTTTGTCAATAAACTCCCTCTTGCGCTTGCATCGGTGTCAGTTTCCTTCTTGGCTCATGGAGTTCCAAACCAGGGCATTACAATACTAGATGATATTTCTCAATACGTACCTTTCTTCTTCTCTCAGAAACAAGTAAAACGGATAACCATCCAGTCTTGCTTTTTTCTTTGAAATCACATTACCTACTTTAGTTAAATTACTTTTGCTTCTCACTCTCCTAAAATGCTGCCTTTCCTCTGTGCATCTCACAGGATTCTGGTTTACATCTTCTAACCCCTTACTTTTAATTTATTCCCATGGTTTGGTAACCATCAATGTTCTAATGACTAAAATCTATTGTTCCTTGCCTACTTGGTTCCTCAGCTCTAAGTCTTTATTTAAATATTTATGTAGAAACAGATGAGCATTTCCCCTTGAAAGTTGTAACTTCTAAATTGATATTATCTTGCCAGTCAAGGCTGCCCTTTCATCTATATTTTTTATTTCAATAAATGACACCATTTACTTTTGGTCTTCCAAGCAAGCAAATTAGAAGACATCTTAGACAGTTCTCTCTTACTCTATAACTATTTAGAATTAATTATAAAGTACTGCTGAGTCATTTTAGGTAGATGCTTCTTAAAGCTGTCTGCTTCTCTCCCTCTCTATTGCTACTGTTCCAGCCCATACTATTATTATCTGTCCACTGGCTTACTAAAATTCCTCTTTGTTATCACAACACTCAAACTTGGTCTTTTTCGTACAAAGAGATGCAGACATTAGGTGAATATTCTAATCATTCACCCTAGTAATCTCTCTGTTCTATTTGTCTAAGAAATCCCCTTATTACTTTGATACAGGTTCAGTTTAGGTGTTCACATATTTTGTCATTTAAATTTAATTTAGATTTTGATTTAGATTGTATTTCAAGTTAGATATAAACTTTGATTTAGATTTAGATATTTAAATTTAAATTTAGATTTAATGTAGATTTCCCTAGCAACTACGACTAAGAAGGTTGGAAATCTTTTCAAATATTTATTTGCCATTGAGGTGTCCACTTTGTTTATGTTCTTTCAACAAACATATAGTACAAAGATTCTCAAACTTCAAAAAATCCTCAAAAGTTTTAAAGATACTTTTATACTTTTTAAATAATTGAGAACTGGGAAGCACTTTTGTTTATGTGAGTTATATGTGCCAATTAGATATTAAAAATGAGAAAATACTTAAAATATTGAAATATTCATTTAACATTACCAAACAAAACTATGTGAGAAGAGTGGCACTGATTTATGTTTTTGCAACTCTCTTTAAAGTATGGTTTAAAAGGATACAGCTCATACTGTTATGATTTAGAAGAAGAAATATGCATTTTGTCTTCATTCCCATTTCTGGCACAGAGCTCCTTAAACCCTTAGAATTTCCTAAGTTTTTGGAGTGATAAAATGCTTTGCTAGAAGATAATCATTGTACTTTTTTTGTTATGTTAATGAAGTGACTTGGGAAAGCTCCTAAAGATGGGGCTGATTGCCAGTGGAGCCAATCAAATGAGTAGAGGGTTGCAACTTTTGGTTTCATCCCCCAAACCCCACCTCTAAGGAGGAGAGTACAGGTGGAGATGAAATTCAATGGCCAATGGTCAATGATTTAAGCAATCATACCTATATAATGAAGTTCCATGAAAATGCCAACTCTATTTCCCACATCTTGCCCAATGCATCTCTTCTATCTGGCTGTTCCTGAGTTATATCCTTTTATAACAAACCAGTGATCTAACAAGGAAATTGTTTCTCTGAGTTCTGTGAGGTGCTCTAGCAAATTAAACCCTAGGAGGAGGTTGCGGGAATCTCAATCAAAAGGACTTGAACTGGCTTCTGCAGTTCAAGTATAGGGTTGTGGAAACCTCCAATCTATAGCTGGTTGGTCAGAAGTGCAGGTGATAGCCCAAGCTTCAGCCTGGTGTCTGAAGTGGGGGCAATGAGGGGTGGCAGTCTTGCAAGACTGATCCCTTAATCAGATATAACACCAGCTCAAGGTAGATAGTGTCTGAATTGAGTTGAATTCTCCAACACCCTATGGATTTGAGAATTGCTTGGTTCTATGTGTAGACTTGCCTACTCGAACATTGAAACTGGTCTCAAAACAACAAAGTACAGCTAGATTCTCATGGGTACTCTGCATTCAATCTGTTGCCACATGCTTTGGTTGTAGTATATGAACAAAATCTGGCCTCACACAAATATATAATTGTAAAATAAATGCAAGGATATTATAATTGTTTTTAGATAATTGTGAATGAATACTCTTCTTTTATATTAAACCAAAACTTGACAATTGGTTTCTTAAAGGTTATTTGTGATGTAGAATCTAAAACCATACCAGTGAACTTTTTGTACTTAATTTCAACAGAATCCATTGGTTTGTTTTGCATTTGAAATCAATTTTTAACCCTCCATGATTTTTTGCATTATATCAGGCATTCATCAATTGTAAAATAATCTTCTAAATTATTCATATCTGCTAAATAAGTAAATTGTGTTGTATAATATCAAATAATTATATCTGTTAAGATGACAATGAATTTCATCAAGAACATCTTTATATATTGAAAAGGAATTAAAAATATAATGGCAAATACAGGTTTTACAGTACTTGAATTTTTGCTTAAAAACTCAAATTTTAAATTGTGAATAATACTCTTGACCATTTTCATTGTAGGAACAGGTTTCCTTCATTCATCTTCAATAAAATGTCTGCCAACTACCCTACTATGAAAAACCATTGTTTATTTGTCAGTCCTTGTTTCTATCAACAATGTTGTTTTATGAAAACCTGTTCAGCTCACAACTCAAACATTTACACAAGTGCTTTGCTGGAAGATAATCATTGTATTTTTTTGGTAGACAGGATAAAATCTTTTTTTGTTGTTGTTGTTCTTATAATTTTTTTTATTTGTTCATTTATTAATTCACTAATTGTTCTTATAATTTTTTCACAGAAACTATTTTATAAAGCCACACATTTAGGAATTGAGATTTAATAAAGGGTTTTTCTTCAAGAACATTTTTAATTGAAAAAGCTGTTTTATTTACTGTGAGTGTGTGATAATGAAAACTATAACAAACATTTGTGTAATGGGATGCCATTGCACTGAGGCACCAGTAGTTTTTCGCTACCATTGTTTTGTCATCAAAAGTGCAAATGTCACATAGTGAAAGAAAAAATGAATTTTAGTATTGTTATGAAATGGTTTAGACCTTGTGGGAAACACGTTGAGAACTATTGGACTATCTTGTAAATAATTCTATTGATGTATGAAATATTAAATTTTTAGAAATTAAGAATATATTTATTACCTCAGAAAATGTAAACAACAACAACAAAATAATAAACTGGATGAATAGATAAATAAAATATCATCAGGAAAAATTCTTCTTCACTACCAACACTAAGTCTAATATACATATTTATATACACTTCTATCTTTAAGAAATTTTTTCTCCTTTTTACTCACAGAACTTCAATTTTTTGACTTGTAAGAGTGCATTAAGAATAGAAGATACTTAAAAAATATTGACCACTATTAAAGTTATAGACCAAGGAACCTATAATCTATAATCAGTTATAGTTAAGAACTGAAAAACATATTTAACTTATTTATTACACCTTCTAAGGCTTAAGGCTTTCCCCAGGAGAAGTTTTTTTTTTGTTGTTTGTTTGTTTGTTTGTTTTTGTTTTTGTTTTTTGCTTAAAACAATAACTGTTTTATTTGCTCATGATTCTGTGGGTCAGGAATCCAGGCAGGGCTCAGCCTGGAGGCTGTTCTCCATGCGTGCTGGCTGGAGCTTGGCTGGATGTAAGTAAAACTTTATCACATTAGTGAGAAACTTAAAGAAAAAAATGTTAAATAAAATGGGAGAAATTACCTGCTAATAACAACTATTAAAGTAGCACTTACATATAAATAAAAATAATGCAAAACAATGGTTTAGCAAAATAATTTAAAAAAACAAAAAAACAAACAGTATGATTATTATAGTAATTTTAATTTCAAGATGATTTTATACACAACATTGTTTTTAGTATTTATTGTGTTACCATTTCATCATTTCTTTAAAATATTCTTGACATTGAAACTCGTAGGATGGCAAAGATCTTTTATAAACAAAATAAAAGATCAAAGATAGATTGGTTTCTGAAGCCCAAAGAGACTTGATAGTAAGAGAAATTCCCATATTTCTCAGGTTCTGAAAAAAAAAAAAAAGAAGAGATGGTGCCTACTTATAGACTGCATTTATGACATAGTGTTATCTAGAAAAAAATATCAGGTAAAATTCAATCAATGACAACCTTGTGAAGGTCATCATACTTGCAAAAACATCAAAATACTATATGTTAGAATTACTTTGCCATTTAAAGATTGATTTACCTTACTTACAAGGTTTTAATAATTGTTGTTACATAGTGAAACCATTGCTATTTCTAGAAAGAATATGCTTTTCGAAGATAAATGATTATGCATACCAAGATAGTGGTATACAATAATAAAACTGCCTTAACTGACTCTGTCTTTAGAATCATGTTTAATTCTTCTGATTGGTTCCAGAAAGAAGAGTAACTTTAAGTTATTTAGAAATAGGGAGAAGAAAAAATGGCATAGATGATAGAAACTCTGTTTATCTTTCTGGTGAACAAATCAAAGTTGTGACAGAAATAAGGAGCAAGCTGCAAGGAAAAATCATCTGGGATCTAGATGAAGCTAGACAACTAGGGAGAAATCTAAGAAAGCATCCTGCAATGGCAGAAGGTAGGACAGGGTGAGGATGCGAGGGTGCCTGGCCTGAGCAGCTGATGGGAAGGGGCAGTGGCAGTGGCAGCTACAAACACCTCTTAAAGGGCTGTATCCTGGAGTGGACTTTTGAGCACCAGTGCTGGTTCCGTTGAGCAGGGACCGATGGGGTACACTGAGTTGTTAGAGTGAGGACCGAGGCAAGACTCTCTTTGTATAGAAGGGTCAGCAGTATCCATTGTTCCTCTGTTGAGCCCTCCTCCCTCCAAGTGCATGGACTCAGTGCCCGCATAGCAGAGACTTCATCAAACTGGATAACGGAGGTCACTCCACCCAGAGGATTCCCTAACTCCATCTCCCCCTACTCCCAGCCTCACCCAAGTCACATTCAGGTGTATCCTCAGTGAGTCAAGTGCTCCTTGATGAGCAGCGCCTAGACCCACACTGATGGCAGCCAGCCTCATTTTTGTTGTTGTTGTGGTTTCTTGAGACAACTATAAGAACAGCATCTTGGATTGCTTGCTGAATCTTATCAGGTAACCCTGAAGAGGCTAAATTTGGTCTGCTGCTGAACCCCTCTCAGGACTGTGCCACTGAACACCTCCTATACAAGTCCATAATAATAAGACTGGGAGACTTAGGAGCTTTGCTTAGTACATAGAAACAGACATGGAAAGGCAGCCAAAATGGGAAGACAAAGAAGTAGAAACCATATGAGAGAACAGAACAGTGATCCAGAAATAATGGAGTCAAGCAATCTAACAGATGCAAAATTCAAAACACTGATTATAAAGATGCTCAATGAACTTATGGGAAGTATAGTTGATGAATTCAGTGAGAACTTCAACAAAGAGATAAAAAACATAAAAAACTGAAATGGAAATTATAAAAGGGAACCAGTCAGAATGAAGAACACATTATCTGAGATGAGAAGTATACAAACAAAGTGAATAAGAAGAGGATCAAATGACTTATCTAGAGGATGGGAAAGCTAAGAACACTCAATCAGAATGGCAAGAAAAAGAAGCCAAGACTATAATAATTATAATTTAAGGAACCTATGTCACACTATTAAAGGTAAAATCATATCTATGTCTTAGGGATACCTGAAGAAAAACAAGATGTCGAAGAACTATTTAAAGAAATAATGATGGAAAATTTTCTTAACTTGGTGAAGGGAATAGACATAAAACCCCAGGAAGCTCAGAGAATCCCAAAAACCAGGAACCCAAAGAGGCCCACACCAAGACACAACATAATTAAAATACAAAGAGAGACTCTTAAAAGCAGCAAGAGAAAAGAAGTTACTTACCTATAAGGGAACACCCATAAAACTAGCAGCTGAATTGAAAAACTAAACCATGCAGGACAGAAGGATTTGGCACAAAATATTCAAAGTGATGAAAACCCAGGATCTACAACCAAGAATACTTTATTGTTTAGAGTCAAAGAACAAATAAAGAGCTTCCTAGACCAAAATAAGCTGAAGAAATTTATCATCACCAAGCCAGTATTACAGGAAATGTTGGAGAGACTTCTTTAAGGAGAAAAAGCATGTATCAAAAACAGGAATAAAGAATGGTAATAACTACATTCCTGTCAACAAGTACCTCAAATGGAAAAAAAAAAAAATTGAATGTTCCAACCAAAAGTTAAGGTGACTGAATGGATAAGAAAACAAGCCCCCTACATGCTGTCTGCAAGAGATTCACTTAGTTAAAGACACACACACAGATTAAAGAAAATGGATGGAAAAAGATATTGCCTCAATGGACATAGAAGGTATTGCACTGAAGGAAATGGGTGGATAGAGAAAGACAAATATCACATGATTTCCCATGCTTGTGGAATCTAAAGATAAAATCAACAACAGCAACAACAAAAGCAGACATAAACTCATAAATACAGAAAATATTTTGAGGGCTACTAGACGGAGGGAAGTTGGGAAGGACAAAAAAAGACACAGGAATTAAGAGGTACAAATGGATAGTTGCAGAGTAAAGATGGAGATTTAGAGTATAGCATGAGGAAGATGGTTAATAATGTAATAAATATGTAAGGGGAAAGGGCTACTAGATTTAGTGGGGTGATCACTTTGAGAGTTATGTGTACCTCTGATCACTATGCTATACAACTGAAACTGGTATATTATTGTATGCCAACTATAATTGAAAAAAATCATTGAATTGTACAATGTAAATACAAGCAACTGATGTCTTATATTTCGATAAAGATAAAAAAAGCAAAAATATTTAAAAATATATTTTTCAAATCATGCTTTCTCAAGATTTTCCACCTAAATTTTTTTTCAACTTAGCAGTTATTTCATCTTCTAGAACAGTCTGAGACTGTGGGGATTCCCTGGATGTGGTACTTTCAGTGCTAAAGCTGCAAAAGACCAGGTAAACTGAGATGATTGATCACTCTATTCTTATCCTTTATCTATACATAGCTCTGATGTCCATTATGTTTTAGCTCTCACCTTAGATACTTTATTTAGCTCCTTTGAGATTTAATTCTTAGTAAAATAAAAATTAATATCACTCTCCTAGTGTTGTTGCAAAAAATAAAAATAATATCTGTAAAGACACAGCTCTTGGCCTATAATAGATGGCAGTAAATAATTATTTGGAGTGTCTGTTGTATTTTTGGAAAATGAAAATAATTGCTTGATACACATAATATGTGAATATTTAAAAATAAAAAAGTATAATGAAAATGAAGAATCAATTCACGAAAGATTATAAATCATAAGTATAAAAAGTAATAGTAAGACTTCAACCATAATAAAATGCATATGTTAGAGAAAACAAATTTTATGTTTAGTTGTCAAAAAATCAACAAAAAGTGTTAATATTTAGTATCAGTAAGAGTATCAGAAATCAATATTCTCATACTCTTTGATGGAAGAATAAATGTATAGAATTTATAAAGACAAATAGACACTGTGTAACAAAATCATTTGACTGGTAATTTTCACTACTGGTATTCTATTGTACAGAAGCTTTTACACATGTCAAAGACGTCTGATCAGCAAGGGCTGCTGCAGCATAGCTTTTATAAGGAAAAGCTATAAACAATTCAGAAATATATATTATGATGAGTATAATACACCATACTATGCAACACTATAAAACTATTAAAAAGAGATATAAATCATAAATCATGCAATAGAGAAAATCTATAATGTATGTTGATAAACAAACATGGGAAGAAAACTAAAATACTACACATAAATATGATATATAATGAGATATATAAATAGAAAAACCATTTTCTCTAAAAAATTGCATCTTTGTGCTATGTGTGTGTGTGTGAGAGAGAGAGAGAGAAAGAGAGAGAGAGAGAGAGAGAGAGAGAGGAAGAGAGAGAGATTTCTAGAAATATACACTGAAGCATTTAAAGCTAGTTTCCACTGGAGAGTGAATAAAAGATATCATTATACTTAAATGCTTGCATATGTGAATTTTCACATTGTACATACATTACTATTACATTGAAGATCAAGAAATAAGTCTTTTCAAGAAGAGCTTTAAATGTGATTTGTCGACATTTGTCTGCTATAATATAAAGTCCATGAATTGAGGACACATATCTACATGCTTTTCTCTGAATCCCATCTGTCACAGTGTCTTAGGGGTGTGAGTTGGTTCTTATGAAATTGTGAGAAAATAAATAAATATTTATTTAGTATTAGTTATTGTACATGAAGCTAAGTTGTATAACTGTCCGGCTAAATTGTCAAACTATTTTTTAAAAACATTATTCACCAGTCTGCCATGAAGCCTTGTCATGGTTTTAGGAAGAAATAAAATTTTTTCCATTAAAAAAGTAGTAAAAAAACTAGAATAGACCTCCAACTAACATTTAAGTTTGAAAACATTAGAATGAGCTTGGAAGGTGAATATAGCAATGGATCTAATTAGAAAGAAGAGTGAGGCAAAGCCAGAGGAAGATCATCAAAGGTGGGCAAGACCATTAGCCACATGTGTGTAAATAAAGTAGGTGACATAAAAGGGCAACAGTCAACACAACTTATGCATTATTTTTCCTAGACAAAAACTAGTTTGAATCTATTCTATTTAATCAATTATTAAAAAAAATACTTTAACTTCTCTGAAAACAGAATGCATCTTTCAGTTTATAGGGTTCTCAATTATTGTCACTCAGTCAAATGGCAGTTATGTGAAAACCTATCCTTGACTCTTTCTGCTAAGATCAAGAAAAGTTCAGGTTTAAAGAATATAAGAATTAACATATTAATTGATGTCATAAAAACAATTATTCTAAGAATATTCTTGAAGGGTTTTCTCATTTAACCATGGAAACGGAAAACAATGGATTTTGTTGAGGCCATATAAAGTATTAATAATAAAATAAGTATTTCAGTAATAGCAGAATGTAAACTATTAAATTGTTCAGCCAATACTAACTCAAATATCTGCCTTAGTGCTAGGCTATGGACAGAAAAGAAAGATGAAGACAAAATACTTGATATAAAGTACTAATTGGGTTATTTCCATTCATCACAAAATAGGCTTCTGGATGGCCTACAAAAGAAATGAACTAGCACTTATCTTAGTCAATCATTGGTTTCTGTGATTAAGTTAATCTGTAAGAGTGCTTTATAAGAATTACAATAGACAAATGCAATACACATTTTTTTGATGTGTACTCCTTACAAGTTGAAGTGGAGTTACAGACAGAAATGAATACATTATTTACTAAATTGCAACCAGATAACATCTAGGAAGAAATATGATCAAGTTCAAATTGGTTCAGGAATTAATAAACTTCTCTGAATTCACCTCAAGTAGCTTCAAGTGACTTAAAATTTGAATTTCTCTGTGTGCCATCCTTTTTTTTGTTTTAAAGATTTAGTTTCTGTATTTAAGAGAGAATCTTACATAACCCCTATTGATAGTCCTTTACTGGAAAGGCCCTTTCATGTTGTGTAGCTTGTCTGAAATTTTATGTAACTTTTTATTTGTTATGAGTCTAAATTAAATAATGTATGCAACTCTGAACTATAAAACCTAGTACGTATACTTACAGGGTGGTTTTAACAAATCACTCATTCTCCCTGGAAAGGGTAATGTGAGGTAAAACACTTTTACTTTGGAAATAAAATATTTCTGTGGATACTAAAGTGATTTGTAAATATCTGAGCAATGTTAAATTGTCCTTTTCGATTTATATGCTTATTGAGGAACTGAAGCTGCTAACTCTGTAGCAGTGTCACAGTAGACATTTTAGGGGTTTAGAGCTACTAGAAAAAAAAATAAAATTGGCCTTAAATTTATAATATTTGTATTCAATATATGTATTAAATCCTCCTATACATTATCAATCTGTCAGAAGCATCCACTCCTATTTATTATGTTCTTCCCAGAATCACTTAATCAAACATGTTGTCTTTTCAAAAAAAGAGGTGTTAATAAGCCTGGAAATGTACAAAGCCCTGGTATTCTTGAGAAATCAAATATTCTCAAGCATCTAAGATTCAGAAAAATTAAATATGTTTATACACTAAAGAAAGCATGCACATATACAAATGACTTCCTCTGAATTGAGAATATTATTAAAATTGTAATGCAATAAGCAATAAGCCTATCATGAAGATAAATGTTATTAAAGTAACTACTGAAGGAAAAAAGATATGGAAAGGGTCAGAAACCTCTTCATCTCCATCCCCCACTCTCAATTCTGTACTATTCATTGATATTGTCACAATATTGAGCATGAGAAGACAAGCTATCAACATTATTGTCTTCGATAGTTTGATTTGACGATTACATATTATTTAAATAAGTTTATACAGTCAATTACTTCTATGCCTCCCAAGCTTACTTAAGAGATGCTGAACAGTTTGTGATTCTTAATTAGATATAATTCTCTTAATTTTCCACTTAATTCCACAGTAAAAACACTAAGTAAATTGCATGACAACATATCACTGCTCTTTTAAAGCTTTTCTTTGAAACATAACGTAGATACAGAAAAGTTTACATACTCCTAAATGAACAGATCAATGAATTTCCATGAATTAACACTACCATAAAACCAACAATGTTACCGTGAAACAGACTATTATCAGCATCGCAGAAGTCTAGGTTTCCATACATGTGCCCTACCATACTGATTATTATCCTGACTTCAAATAACACAAATTAGTTATGCTTAATACTTATGCGCTATATAAATTGAATCATGCTATCTATACTCTTTTGCATATCTTCTTTCATTTATAATTATGTTTGCAATATCTGTTTATATTGTTGCATAACATTATAGATTTTTATCTCATTTCTATTTAATGTCTATTGTTTACATATATAAAATTTATAAATGAATTTTATTGTGAATTTTTAATTTTTTAGTTTATACATATACAAAACACAAAACTTCTATCTCTTTAGAGAGAAGACAAAGCAGTATTTTTAAAAGTTGTTTTCTTTCAGTTTTCTAACAACAATAGCATATAGCTAAGCAAAATATAAAATAACATTTTTTAAAAGCATATTACATACAAGGAACTAGCAGTATATAATGTTACTCACTTTTTTCTTACATTGCCTTAAAGCAATCAGTACAAAGTAATAAGTTGAAAATATGCTCAGTTTTTGTCAAAGCAATCTTTGTTCATTAGAATTTGTTAAATTACAACTTTATTGAGATAAATTCACAAAGTATAAAAGTCTTTCTTTAAAGTTCACAGATCTCTTGCTTGATTGCACTTGCTAAGACATCCGATGTTATATTGAATAACAGTGGTGATAGTGGACAGCCATGTCTTCTTCCTAATCTTAGAGAGATTTTTAGTTTTTCACCGTAAGTATAATGTTAACTGAGGGTTTGTCATATATGTCCTTTATTATGTTAATGTACTTTCCTTCTATATCGATTTTGTTAAGTATTTTGATCGTAAATGGATGCTGTATCTTGTCGAAGGCTTTTTCTGCAGCTATTGATATGATCATATGATTTTTATTTTTTAATTTGTTTATGTGGTGTATCACATTAATCGATTTGCATATGACGAATCATGCCCCTGAAACGAAGCCCACTTGATCGTGATTTATACTCTTTTTAATATGTTTCTGTTTTTGGTTTGCTAGTATCTTATTTAGGATTTTTGTATCTGTGTTTATGAGAGATATCGGTCTGTAGTTTGCATTTTTTGTGTTATCTTTACCAGGTTTTGGTATCAGAGTAATATTGGCCTCAAAGAATAAGTGGGGAAGTATTGCCTCCTCTTTGCTTTTTTGAAAGACTTTGAGGAGAATAGGTATTAAATCTTCTTTGAAGGTTTGGTAGAATTCACTGGTGAAGCCATCTGGTCCTGGACTTTTACTTTTGGGGAGGTTTTTGATGATTATTTCAATTTCCATACTGCTGATCAGTCTATTTCAATTTTCCAGTTCTTCTTGATTCAGTCTAGGATGGTTGTATCTTTCTTAGTACTTGTCCATTTCTTCTAGGTTATTAAATTTGATCCAGCCATCCTTATACTGGGTATTTACCCCAAAGCCTTGAAGACTCATATCCAAAAAGATATCTGCATACTGATGTTCACAGCATTATTCACAGAGGTCAGGAAGTGGAAGCAAGCAAAGTGTCCTATGATAGAAGATTGGTTAAAGAAGCTGTAGTACATATATACAATGGAATATTACTCAGCCATAAGAAGAGATGAAATACTGCCATTTGAAACAACATGGATGGACCTTGAGATAATCATGCTAAGTGAAATAAGCCAGATAGAAAGAGTTGAAAAACACATGATATCACTTATATGTGGGATATAAACCTAAAAACAACAAATGAACAGAACAAAGACTCATGGGCATAGACAATAGACTAGTGGTTATAAGAGTGTCTGGGGTGGGGCGGGGAGGGGAAGGTAGATGGGGTAAAAGGGGTCAATGTGTGGTGACAGAAAGAAATCTAGCAATGAGAGGTGAATGCGCAATGTAAATACACATATGCCTTACTGTTAAAATGTACAGCTGAAACTTACTGGATTTTGTTAACCAATGTCACCATAAAAATAATAATAAATTTTAAAAAAATTAAAGTAAGCTAATACAAAAAAAAAAAAAGTGCATAGTTCAATGTTTTTACTATAATCAGAGATGGTCAGCCTTCATATCTAATTTCAGAGCATATTACTAAAAAGAAACACCATATCTATTTATAATCGATTTTCATTTTCTTCCACTAACTCCTGGCAATTGTTAATTTACTTTCTATCTCTACATATTTGCCTATTCTAGAAATTTCACATAAATAAAAATGTATAATATGTGTTCTTTTATTACTAGCTTCTTTAATTTAGCATAATCTTTCTAAAGTTCATCTGTTATAATGTGAGTTAATACTCCATTTTTGCTGTCAAATAACATTCCATTGTATAAATATAATCATCATTTGGTATACATTTGAATTATATCTACTTTTAGACCATTATTGCTGTTATGAACATTTGTGTATAAGTTTTTGTGTAGGCACATTGCTCTAATTTCTCTTGGGTTTATGACTACAAATAGAATTACTGGGTTATAAAGTAATGCTATATTTAATACTTGAGGAACTGTCAAACTTTTCCAATGCATCATTTTACAATCCAATCAACAATCTTCAAGGTTCCAATTTCTCTATTCCTCAACAATGCTTCTTCATTCTTTTGTCTTTCTGTTTTTCAGACAGGATAATCTCAATGGATTTATCTTAAAGTTTACCAATTCTTTTTTCTGGTAGTTCAAATTATTTCAGATTTTGTAGTTTACAACTTCAAACTTTTTTAAAATAAATTTTACCTCTTTATTGATATTTTTTATTTGTGAGACATTGCATTCATACTTCCCATTAATTCTTGAGAGGTAGTTTATTAGTTCTTTAAGAATATGTATAACTAAAGTCTTTAGTTAATCCCAAATGTGGGCTTCTTCTGAACAGTTTCAATGGACTGATTGTAAAGCTATCATGGAACTGTGGAGAGAATAATGGTAATAGGGCAACTGAAAACTCCAAAAATTACTGTTATTACCAAGCTTTAGTCAGTTTTCTTGAATAAGTGTCCTTCAGTTTGGTCTAACCCTTTGGTTGACTTCCAGAGTTTGAAAAATAATTTTTATCTTTTTTTTTTTTTTGCTAATATCCTCATTACTTTTGTGGAGAGACACATTTTGGATACTTGCTATGTCATTTCAAGGGCTTCCCTTATTTATTAAGATTTTTAAAATCATTGGTGTTATCAGTAATTATTATGGATTTCTGGATACTTTAAAACTTGGCTTCAAGCTGTCTTTCCAGCCTTGTCTCCATCTTCTCAATGATAAATATAATACAGTAATTATATTATATTTGAACCATCCATTTCTTTTTGCTTTTGTTATTCCCTCTGCCTAGTTCAAGTTTGTTCATTTGATTTTGAATAACTTCATTCATTGCATTAAAAATAATAATTATGCTAAAACTTAAAATATAACAGGTAATATTTTTGACATTATATCATTAGCCTGGCTCTACTTTAAACACTTTGCATTAATTATTTCAATTAATTCCCACAAAAATCTATGATGTGGAAAGAATGTAAAGAAGCAATTTTAATAGTCTATTATTCAGATGAACAAGACTTGTTTAAAGCTTAATGAAGAGTTAGAGATAAGGAGAAACATAGGTCACCAGCACTATTTGAAACTTGGGTTACCAGGTTGATGCTGCCTGATCTAGAAGAAAGAAAAGGATGAATTTAAAGGGCAGCTATGGTGAGCAGATTTTTGAACATGCTAAGTTTGTGGGACACTCAGTTGAAGAAATGCAGCAAAAAAATTGGATATATGAAACTGCAAGGGATGAGAGAGTTCAGTCTTGAAGATTCAGATTATGAATTACAAATTTAGGTAGTATTTCAATTTTAGGAGTGGACAAGCTTGTCAAAATAACCAGTACAATATAGAAGATGTGTGATGATGGAACTCTGAAGATAATCCAAACTCCAGGAAAGGCAAATCAGAGAGAGAAAGAAGTCAAAGAGAGCATGTCGGTGTGAAGGATATACAAAACCTCAATTAGCATTAGAGCTTAAATGTGTACACTTAACAGCATTTCTCATACACTGGACAAGGAAAAGAAATGATGAATATAGATGTGGAAAGCCTTATGGGTAGAGAACAAGGAAGTTCCAGTGATTAGAGAGGAAATAGTTGGGTGGGGAAGCTAAAGAAAGTAATGAAAATCTATAGACATTACCTAGGAGGAAATGGTAAAGACTTGAAAAAGTGTCAGTGTTATATGTGATTCACATGAACTGATTGCTCATAATTCTATAGTGCCACTAGATTGTATGATTATATGATTGTGCCAGGGTTCAGAGCTCTGAAGACAGTGAAGAACAGATTACAGTTCTGATTTCAAAATCAGTGTCTTCATTTCTCCACATATTTTTTTCAGTTTCATATTACACTGCGCTAAACTTTAAAAAAAGGGAGATAACACATGTAATAATCAAAGTGATTTAGTGCAGAAATTTCTCTTAAAGCATTGCATTTTATGTTAGTCTACTTATTATGGAAGGTATAAATTAAATATAGATGAAAGATACTTTTTAAAATTATCATACTTTTCCATGTAATCTGAATTCAATTTATTAATGAGGCAGAGAGTATGTCTATATGATGTTTTAACAGATAAAAATCAAAACAGTCACATATTTGTTCATTTGCTTTCATTCTTGAAATAAAAAAAATTAAGGGAATTTTGAATTTATATTATTAGTCACTTAACCAAAATAAAATTCTAAAATAATAATGTATTTTTTCTTCTGTTATATTTTATTTTATTTTTATTGATTTATTTTTTTAAATTAAGTCTATTGGGGTAAGATTGGTTAATACAATTATATAATTTTCAGGTGTACATTATAATTTGGCATCTGTATATACTATTGTGTGTTTACTACCCAAAGTTCAATTTCCTTCAGCTACCATATATTTGATCCCTTTACCCACTTCACCCTCCCTCTACTCCTCTATATTTGACCCCTTTTACCACATCTAACTATCCCCTCCTCCCCTATCTTGAACCCTCTGGTAACCACTAGTCTATAGTCCATGTCCATGAGTTTCTGTTTATTTGTCCTGTTCATTTGTTGTTTTTAGATTTATATCCCACATATAAGTGATATCATGTGATTTTCAACTTTTTCTGTCTGGCTTATTTCACTTAGCATGATTATCTCAAGGTCCATCCATGTTGTTGCAAATGGCAGTATTTCATCTCTTCTTATGACTGAGTAATATTCTGTTGTATATATGTACCACAGCTTTTTTAGCCAATTATCTATCATAGGACACTTCGGTTGATTCCATGTCCTGGTCACTGTGAATAATGCTGCTATAAACATCAGTGTGCAAATATCTTTTCTAATATGGGTTTACAAGTCTTTGGGGTAAATACCCAGTGTAGGGATTGCTGGATCCTATGGTAGATCAATTCTTAGTCTTTTAAGAAACCTCCATACTGTTTTCCATAGTGGCTGTACCAATTTGCAGTCCCACCAGCAGTATATGAGGGTTTCTTTTTCCCCATATCCTCTCCAGCATTTGTTATACTTGTCCTATTGATTATAGCTATTCTAACAGGTGTGAGATATATATAATAAAAATCCTTAATTCTTAATTAATTTTTAGTAATTTTTAAATTGATATCCAGAATTTTATTTATTGAAGAAATATATTTATACCAAGCTAAAAATTGCATAGAATTCTAAGGGCTTTATAAAATAATATTCCCAAAATATTCTTTATGGAAGCCATCATATTTTGATAATTTGAAACTTGAACATAGAGTAACCAACAAAGTAGCAATAATTTCTAGTATAGATAACTAAAATTTTTACTAATATTAATATTCTATTTCTAGAGTAAATATTACCTCAGTTATATTGCCAATACACATATTGGCCATCAGGATGAGTTAATAGCATTTTACAATCTTTGTTAAGATTAAGTTATTTCTAAATGCCGTGAATTTCATGCAACTATGCTAAAGCCTACATGTGCATATATAAATATCTTTTCAAACTTTGAATTTAACTATATTCCAAAAAGATGCAGAAAACTATCCTTGAGAAATTAAAATACATATTAACTTCTGATTTAATTTCAAATACTAAATCTCTTTGGTAAACCTTAAGTAATTAATATTTTGACTAAAGACCACTTAAATAAATATTTTTAAAATTTTAAAATAAATCTAAAATCAGAAATGTTTTGGAAAATGGAAAAGGGATGTTATGATAAATCTAATCAAAAATAACCTCACAGGGAGATTTGATCATAAATTCCTAACTAGACAGCTCATGGTGGGCATATTACCTTTTTAGTAAAAGATTAATCTTTGTCTTAAGCAAGCCCTGCCCATTGCTTTTGTGCATTTAGGTTAACATGCATTTAAAACACCTTGTATTTAGACCCCTATGAAGCATAACCACCCTCAAGAAAGCACCTAATCTTGTTAACTAGCCTATAATCCAGTCCTTCCTTGTTTTCTCTCAACATCCTGTGACCTTCCTTATGTTTTCTTTTTAATTCCAAATGTATAAAAAAACTACAAAACTGTCATTCTCCAGAGAATTTTAGATCTCTCATCTCAGAAATCGTCAGTTGGGCTAAATTAAATACTTATAAAAATTTTCTACAAGTTTGAGCCTTTCTTACATGAACAACATAGATCAAACATTTTTGAGAGGAAATGTATTCATTTTATAGAATTGCTATGACAAGTTACTACAACTTTGGTGCCTTAAAACAACAGAAGTTTATTTTTGCATAGTTTTGAAGGTCAGCATTCTAAAGTCAACATGCTGGTGAGGCTACACTTGCTCTAGAGGCTCTAAGGAGAATTTTTCTCTGTTTTTACCTGAGTCTGGGGGTTGTCAGCATTTCTTTTCCTTGGTTTGTGGCTACATTAGCTCAGTCTCTGCCCCTGTCTTCACACTGACTTCTCTGTGTCTTATTCTCTTTTGTCTCTTATATGGACACTCTTTATTGGATTTAAAACCCAAAGTGGACAATCTCCTCTCCTCAATCCTTAATCACACGTTTCTTCATAAAAATAATATGTCACTCCTTTGCCATAGAACACAATATACACTTGTTTCAGGGATTAGGAAATTAGTATAATTTAAAGGAGGTATTTATTGCATCTACCACAGGAAAGTACACAAAATTAATTTCTATTTGACATTTTTTTCTGAATATTTTGTTCAAATCAACTATAATCTTTTTCCATATAAAATGTTAGTGCAAACAGTAACAGCTATATTTACATTCCACTAATTGAATAATTTCATTAATTAACTAAAAAGTATAAATCACTAATTTCTGTAAATTGCTTAAAGCTAAGTATCAACTTCTGCTATTTTTAGACTTACATCTTCAACTCTCCCAAAGTAGAGTTTATTTGAATTTGTTTTTGATACAATTCATTCTTCATGAAAATTATTTATGTAGCTTGCTGAGAAATGTAAAAAAAAAATAAGGTAATAATCTAATGAAAGTATATTGTATACATATGTCTGCAAGCCCAGAACATAAATTATATGTAGATAATATCTGAGTCTATCAAAATACTATCAAAATTACAACTAAAAAATTACTGAGAATAAATTTAGCAAAAGATGTACACAAGTCTGAAAAACTAGAATATATTTATGAAAAATGGAAATAAATCTCTGTTCATGGATCAGAAGACTTAATATTATTAAGATGACAATGCTCCCAAATTGATATACAGATGCAAAACAATCCCTATCAAATTTCCAGCTTTCTTTTTGTAGGAATCAACAAGTTGATTCTTACATTTATAGGAAAATGCAAGGGACACAGAATAACCAACATAATTTTGAAAGTGAAGGAGAAAATAGGAGAAAAAGTGAAGGAGGATTCACACTTTTTGATTTCGAAATTTAGTGCGAAGCTATGGTACTTGTGTGAGTGTGGTACTAGCATGTGGCTAGACATATAAATAATAATATAAAATTGAGAGTCCAAAATAAACTCTTATGCTTATTGTCAGCTGATTTCTTAGAGAATGTTAAGGTAATTCAATGGGGCAAGAAATAACTTTTTCAACAAAAGATGTAGGGACAACTAGAAATCTATATGCAAAAGAATGTATTTGGCCATATCAAAAAATAACTACAAAGGGGTCGTAGACATAAATATACGAGCTATAACTTTAATATTCTTCATAGAAAACAGAAGTAAATTTTCATGACCATGTGTTAGTCAATGGTTTCTTAGATATAGCACTGAAAACACATGACAAAATAAAAAGTAATTTTATATTGGATTTTATCAAAATTGGAACTTTTGTGATTCAAGATATACCTTTGAAAAAGTGAAAAGAACACCCACAGAAGGGAGAAAATATTTATAAATTATATATATGATAAGGAAATTTTACTCAGAATATATAACAAATATGTTCAACTGAAAAATAAAAAAAATAAATTGCCCAACTGAAAATTATCAAAGGATATAAATAAGTGTCCATTTAAATAAGATATACAAATATCCAATTAGCTATAAAATGGGGTTCAAAATTATTAGCCATTAGTAAAATACAAATCAAACCTACAATGTGATATCATTCACACACGCAGTAGAATGGCTATAATAAAACAGATAGGGAAATAATAAACATTAATGAAGATGTAAAAAAATTGGAACTATAATGTGTGTGTGTGTGTGTGTGTGTGTGTGTGTGTGTGTGTGTGTGTGGTGTGTATAAAGATGGCACAGCTGCTTGGAAAACAGCCTGGCAGTTTTTCAAACTGTTAAATATGAAGTTATTATTATACAGCAATTCCATCTTAAGTATATACTTGACAGAAATAAAACATATGTTTACAGAAATATTTGCATACAAATGTTCATAGTAGCATTATTCATAAGAGCCAAAAAGTAGAAATAACCCAAATGACCAGTAATTGATGAATGAGTTTCCAAAATATGGTCGATTCATGCAATAGAATATTATTCAGCAATAAAAACATGGAGCATTGACACCTCCTATGGAATAGAGAACTTTGAAAAACAGTATGCAAAGTTAATAGTTATAAAAAAAACACCGTATGACTCTATTTGTACGAAATGTCCAGAATAGGCAAGTTTATAGAGACAATAAGATGTTAGTGGTCGCCTATGCCTGAGGGTGGAGGATGAAGGTATGAAACATGACTACTGATGTCTATAGGGTATTTTGGGGAGGGTGATGAAAATGTTTTAAATCTACATGTGGTAATGGTTCCAATGACTGTGAATGTACTAAAAGCCACTGAATTGTAGACATCAAATAGACTAATTTTATAGTATGTGAACTATTTTAAATCTGTTAAACATGCCACTTTAAAAATTTTAAACTTAAAGAAAACTTCCTAGGAGAAAATTTTGAATATAAAATCATTTACAAAGGATGATATAAAATACAAATTGAAAATAGACTTTTCTTTGTTTCTACTTTGTGTCTTGATTTTTTTTTTTTCCTGTAGGTTCAATCAGGATGAGGAATAAGAAACAGAGCAGAAACTGACCTCGTGGGAAAAGCTCTGGTAAGAGGGGAAATTTGAAATTCTCCCAGGGGCATAGTGTCCAAAGTTGGGTCATAAAACATTGTCAAGATGTGCAAATGGATAGTTGATGTGAGAAGAATATCAAAAATTGTTTTGTTTATTTGTTTAAATCTGAAAACAATAAGCCTTTGTCTGAGTCTGTGTGAGAGATAGCCACCTTTTATAAATAAGCCGCCTCATGGTCTATGAGAAACCTGGAGTGCAGCATGGTGAAAACTGTATTTTTGTTCACTTGTAGTTTACTGCCAATATATTCCAGATTATGTAGATTTACATTTCACATCACCTAACTTTAATGAACCTAAACCTTACAGAAAGCAAAATTGCCTAAAATAATTCTTGTAAAGAACTGCTTCATGTAAGCACAAGTGAATAAAAAGCAAACTGTAGTGCTGACATAAACCTTACTAAATGTTCTCCACTAGAAATATCATGATATTAAAACAAAAATAATCTAATCAGATTTAATAGAAATTTTACCTAGAAAATTTGAAGTTAAGGAAAAGCTTATGATATATCAATTGATTTAGCTGCTTTGATTATGAAATACAATTTATAAATTAAATTTACAAATATATAAAATGTATTTGATTCATAATTTGTAAATAATCAAATGTAAAACATAATTTAAAATCATAAGCTTTTAGATTATTATCAATATGGTTATTTAAAAATAAAAAGTAATAATTATTATGATACTTAATAATGCTTTGTAATGAAATGAGAAATAGGGATGGTGATTAACTCTTCATGTGGTACTTCAGATGAGTTTACCAAACACAACAACTCTACATTATAGAAGGTGGCAAGTGACAATTAAGCAATATGCAATAGAGATTTTGAAAGAGAAAAGAGATATTTAATCATTCCTTTCAAAACCAGGGAGACAGTTTTTACAGATAATAATAAAGGAATTCTTTCTAAAAGAATTTATGTTAAGTAGAAAACATTTTTTTAAATGTATGTCTGAAAATGTTTTCATTGTTCTGCAATTTAATATTTAAAATTATGTCAAAGTTCAAATATAGGAATGAAGAGGTGTGTTCCAGGGAAAAAAGCAGAAAACTCGGAAACATTTTCTATTCTATGTAAAAATTTTCCAGTTGGTTTTGGTAAAGCGATAAATATAAAAGTTAACATCACTGAGAGAAAATTTGGCATAATGGAATATAATAGGCAAATGATACCCTTCTTTCATTTGGATATATATAACTTTCTTGTATTCTTTTCCTTTATGATCACCATTTAAACAAATATGGAAATAAAACTTGGATATTGGAGCTTTAAATGCAATATAAAAATTGTGAAATCAAAATTTTAATAAATTATAATAACTAATATAGTGAATTCAACTGCAAAATGATAACATATAAATTTAACATTAATAAATATCATTAAATTAATATACAATCCATCCTTATCCATTACATGTTTCTGTATGACTCATATTTATACTAGTACAAAAATAATAATGTTTATAATTAAATGTTTAAAATTTTTGCATATGAAAACACAAAACTGAGAGTGATAGGCTACATTTTTATCCCCAAATTTTCATTGCTCCTCCCAGAGGGAATTATATGTCTATGTCTATTCAATCCACCTTTGCCGTGTGATTTTGGATAATAAAATATGAACAAAATTATACATAAAGAAATTTAAAAATTTAATAAGATGATTATCATTCTCTTAGGGGTGTTATGAGAAATTATCACAAACTTTCAGCCTAAAACAAGATACATGTATTCTCTCACAATTCTAGAAGTTAGAAGTTTGAAATCAGATTAGGTTCCTTCTGGAGGCTCTGAGGAACTGTGGTGTACCTACCTCTCTCTTACATAACCTTCTGCTCTGTGTGTGTCTCTGTCCTCTCTTCTTTCTATAAAGACACTGGTCACTGGATTTCAGGACACATCTAAATTAAGGATGATTTCATTCTGAGATTTTTAGCTAATTATATCTGCAAAGGCCTTATTTCTAAATAAAGTCACATTGTGAGTTTTGGGTAGACATTAATTTTAGAGGGAACCCTATTCGACCTAATAATAATAAGTAATCAGTATTAGTTTGCTACGGCTGCTATAGCAAATTACTAGAGATTGGCTGGCTTAAAGAACAGAAACAATTTTTTCCCACAGTTCTGGAAGTAGAAGCCCAAGTGTAGGGTTACTCAGAACACAGCCCCTCCACATACTCAGAAGACTGACAGCTGTTCGGCCAGCAGCCAAGAAAGGCAGTGCACAAAGGACTTTCAGCAGTGCCTGCTCCCAAGAACATTTCCTGCTGCTCCCATGGACGTTATCTGCTCCTATAATCTAGCAGTACATTTTGCTCCCATCCATCTGAGAAGGTGGCTTCTCCCACTATGAGATAACCTCTCCCTCTGTTTGTGGTCATAAAAAATTCTGCTTGCACTTGGTCAGTAGCAATTTTTCTTCCTGAAGATCTGACCAGCCACTGTTGAAGCTTCTCCGCCTCTGGTCTTTTGGAGATCGACTTCAGTGTTTCTTCTGGAATAGTCAAACCCAGGTGCAAGTTCCAGGCCTGAGTCTCCAGTGTCACTGGAGAAGTCGGCATTCCAAAAAAGTTGACATTCCAAAAAAGTACTCCAGTTTAGTCAACCTTGAGGAAGGGGAAGAAAACACCTGATAGGGGTCTGCTGAAAAGAATCCCTGGATGGGCCTCTGGGTCCATGTTGTTTGAGGTGGCAAGCTTTTTAGATTCTTGAGGCCCACCAAGGGAATGGGGGGATGTCCCCAACACACCTATGGGCTTTTTACAGGTTTTACTGAAAATAGGGGAATTGTGGTTTTTAAAAAAGTAGCTGCAGGCCAAGCAGCAACAGTGAGATGGCCCTTCTTGAGGAGCTGTGCGAGGATACCACTAAACAGTTGCGGGCTGAGGAAAGGATGAAGTGGAAGCAGAAATAATGCTAGAAAGAGACCTGCAAGTACACCAGCCAATAGCAAGGATATTCTGGGATGACGGTTAGAACAGATTAGTGAACAACTGCAGGACCTAGCCTGCTGCTTTGTAAAGGTTTGAGGGCAAAAGCTAATGAGAGATCGCATGCAGGCAGTATTGCACATTGAATTGAACCCCAGTAAGTGGGATTCCATTGCAGAAAGTGAGTCTGAATTAGATGAGGAAATAGAGGTATCCCTCCCAGAGGGAGCCACATATGTGTCTCACAAATGCCTTGTAATTGTTCAGAAACTAAAGGCTCAACAAGAACGCCCTGAGGGTCAAAATCCAAGGACCCTGCCTCCTTTTCTTAAACATCTATACACCTCTGCCCAGCCATATACATCAGCGGAGTTGGTAGAGCTGGCCACCAAGTTCTGCCAGAAAAGATTGGAGTCCATCGTTGGGTGGCTACTCTACCTCTGGGACACTGGGCGAACGGCATAATACCGTCTGGGGATGAACTGACGCAAATGGCCTCTGTCACCACTCACCCTTCATTGTACCAATGCATACATGGGGCAATCCAATATGCAAAAATGCATCACTGCTTATTGGCTTATGGAGGGTTGCCATGGGGTTTGGCCAAATGAAGGTGATTTGCTGATGGTTCAGCTATGCTGGATGTCTACACCAGAACGACAGGTGTTCCTTAGGGAGAGGGGAATGTGGCATGTTATTTACGTGGAACCATTTGAAGGCCCTGTTGCGGTGCCGTTTTCTACAGGTATGCAGGACCACATTATGCAGTTAGCCCCGATGGCTATTGTGGTATTTGGGTGCCCATTCTGTCCCCCTTGGTGGGGAAATCCAAGTGGCAATCCAGGCTGTTGCCCATTTGGGGAAAATAGAACCAGACAGGCAGAATCAGGAGGCCTGAAGGGTTCAGGGATAAAAAAGAAAGTCAACTGCGGGTGTGCAGGTGGAAAGTAAGGATGGCTGGGTAAGGCGTCTGGAAGACAATTATGAATGGATATGATAAGGACTGAAGTCGATCTCCAAAAGATTGATAAACCAAATACAGTACTGGTAGCCCTGCAACAACAGGTTAAACTGAAACAAAAATTATGGTCCCTGATTGACAGGCAGGCGGCTGTCCATACCTTGGAATGGACCTCAAGTGGAGGACACTCTTGACCCTTGACTCCCTGCCTGGATGACTTTTTGTGGGACCACAACACATCTAAAATATTCACTCAACAGTCAATATCAACAATGCACCGTCACTGTCCTATTGATGGGATATTTCCATAGCCCCACTATCTGCCACAGTTTTGTGGCTGAGGATTTGACTGGCTGACCTAACCCCTCCACCATACAATTGTATCATTATACTGATGATGTCATGTTAACCTCTGATTCTCTTTCAGACTTACAGCAAGCCATATCCTGCTCCACCCCCCTTTTCCAAGCCTCTATAGAACTGGCAAGGACAAATTAAATACTTCTAGAGGTTACAAAATATATTCATAAGTTTCCAATCTAAAGGTTGTTAATAATTACTTTCTAACTGCCATTAGAAACTGAGGTCTCTAAGAGTTAAAAATTCATATTACAATTAAAGGGAAATGTATATGTTTAGTAACAGAAGGTATAAGATATAGATTTTTTTTTAAAGAAGATTAAAAGAAAATAGTTTAACCTAAAGTTGGTTAAATTTAAATGACTAAGAAGAGGCAAACTGAAAAAAGTTGCAGAAGACCTGTAAAGAAAAATCTGGAAGGAGGAAACTTTATATATTGTCAAGCTAAATAAGATTGGAAATATATTTAAATGTCAAAAGCAAGCTAATACAAAATAAGAGTTGTGCTTTCTCCCTCCTCTGCTAAATAAGGCAGTTTCTGGGACGATTGGTTTGCTACTGAGATTACGGAAAAGGTTTCTGCCTGAATAAAACAAAGATTCTGTGTTTTATCAAAATAATTTTCCATGTTTTATATTGTTTTAATCAGCCCTTTGGCTACTTAAGAAAATTGAATCTACACAATAGTAAGAATTAAGTTTTGCTAATAATCATGCAGATTAGAGAGTTTCTTTTCATTCCTACTTATTCTTCCAGAATCCAAACACTTTTAATGAGTAAGTATCCTTACTCTTGTGGCAATTTGATTATTTGCATAAGTTCAGTAAGAATCTGTTCTCTTTATAACTAGTTTTTAGTCAACAAGCCTTTGATCGGAGGGTCCATATTAGGAGGAATGCAGAGACTCGGATGTGACCGAAGAACTTTAAGGAATTAAGATGGATTTATGGAAGCCAATAAAAACCTTTGGAAATATTGGCCTGGTACCTTTGCTCTCATGGTTCCCAGCACCCTTCCCATGGGAGTAAAGAGTCTACTTCTTTGGCAGGTGCAGGAACCACAAGATATTTTAGAGATTTCAAGAAAAGAGGAGCTCACTCGAACCTATAGATATAGCAGATATCCTCTGAGGGCAAGTCTTTGCCTTGGCTTTTCTGGCCCTGTGAGGCCTTTTAAGTTTAATCCGAAGTTTCCTTGTAAAATTCCAGCATAGAAGAATTAGAAGTGACTATCTGGTTAATTAATATTCTTGCCGGGCTTATGGAAATGACCAGGCCAAGTTTATTACAGTAACTTATTTTTCAAATGAATGAATTTGGCTATCTTTGGTAAAAATAGGGGTAGTTGGAGGGGAAAGACAAAACACATTTCAATAAAAATTTAAATATACCTATGTGAACATTAGATTCTTATGCTATTCATTGTCTTCTGGGTTTTACTTTATTTTCTACTTGTAAATTAGACTGGGTCCTGAATTCCTTAGTTTTCTCTAATACCTGTCTGTGGCTCTTCAAACATGTTTTTAATTTGTAATTTTTCTCTTATCCTTTAACCAATAATTATTGGAAACTATAACTACTTTTTCCAAGCCATGCAAGCTAAAGATGGACAATTCGATATAAAATTTGAGAGATTGCCACAACGGCTAATGTTTGAATAATCTCAGTGACTGGTGCTGTGTGGACCACACAAAGAGTTTGCCCTGACATCTGAGGACATCATCAGGGATGTTTCAAGTAGTAGGAGATGCTTCCAGACTTATATTTAGAAATCTTTACTGACATCCTTACAAACTCAGAAGCTGGTTTATAATTTGCTTTGATTATTAAGCTTTATTTTTCTATTGTTTTCATAGGCATAGGAGGAGTCTATACACCATCTAATACAACCTACTAAACCTACAGTATTACCTTTAGGGAAGCTAAGACTCAAATAAAAAGAATTGTGCTTTTGTATTCATAGCAAACCAAAAACTAACAATACATTCAGTTGAATGTAGGACAGTTTCAATCCTGTAACCCCTGAACACTGCCCCTTTTTAGGAGAAAGCAACTGAAGTGCTTTACCACTCTTCCCTCATGATTGAGGAATAATCAAGAGACTGGGGGGAATTGTAACAGAAATTATAGCCTCAAGTGTCGCAGCACTTGGAGCAAAACCCCTACCCACTTGGTAGCCCTTCTTGGGCTCTTAGGGCCGTTACTTGGTAACAGGACTGCTTGGCTTATGTATACTGTTAGGGTTAGGGTGTAGTCTTTTCTGTATTTATGATATATGGATGCGATATGCAAATGCTCTAACCACTCAGGGACCTCCTGTTCAGAAGAACTGATGCAAAGACTATGAGTTGGAGGAACTATGTCGGGGTGAAGTGTAGGCTTAACTCAGAACACAGCCTCCCCCCCTCCCCAACCCATACTCAGAAAACTGAGAGCTGCTCAGCCAGCAGCCAAGGAAGGCAGTATACAAAGAGCTCCCAGCAGTGCCTACTCCCAAGGATGTCTCCTGATATCCCGTGGCTGTTATCTGATCTTATAACCAAGCAGCACATCTTGCTCTTATTCGTCTTAGAGGGCGACTGCTCTACCTATGAGATAACCCCTCCCTCTGCTTGTGTGCGTATAAAACTTTGCTTGCTCTTGCTCTTGGTCAGCAGCTTTATTCCTGAAGCTCTGACCAGCCACTACTGAAGCTTCCCTGCCTTATGAGTTATAAACAGCATTTCTCACCTCTCTGGTCCTCCTGGTGGTTCTTCTGGAATAGCCAAACCCAAGTGCAAGTTCTGGCCTGGGGCTTCTGCATTACACCAAGATCAAGGTGTCCGTAGGTTTGGACTCTTGTAAGGCCTCTGCTTGGCTTGCTGATGGCTATATTCTCACTGTGTCCTCACATGCCTGCATCTGTGTTTATATTTTAATCTTCTCTTCCCATAAGGATATCAGTCCTATTGGCATAAGGCTGACTCTCATGACCTCATTTGAACTTAAACTTAATTAAAGGTTTTTGAAGTCCAATCACCAAATACAATCACATTCTGAGATGCTGGGGGTTAGGACTTCAAATCTGAATATTGGAGGAGATACAATGCATCCCATAGCATAACCTAAAGAAAATAAAAAATTGAGCAGAAACTTGAAGAAATAAAGATATATTAGTAACCAATAAACATATGAAAGAGTTTAATGTCAATAGACATTCTGAAAATATCTATTAAATACTCATAATGTAAACTTATTGTTTTAGCTCTAACATATAAAGACCTTGGAAAACATCACTTTTATTCCATATACAAATGTTATTGCATTCCATACAAGAGAAAGCTGAACAAATAAACAACTTTTCTTGGACATATTGGAGAACTGAGGTTGTAGGGCAAAACACCACCGTGAAAATACTGAGATATGGGTGACTCAAATTACTCATGTGAGACAGAAGGTGTTGGAGTCATGAACTGATAGAAACGTGGAATGGAAATTTTGATGAATTGATAAGATTGTGTATGGAATAGCATAAGAGTAAGAAGCTCCTAGAAGCCTCAGCTTAGGGAGGGAGGCCCAACTTTTGTGCATTTTGCTTCCTGGACTCCAGTAGGTTTGTACACTGAAGATCCAAAAAAGACCCTCTCATTTTTGCTTTGATAGGAAGAGGGGAAGAGTAACTGTTGTGAAAAGCTGGCTACCTTATCTATAAAAAGGGCTTACTCGCCAAGGGTAAAGGACTTTACTAATTTCTTAAGTCACTTGGGGGATGGGAGCTCCTTTCACTCAAGCTCCTTTTGGCCTTCCTGTCTCACCTAAGGATGCAGGGGTAAAACAGAAAGAAAGAGTACTGGAAAAGTACCCAAGAATGTCAGAGATCAGAGACACACTCACAAAGAGACTGAGATTTCTTTATAAAATTACAGAAAGCTTCCCCTTCCCTCCATCTTACTATCACACCAATAAGGCACTTGTACATCAGTAGTTGATTAAAGTAGACAAGGCTGCAAGATGCAGACTTACCTGAGAAGTTCTCAGGGAAACTCAACATCAACAGGAATTCAAACAAGGACACTAGAAAAATTTGAAGCCTCTGGCATTGTCTACATTACAATAAACATTAAACAGTCAACTAACTCCTAGTCAGATTAACAAATATCCTCACACTAAAGGTTTATCTACTTCAGTTCCTATTATATGATGTGATTGTATATCAGTTCCAATTACACATTTAAGGAGTAGGACAATTACACTGAAAGACTCTGAAGACCTTGATACTACAAACATTATCTTTTGTGTATTCAAAGAATCACAGCCTTGGAACCATGGGATAGGCCATGCATATTATCTGAAACATATTGAACTAAATAGTGATTTCATTACAATTTTATGACTCATGCTTTGAGACGATAAATGATTATTGGCTTCCTTACATATACTATACTGACAAGCTGTGTTAGCACTCTAACATTCTTGTGTTAACTTCAATGATGAACGCATATCTTCTTAATTGTTAGAATATCTTTATTATATGTTGTTTTTTTGTTTAGTAATAGAAATTATGACATTTGATGAATATTTTACGAAATTACTATTGTTGGCTTTGTAATGTATATGGCATTCCCCTTCATAGTAACAAAGTAACTATGTAACATAGTAACAAAGTCTACCATTTCAAAATTGTATTAAGCAGTGTTCATTTTCTTAACCAATAAAATTTTCCTCAAAGGTTGCCAAACTCTGAATATCTCAGAAAATGATGTGAACTCATATGAGTAAACTAGTTGTGAAACTAAAGCCTAAATTAGATATCAGGCAATATAGTCCACAGTTAAATGAATTTCTAAAGCCTTTAGCCTCAGCAAGAGAAACTGACAAAAGGGTCTTCTCCCAGAAACATATAGACCATCACCCTGAACAAACCCCTTATTACATGTTCTTATGACTGACTCAAATGTCACCATCAAATCTTTTTAGATTCTGCTTCCTTTAGATGGCAGTACCATTAAAATCTAGAAATTATATTCCCACAGCTGAATTACCGCTCGTTTCTAATGATGGTCAAGAGAGAAGTGGAAGCTCTAGGGTATGCTGTCAAAGCTCAAGTATATTTTATGATTGGAAGGGTTTTAAATGTTGCAGCATTTGTCAATGTTCTTCAATATTTCAACATCTGTTTTTTAAAACCTCAGATTCCTTGTTATTACAAATGACAACATTTCATCTTTTTTATAGCTGAGTAATATTCCATTGCATATATGTACCACAGCTTCTTTATCTAATCCTCTACTGAAGGACACTTCAGTTGTTTCCATGTCTTGACTGTTAATAGCGCTGCTATGAACAGTGAGGTGCATATGTTCTATGGATAAATGTTTTCATTTTGGGGGGAAATAAGTAAGACAGAAAAAGTTGAGAACCATGTAATTTCATTTATATATGGGATATAAAACTGAAAGCAATAAATAATAAAACAAACAATCAGAGACTCATGGACTTGGACGACAGTTTAATGGTTACCAGAGGGAAGTGGAGGGATAAAGGTAAAAGGGTGTCGAATATATGGTAACAAAAAGAAATTTAACTTTGGGTGATGAACACACAATGCAATATACATAAGATATATTATTGAATTGTACACTTGAAATCTATATAATTAGCCCGTGTCACTTCCAATAAATTGAATAAAAATGAACAAACAAACAAACAAATAAATAGATAGATAAATAGAGCCCCGGTTCCTGGATCTTGCACTAGAAATCCAAACCCAGATATAGAATCAGCTTCTCAAAGGGAAAGGTCTTATATTTTTAAGACACACGAGGATACTCATGTAGCCTGTTAATGAACTGGTGTTCAAAACTGCTATTCTGTATCCACCCAGCAGTGCCTCGTTATCAGAAGGCACTGTCTCCAAATGTGAGACTGGAAATCTGTGATATACTGACTTTTCTCTCAGGAGATAGTTAGTTCTCTCTCTCTCCTCTCTGATCTTTTTGTAAATTATGTATCAGTGAAATATTCTATCATGTCTGAATTTCTGATTGTTACTTATGCAGTTATGACAACTTTGCCCTGAATAAATGTGTATAGCTCTCATAACATTTCTTTTTACTAGATAATTGGACTGAATACAAATGTAACTAAACCAGAAAATCCCTATGGAGAAAAGTAGTTATATGCAATCTTTTTATTTCTAGAATGGTACCAAAATATCACAGTGCAAAATAAAAGGGGGAATTTAGAAGAAATAAAAAGCAAACTTAACTAGACGCTTTGCCTATGGCCTAGGGGGAAAATATAATGTGTTTGAAATTAAATAGACTTTTAATACTGATTTTTTCCCCACTCCTACCCACCAGAGAGAATTTATTAGCGATAATAATTCTTTACACTTACAGAGCATATTTCACTTTCCAAAGTACCTCTCCATGAATTATTTAATTTCTCAGAGGTCAATATATACCTTACCCATATTGAACTTCGTTATCTAAATTCTATTCAGAGGCTTCAGGGCTCAGGTTTTTGCATCCGGTATTTCCAATGTTCGAAATGGTTTTTTGTTTATTTGTTTCTCCATACTTTTCCATGTTTGACTAGTTCCTACTCTTTCTTAAGGTTCTAACCTGCATCTGGTTCAGAATCTTTTGTGTTTGATCTTACAGAATGGTGAATTAGACTTTGTTTGCACCCTGTTTTTATCCAACATTATAATTTTCCTGTCCCTAGTCAATTTAGCAGTGACTCTAAGTTCTTTACAAACTGAGACTGAGATCTGTTCACCATCTAGTCTAGCATTATATTGGTCAATTAAAACACACTGTATAAAATGTTGAAAAAAATGAATGAATGAATGAATGAATATTAATAAATGAATATATATTAACATTCTCTTTGAAGCTAAGTATAAATTAAGTCTTAGTGAAGTAAAATTGATGATGTACGGTAATATAGCAAACATACAGCTCAGACAGAAATTTCCTGAGGACATTTTCCAAAGGGAAGGGATGCTGCCTTATTTAAATTGGGTTCTGAGTGCACTGTGAGAGAGAAAGAACATATATTATCATCTCAATTTTGCAAAAGAGGAAATTGTGACAAATGACATTAAGTGAGAAATTGAACTGTTTTTATATGAGTTTCCCAAAAGCCAAACCTGAGGTAAAGATTTGGGTGTAGGTAATCCTGGGAATTATCTTTACAAATTTATGTGTGGTTCCCAATCAGAGAATCTGACTATAGTAAGTCTGTAATTACATTGTTTAACATTTTAGTAATAAAAATAACAGTCATGGAATATAACATTGATCAAATACTTTTTATGTTCCAGTTACTGTGCAAAACATTTTAATGGCTTATCTCATTTACTTTTCACAATAATCATATTCAGTAGTTAATATTATCATTATTATTTTATAGAAGAGAAACTGAAGCTTAGAGAGTTATTTTATGGTGGATAGTACATGCCAGATAGAAGTGCTAGCAGAAACCATTATTCCTTTGTTAAGCCCTCCTCTGACCCAGCAGGCAGATATAGGCAGGTGCCTTAATTGAGTCTCCATAAATCTGGCTAATATCATTTTCCCTGTCCTAGTGATTCCCTGATACATCCCTATCCAATTTGCATGCCCACCCAAGCAGCTTCCAGTGGATTCTCCATACAAACAGCCTTGCTCTTGCTGTAAACTTTCCTAAAGGCTCTCAAAAGTTAACAAACTCCAAATAAACAACATCTGACCTTTGTGTGCTCTTTACCTCTTACTGAGCAGCTCCAAGCCCAGCATTAGCAGCAGCAGCCCCAGTTTGAAGCCTAGCCTCTCTCCCAGGCACCTCCAAGCCCAGCACAAGTGGCAACCATTTGCAGAACACTTTTGTAGCTCATAGTAAATGGTTCCAGGAGCTGAACTTGGCCTGCAACATAGCCACTCTCATGAGGCCCCAGAAACAACACATCTGGTGGTCAGCTTCAGACCACACCAGAATACCACCCAACCACTTCCCCAAAAAGCACACCCAAAGGGCAGACTGAGCAGGCAGGCACCAGAGCCTTGCTAAAGTGAATATTGCTCCATAAGGTCAGGCCCTGAACAACAGCTCCTCCACTGTAGGCATGGTCTGTCCTCACAACCAATCAGCTGAAAGTTCAATCCTGCCCATTTGCGTGCACACAACAATCAAGACTCAACTACAACAGAAGAGTACACACAAAACACCAAAGGGACACATCTGGAGCATTTGGCTCAGGAGACCAAGGAAACTGCACAGCTGGCTCCACAGGACACCTACTACCTAAGGACATTCTACCAAGGCCAGGAGACCTGCAGGTCTAACTAATACATGGAAACAAATACAGGGAGCTAGCTATATGGAGGGACAAAGAAATATGTCTCAAACGAAAGAACAGAACAAAGCTCCAGAAAAATAGCTAAACAAAATGAAGACAAATAATCTAACTAATGCAGAGTTCAAAATATTGGTTATCAGAATGCTCAATATTTCAGTGAAAACTTTAGCAAAGAGATAGGAAACATAAACAACCAGTCAGAAATGAAGAATACAATAACTGAAATAAAGACTACATTAGAGAGAATCAATAATAGATTCGATGAAGGAGAGGATCAAATTAGAAATTTGGAAATGATGATAACAGAAAGCACCCAATGAGAACAGCAATAAGAAAAAAGAATCCAAAAAACGAGGATAGTTTGAAGGGCCTTTAGACAATATCAAGCATAGCAACATTTGCATCATGAGGTACCAGAAGAAGAAGAAGAGAGAGCAAGGAATTAAAATCTATTTGAAGAATTAATGATGGGAAAGCTCCCTAACCTGGTGGAGGAAATAGACATATAAGCCCAGGAAGCACATCGATTCCCAAATAAGATGAACCAAAAGTTCTACACCAAGATATATAATAATTAAAATGTCCAAAGGTTAAAGACAAAGAGATAATCTTAAAAGCAGCAAGAGAATCTTAAAAACATTTAGTTACCTACAAGGGGGCACCCATAAGACTGTCAGCTGATTTCTCAACAGAAACTTTGCAGGCACACAAATATTTAGTGTTAAAAAACTAGGATCTACAACCAATATTTCTCTACTCAGCAAAGCTACCATTTAGAATCTAAGGACAGATAAAAGGTTTCCCAGTCAAAACAAAGCTAAAGAGTTCATCACCACCAAACCAGTATAACAAGAAATGTTTAAGAATTTTTTTAAAAGAAGAGGAAGGAGAAGATAAAAATATTAATAATAAAATGACAATAACTACATATATAACAACAATTATTTTAAATGTAAATAGATACATTCTCCAATCACAAGACAAAAGGTGGCTGAATGGATAAGAAAACAAAATCTGCCTTATATACTGCCTATAAGAGACTCACTTCAGATCAGAATATATACATATACTGAAAGTACAGGAATGGAAAAGATATTTCATCAAAATGAAACTTCCAGAAAAAATCTGGCATAGGAATATTACAGTAGACAAAATAGAATTCAAAATGAAGCCTATAACTATAACAAAGATTGGCCCAGTAATCCCACTTGAGGGTATTTATTAAAAAAATTCCAAAACACTACTTCAAAGGACATGCACATTCGTATGTTTACTGCAGCATTATTTGGAGAATGGAGGCAACTTGGATATTTATCAGTGGGTCAATGGATAAAGAAGAGATGAATACATATATATATAATGGAATATTATTCAGCCATATAAAGAATTAAATTTTGTCATCTAGAGGATATTATGCTGAGAGGAGTAAGTCAGCCAGAAAAAGATAAATGTAATATGACTTCACTTTTATGTAGAATCTAGAGAACAGGATAAATGAATAAACAAAAGAGAAACAAGCTCATAGATACAGAGAGCATTTTGATGGTGGCTGTACAGGGGATTGTAGGGATCGGTAAAGTCGGGAGAGGATTAAGACACACAGATTGGAAGTTACAAGTAGTTATGGTGATGTAGAGTACAGCATGGGGAATATAGTTAATAGTATTGTAATAACTCTGCGTGGTGTCAGGTGGTACTGGATTTAGCAAGGTGATCATTTTGTCAGTTATATAAATGTCTAATCACTATGTTGTACACCTGAAATTAATATAATATTGTATGTCAATGGTAACAAAAAATAAAAATGTACTAAAATAAAAATTAAAACATAATATCTAATGATTTAGGACACAAATCTTATTTTTACATTTATAAAGTGTATGATTTATTAAATCTAAGTTTTTATATATATAAATAGGGAGTATAATAGTAAGTACTTCATAGGTGTTTGATGATTTAACTTGGTAATATATGCAACATGTGGCTGACATACATAATGTTCTATTAATGTGTTCTTTTATCTGGTTTATTTTTTGTCCAGATTACAAAGTCCGTAAAGGCTGGGGCCATATCCTCTTCATATATTCTTCTCAGTGTACAGCAAAACCTTTAATATTTATAGAATGGCTGATCAAATTTTTTATCCAGTTATTTAGTATTTGTTGTAATAGAAACAGAAATGAGTTCTCAGGCCAGATGAATTTATGCTCTAAAACCATTTAACTCTATAGTCCTTAAAATAACATTGCACTGATTAATCATTTATAATTACATATGAGTTATAATAATTGATGCAAGATTTATCACTGGCTCATAGAAATTTGTCTTTATATTTCCAACCTGGAATACTAGGTACATATGTCCCTGAAGAACAATTCTAAATCCCAAGATACCCCTGATATACCCATTTTTTTTCTTTGCTCCTCTTACTTCTACCCTCTCCTCAATTTTTTAAACTGATTTTTACTGTCACTGTTCATTGATATCTTATTTTCATGGCCTTTTATAAAAGAGAACACAGATTATAAAATTTTCCTTGATAAGAGTCTTTAATACAGCATCATTTTTATTTCTTACATTGGAGGAAGTGGTAGAGATAGGACAAATGATTAATATATTTCATGGAGAAATCCTAGGGAAATAAAAAAAAAAAAACTTACTCTTTTAGCTATGTGATCTTACTCTAGGATGGAAAAAAAACAAAGATGAATATAGATGCTAATGTCAAGACTTTGTTCATAAGACACAGAAAAAGATGCATTTCAGAGTAAAATCAGTTCTAGACTGTACTGGTCAATTTATGACAGCAGCAGGCCTCCATAGAGCTCTGGAATAAAGAGCCTGGGAACTTGACAGAGAATAATAAGGGTAAGGTTGAGGCAGAGGCCAGAACTGTGACAATGATTTAGGCAGTAAAATTTCTAATTTCTGTTATGTCGTATCAAAGCTAAGTGAGGTGAAAAGCCCAGCTGTGGGGTTCAGGCAATCCTAGCTAATCATGTGGCTAAAGACAGAAGAAAGGAAAACTTTACATAATAAGAGCAGAAGAGAAACACCTTTCAGATAAAGTTGTTTTCTGGTGGTGATAATATTTTTGCAATTTGATATGAGACAAGAATCATCAATGTAGATATTAATTTTTTTCAAACTATTACAAGTTTTAAAGGGCTGTAATTATGAAAGTCCATCTTCTTAACATTGCCAACAAATCCTTTATGATCTACAAAGTTGTTTCAAGATTAAATCGGGTTTTGGATTATGATCTCAAAATTAACAAAGTAAATTTTCTATGATGTATAATTGATATAATCTTTCCCCAATAATTAGCAATTGACTACAGTTTTAGCATAAGCTATGATACACTTCAGCAACCTTTGAATCTCTGTTCCTTTCTTTATCTGTGTATCATTAACTAAGTGATAATAAAACTAAACGTATGTAGAGAGAAGAGATTTAGCCTTTCATTTAGAGAATATTGGGCAGGTTTGACAACATAAGCTTTGTAAATCAAGGCCTTAAGAAAGAAGTGTGAGAGAGACGTAAGACACATATGTTGTGTATTTTTATTAGCAATATTACAAATAATTTTAAGTGTAATTACTATCTAACAATGGTTGGTTTAAAAAGAGTTTTCATAGTAAAACTATGCCATCTTTGATATCATATCAAAGTAAAGAAAAATTGTGGTAAATATGACTTGAAGTGTTAAATCTGACCATTAAATAAAAGGAAGTGACAGTTATTGCAATATGAATGTTTACATATGTGATTCAGAGAATGATAAAGCATAGGATATGTGATACAGAGCATGCAAAAAGCTCTGTTACTCCAAGAATATCTTCCTTGGCTTTCCTTTTTTCCCTTTTAATCCAAATTGCACTGGAAGCCTGCATTCTTCCAGAATAGTCAATTCCTAATGTCAGCCTGTCATGATAAAAGACCAACTGTGATATAGTTTCATGGGTCTCCATTGTACTTCAGTGATGCATATATAAATAACCTTTTGTATTTCTGTGGCATTATTTCCCCAAGGAGCTCAAAGGATTTAACAGGGCTCCTAAATCCTGTCAACATCACCTTTGAGGTGAGAGTAGAGATTCCTGACAACATAATTCACATATAGTTAAATATATGGCAGATTAAATTCTGTCACACACAAAGTAACCAGATAATAAACACCTCTTAAAATAGTATCGACCATTAATATAGGTATTAGTAGATTTGTTCAATTTCTTTAATAACTATCTATTTAAAACTTGTCTGGGATACTATGTTGGACATATTTACCCCTATGCTCTGACACTATTCAACTATTGTTGAATAGCTACCACTTATTATCTACCATGAGTGATTCATTGAGCTAAATGATTTTTTTAATGCATTCTTTGTAATTCTTTACAAGAAACATCTGAGGTAAATTTATGTATGAGAAATCACAAGTTTTCTCATATTAGGCTGCCAAATTCACATAGCTAGGAAGTCTTGGTGGTGCTGAGAATCAAACTTAACTCTTTCTGATTCTAGAATTGTTCTTTTATCATTATGTAAAGCAGATCTCTACTGATTGGGGGGAAAAAATCACTTCTCCCAAATTAAGATTATAATGCCAGCTGAAAGAACAGATTTTCTCAAAGTCCTTTAGCAAATAATAATAAGCAACTAATAGAACATTACAGCTGGAAAATATATTGGGTCATTTAATTCTTTCAGAAATAATATAAAAATGTCAACAACATAAATTAAAGGTACTACCTTCTGTTTAAATGACTCCTTAGTTATAGATATATCAAGTGATAGATTGGTCCTGCTTACACCATCTTGCTTCTTAAATCGTCTGAAAATTGAAATAAAACTCAGTTTTAGGTATAAACTTCCAGTTATAAAATACATAAGTTACAGGATGTGGTATACAGCACAGAGAATATAGTCAAAATATAATAACTTCGTACAGTGACAAACGGGTACTCTATCATGGTGATCACATTATAAAGTTTATAAATGTCAAGTGACTATGTTGCGCAACTGAGATGAAAATAATATTGCATGTCAACTATACTTTAATTTAAAAATAATTAAAAAGAAATAGATAAAAAATTTTCAGGTTTACCTGTGATTTTTATATATAGGTATATATGAAATATATGTGTCTATCATCTACCTAGATTTATTAGAGGTTGTTATTATTTGTGCAGGAATTTTGACCACAGGTTTCATTATTTTAAACTGTATAAAAGTATTCATAGAAGATTAGGGACCTTTTATGACACTGGTTTCAAAGAATAGGAGTTTATAATTATACTTCAGTACCCCCGATGAAGTACATAAAGACAAGAGACACTATTAGTCTTTTTTTAAGTCACTGACTAAATATGAATAAAAATCATGAAAATCCATGACTTTACTCTCTAAAGTTAGTTCATTTTCATATTATCTTAATAGAGATAAAGTCTGGATTTAACTAACATCAAGTAAATTTAGATATCCCAAACAAATAAATATTTTTGCATCAATACTGAATACTTGGATTTTGTAGCTAATTCTCTACAATTATTGTGTACATGCTATATGTATACAATATGATGTAAATAATAAATATTAGTACAATAATTTAAAACCACCTGGTTATACTTAGTGGATTCAGAAACTTCCAGAATTCAAGTGCTATTTAAAGAGAGTTTATAATGATAATTGAATACTAGACCCTCTTTGAAATACATGAGAGCTCCCAGTAGTCTTATTAACTCTAATATTATTACTCTAATCTAAATAACAGGGTATAATACAAAATTGTTGTTTTGACTAATATTGTAAAATACTAATAACTATATATTATGGTAATAATACAAATTTTAATAAGAATATATTAATCTGTCTCTAATCATTTGATAATTGAAATATATATATATACTCTATCATTTAAAGATGTTTCTAAATGTGAGATTTTTTTAAATTGTGAGTTTAACATTTATTATCTAGGACTACAATTGTTTTCTAGTATTGGTTGTGTCTTTGTTATAATCGGTATGGATAATACAATATCTATATTGAGGTAAGAAAAATACAAAGAAAGCTTATGAATTAACTTAGTAACTATTTTATATACCTAATCAATTTGCTGATATGAAATATAACCTTTGTCAATTTCATATAATCTCTTCAAATTTAGTATTTTCCTCCATATATATTTATATATTTTTTCCTCTCTCTCTCTCTCTCTCTCTATATATATATATATATATATATATATATATATATATTTTTTTTTTTTTTTTTTTTTTTTCCCCTCCTGGTGTGGTGTCTAAGTTTCAGGAGGCAGGGTATTAAAGTGAGGAGTCATTTGCCATTGCTTGATGTCAGTCTATGCTGGCATTTGTTAAAAATTACATTATTAACCTAGTTTGTTTCATGGCTATTCTCAAACTTTCTCATTGGCATTCATTGGGATATTCATGTTCCCAATTGTACGGTACACACTGCTTTACACTGTAGCAAATTCTTATCGTAGTTATTGGCTACTTTTGCTTTTCTTTTTTCTTCTTAATAAATCTGTAAATATTTCTCAGAGAAACAGAAGAATTTAGTTACCTTCTAGAACAAAGGAGGCCATAAACAATTGACAGGATATCTCAGATGTAACTTACAGCTATGCGCAGTTTGTTAATACACCATTTTGGATGGTGGTGGATATGATGTTTAATTTTACTTAACTGGCCAAAGAGATGCCCAGATAGCTGGTAAGCATTATTTCTGGATGTTTCTGTGAGGATGCTTCTGGAAGAGATTAGCATTTGATTCAATAGACTGAATAAAAGTTGCACTCTCATCAATGTGGGCAAAAATCATCCAGTCTATTGGGGGTCTAAATGCAACAAAAAGACTAAAGAAGAGAAAATTCTTTCTTAATTCTTGAGCTGGAACATCCATCTTCTTTTGCTCTTAAACATCAGACTTCTTGGTTCTCAGACCTTCATACTCTGGGACTTAAATCAATTGCCGCTGGTTCTCAGGTCTTTGGAATTAGGTTAAATGTACCACCAGTTTCCCTGGTTCTCTAGCTTGCAGATAGCATATTGTCAGACTTCTCAATCTTCATTATTATGTGAGCCAATTCCTACAATAAATCTCCTCTTATCTACGTCTCTATCCCTATCATCTCTATCTCATCTCTATGTCTGTGTCTATTGCTATATCTATCATCTCTATCATCTATATCATTTCTACCTTTATCTGATATATATGTCAGATAAAGTGATATATATATATATATATTATATATATATATATATATATATATATATATATATATAACTGACTGGTGTCGTCAAGTACAAGGTGAGAAATAAGATACAGGTTTGTTCAGTTTCTTTGCAACTAAACTAATCTACGATTTTATTATCACCACCTTCAAAGTTTAGCCTGAGAGTGAGGCATTGTAATGTTCTGAGGCTCACCTCAGAGTTAAAATCAACTTTATTTTTGATTATATTTCTTTCTTATCCCACAGGAAAGAACAAGAAAATCAACAAGAGCTAAGGCAGTGGTCTACCCAAACTTATTTATAGGAGGCCCTTGACTTTGGAAGCTGGAATTCACAATATGGTTTGCTTATTTGATTGTGGCTTTGTTTTTGAGCTATGGTCTAACATGCCTGGAGAATGGAGGCCAAGATATACTTTGAGTGGTTGAAAACTGACCGGATAAATGAAGGGAAATAAATGATGATGCAGACAAGAAAATATATAAGTCTACATTAGTTAATGCTACTTAATTGCATCTTACTATATAATTCTTGAATTGGACATGTATTTTTTTTTATTTATAGCTAGTCATAATACATTGCCTCACCCATAATAGCTGTGATAAATATAAGATCAATTTTACCAATTTTATCTATTAAGAAAGTTTTACCCTTAAAGTTTGAGTGATGGTATATGTTCATTTAGTTAGAATTTGCTCATGAGAACAAACATCCCTCCTATTTCAACATTCTAAGCTTCAAGAGAAAAAATATATTCACAAAAACAACTTGGTTGATAATTAAACTAAATAGCTTAAAATATCTATGATCATAACTAATTTTATTAATGCCACAATATATAAATTACAGCTTTATATCTTATTATATCTAGAAAATAGTATTTAAAGTTTTCTATAAACTTCTGAAATTGCCATTTTGTCTTTACGATATAGTTTTCTGATCCAATTGAAAAAAATTAAATACAATTTTGTACTTAGAGTTCCATTGCTACAAAAAATAACACTTAATTGTATTAAAGATTATCTATGTAATGTTTTTGTGGCTTAAATTAATCATTTTGATTTTTATTTATGTTTGTGTGTAAAATATATTCTCATGTTTAGAGAAATTATGTAATATTTCACCTACTTAAATTTTCAGTCTGCCACAGATATTTAACCTGATGACATATTTTACCAAATTCAAATAAATTTTTCACATAATCCTCAGGCAGTTAAAGTAAGTTGGTTAGAATTTAATAATCATAGTATTGGAGTGAATACTGTGAGAAGCCATGCAGATTGTTCTTAAAAAATCTTATGACACAGAATTACTTTAGGCCATTATTTAAACAAATCTCCCTAAGTTTTTTCTACACAAACTCACAGACTGATTGATATGAAAGTGAATCATTAATGATATCAAAGTATATTATTAACTGCAGAGAAATAAATTTTAAGTACATATACATGGATCTTTTTTGAGAGCACTATAAATTAGTTATACTATGTTACTATTTTCAGAATTGTTATACTTCTGTCTTCTGATAGCACTGTTTGTTTATTTCCTCCATTTTTTGAATAAAAAATTCATATGCATTTCATTAAAGTGCGCTAAAATTAATATGATTGGACTAGCCCCCCTTTTTACCTCTCAAAAGTTTATTATGACAAAATAAAAAATGTATATAATTTCTACAAGCTAGATTAAAAGATTCTATCACTATTTGGTGAACAAAAAAGTATATTCTTTTTGAATGATATCTTCCCATTCCATTGCCTTAACTACAATGAGTTTTTAAAGGTCAAAGTACATAACAGTTGAATTTTTTAGTCAATTACATTACTGTATACCATAAATAAATGAGTGAAGTTTGAAATAAATATAATAGCACTAAATAAAGAAATACTGATATAAACTTAACAAAATAAGTGCATAATCTGTATGATGAAAATGACAAAACACTGTGAAAGAAATAAAATTATCTAAATAAATTAAAAGATACCTTATTATTTACATATTGGAAAACTTGATTTTGGTAAGATGCCGATATTCTCCAATACAGTGTCCAAAATACACTCACACAACACTGTCAATTGATTTTTGACAAAGATAAAGAGTCATTTCAATACAGAAATAAATGTCTTTTCATCAAATGATTCTGGAATGATATATTTATCCACATACAAAAAAAGATTCAAGAAAATAAACTTAAAATTAATTTATTAAGAAAACAAACCTAAAATTCATTTTGCTAAGATGTCAGACCCAAAGGGCTACTTGTTATTGGAATTCATTCATATGACATTCATGAGAAAAGCAAAATTAGATGGATAAGAAACACATCAGTGGTTACCAAGGGTTGGAGAAATGGGGAGTAGATGACTATAAGAGAAAACACAGACTAATTTTTAAGGTAATGAAATTATTCTTTTTGGTTCTGAAGTGGTAGAACCTTGCACTATACATTTTGTAAAAACCTTACAACTGTATGTCACAAAGAACAACTTTTAATATATACAAATTAAAAATAAATCAACCAGGAGTTTAGGGTCTTAGGATGGAATGTAGACTTTAACAAAAGAAATCAAATTATATCACAAATATAGAGCATTATCTCACTGAAGTCAGTGGGTAAATATGGAACTGACTTAAATAACTTTAAAAAATAACATTTCAATGAAAACTGTAAAATTAAAGGCAAAAGGAACTGCCCATAAACACTGTACTCTTTTATATGTATTCCGGGTCATACAAACAATTAAATGAATGGTGGATATTGAAAGGCTGGACCCAGGTTTTTCATTATCAAACAGAGAAATTAGAGATAAGCAATGGAGAAGACTGGCAGAAACTATATTCCACTGAAATAGATGTGTGTGTGTGTGTGTGTGTGTGTGTGTGTGTGTGTAATATATATAATGCATACTCAGATAAATATAAAAATAAAATAATTTAAATACGTGTTATATATGGTTATAATACATACATTTTCTAGCTTTGTCTGCTGAGAGGGCCTAAAATAGTGACACCTCAGTAGCTACAAGCCCATCTAGCACTAGGTTTCAGGAAGAATGATTGATTTAGGCCTGGGACAGAGAACTAAAAAAATGAGCTTGGGACATCTTTTTTATTTAGTACATTTAATAAGAATTATTCTTTAAATTTACCTAAATTTACCTAAGGTTTTGCGTTCAAACCTTAAAAACATTTCTAAGTAAACTGCACATCTATAGTACATTAATTTTCTCTAGATTCTGGTACAGTAGACAACTCTAGATTGATTCATGGTTTGGTTATTTGCTTTTTATTCTGATAATGAAGTTTTAGCATCAGCACCATAATAATGCAACAGGAACATTAACTTTTAGATAATATTTCATTTAGCTATTTTTTTCTTATCTATTAGAGAGCGCCTAGATTATGTCTTAGGGAATAAGACCATGTAAACTTAGCAAAAAAAATATGTTTATTTGCTATTATAATACCTGTACTTCAGCTATGTAAATGATCAGTTTGTAATGTAACTGATATGTCTCTTTCAACAGAGTGGAAATTTTGCTAAATGAAAAGGGTCATGTCTGTCAGTTAATTCCTAATGACTAGCTCAGTTCTGGGCATATAGCTTACAACTCAAAAAATGTTTTTAAAGAATTAATATCTAATAGTTCAAAATATACATATGTTTATATTAAGAAGAATATGGTACTATTATTTGATTACCTTTCCATAATAACCAATTAATTTCTTACATGAGATGAACAAAATTAAAACTACATTAATGGAAAACATTTCAATACCACAAAATTGCTAGATGTCCTTTAGAACACTTTTATAAATAAGGTCCCATATGGCATTCAATTAGAGGATCTTATCCTCTGAGAATGCAAGTCATTCCAGCAACAATCCTTCTGTGCTATTATGTCTGGGACATGAACATTCTTCTTGTGTACCCAGCTGCCTTAGTCTTCCCATATGGTCCTAATGTAAAATTAAGTATTTCTTATTTTTGAAAAAATTACTTTTCAGACACATTGGGATAATGCAATGTATTTCTCCATTTGAATGCTTGTGGGTTTATTATAGAGACTATTTAAATAGTCCAAAGGAAAATCATATAAAGAGTGAAAAGTGACAAGTTGATTAAAAACAACTGATAACATTTTATACGTACTCACCTTTATTTTATTTATTCATTTATTTATCTATTTATTATGTATCATTATCTATCTATTTATTTATTTATTTATGCGAGGCAACCCTTGGTTGACCTCACAAATTTCAAGGACCTTGTCAGCTTACAATCCCTTATATTTTTTATTTTTATGCCTACATCACCTACTAGGTGGTCTCCTGTACTTGCTTTTATTATGTTGTAATCATAAATGACTCTCAGAGATAGTCATAAAAAGCCAGAAAATTCATCTTTGGACCTTCAGAAAGACAACAGAGCTTTAGAAACAATCGTAATAATGATTGCTGTTGAAAACATCCACTATATACTTGAAACTAATTTAAATAAATAAATTTAATTAAAAAAAATCCACTATGGGATTGAAAATTGGTACAGTCACTATGAAAAATAGTTTGGTGTTTCCTCAAAAAATTAAAACTAGAACTACCTTATGACCCAGCAATTGCATTTCTGGGTATTTATCTGAAGAAAGCCAAAACACTAATTCAAAAAGATATATGCACCCCTATGTTATCTGCAGCATTATTTACAATAGCCCAGATTTGGAAGCAACCTAAATGCCCATCAATACATGATTAAATAAAAATGTAATACATATATACAATTGAATATTAATCGGCCATAACAAATTAAATGTTAAAATTTGCAATGACATGGATGGGCAGAGAGGGTATTATGTAAGTAAAATAGTCAGACAGAAAAGCAAATACCATATAATACCACTTATATGTGGAACTGACATAGGAGTACAGTAGGGCCCTCCTAAAAGCAGTCAAAATGAAAAATAGCCTTGAAAAATAGCCTTAACTGTTGGACCTGACACAAAATAGAGGCAATGATAGGGAAATTCCCAAACATGAGTAGAAGAACAGCTGGTGTGACCTAGAATTCACTTCTACTTCATTATCTGATCATTATAATAAATTTATATTGTGGTTTTGCCCCACGCCCCTTGTGGACAAACCAATGCATTATGATATACACATGCTCAGAGAGAAGGTTATATAAGAACCTTATCTATCAATCAAGGCTTATAGGGAAGGGCTACAGGGACAAGGGCATGGCTGGAGCCTTGCAGGCAGAATAAAAGAGCCCAAAGCAGGAGGCTTTGGGAGCTGACTGCTCTTGGCAGCCCATGCTTCTGGGAGAGTACTTTCACTTCAATAAAGCTAACTTGCTTATAGTTGTTGGGCATCTGCCTTCAATTCATTGTTCCAGATGCCGAGAACTGAGTACTGGGAGCTCCAGGACTCCCCAGAACCAGTAACAGAATCTAAAGAACAAAATAAATGAACAAACAAAATGGAAACAGACTCAGAGATACAGAGAACAAAATAATAATTGCCAGATGGGAGAGTGGTTGGAGGGCTGGATGAAAAGGTGAAGGGATTAAGAAGCACAAATTGGTAGTTACTAAATAGTCATGGGGATATGAAGTACATCATATGGAATATAGTCAATAATATGTAATAACTATGTATAGTGCCAGATGGGTACTAGACAAATCAGGGAGATCACTTCATAAATAATAAATGTCTAACCACTATGCTGTACACATGAAGCTAATATAAAATAATATTAATGTCAATAATAGTTGACAAAATTTTTTAAACAAGAAGTAGAAAAATGAATTCACAGCAATAATAGTCATTAGTATTTATTATGAACACATTAAGTGTGCCTGAAACTATGCAATAAACATTACTCACCCAGTTTCGTTTAATGGATGTTAACTTTTCTGAGTTACAGATAATACATTTATTTTATGGTTGAGAGTTCCCAGGGAAAGAGCTCCCCAAAAAGAAAACATAGAGGCTAGGAACAAAACTTGGGCATGCTCAAAAATTATAGCACAGAAACACAAACATTTGTAGGGAATGACAATGGGAAAAATAATCTAAAATTATATAGAAAGTTCAGCCTCAGAAGTTATGAGAATAGATTCATGATGGTTTATGTAAGTATCAAATAGTACCAGAAGTAAAAGAAGATGTGAGGAGGTGGTGATTAAGAGCCATGAATCTGACGGAAGAATGGCAGCAAGCAGAGTGTGTATATTCAGACAACTAAAGATGATAATGGGGATGAGATGCAATTTGAAGAAGTTTTCTAACAGAAAGCAGGAGGGGAATTTTATGTTATTTAGGAAGTAGAAGTAAGAAAGGAAATTATTTTTAAAACTGTAACAGGAATTTATGAGTGTGATTTTTGAGTCAAGGGCAAGAAAAGTTTAATTCTTGAAAGGAGGACGCTCCTTATCTTTGGATGTGATCCATAGTAGATTCTGAGTAATTATCTCAGAATAATCATTGAAAAAACCCAAACAAACAAAAGATAAGATAAAAAAAAAAAAGTAAGGAGGCTAACTTTGGAAATATATAGAAGTATGCATTCTATAACTTGTGTTGATTAATCTGCTAAGAGCTATTGAAATAGTCACTTGGAGAGGAAAAGGAATAAGGGAATTTGAGAATGTTCATTATTGATAGGCCTTACATCTCAGGAAAGTAGAAAGCTAAGGTGTCTGAAGGAAGTGAGGGTTGTGGCAGTGGGACAAAGTTTTGAAAGAATGAAAAATTGGCCATGGATACAGTGGCACTCTGGAAAACGAAATAGGCAAGTAAGAATAGATAAAATGTTCATAAAAAATTGCATGGCAAAAGGAATATTTAAGCAAGTTAAACACCAGGAATTAACATATACACTAGAGGGGGTGAGAAAAAGACTAGGAGAAGAACCAGGGGTGCGAGCCTGTGTGCAATGTCTAGTCTCAGACATATTTTTCTAAAATATTATCATGACTAATTGGATAAAAATCACCCAAGGGTCTTGTAAAAATGTAAATTCTTGGGCCACAAATCCATCCTTATAAATCAGAAAGTCTGCAGGTGGGCCCTGTAATCTGTAATTTAACAACTCCTAGGGTGAAATTTATGCACATTGTGGTGATACATTACACTAGAAGAAGAGAGAGGGAGAGAGAAAAATGAGAACATAGAGATATATAAAGACGTGGGTGGCTGCAATTAGCTACGAAGGCCACCATTAAGTGGCATGTAGATGTTCTCTTTCTTAACTATTGTGGTGGTTGAGAGACAATTTTGATATATCTGAAGAACTGAAACTTTTAATTACTTTGCTTAGTTAGGAACAAAGTCTAATTTGTTATGTCTATAGGAATTAACATTATCAGGACAGCTGGGTAATAAGGGTTTTTTTTAGGAAACCCTCTTTCCATAGAGACTTGAAACTTCTTGTCCCTATATGTAAATATTTTCTTTATTATGGAAACATAACCATTTAATTAATTTTTAATTATTTCTAAATAAAGCATCACAGGTGTCACTTTCCCCTTGATCTGTGAGCTCTCCCATGTGTTCATTTGCATTGAAGAAGTTCGAATGTACATATTTCATATTCTCTCCTTTTGTTCTTTTGTTCAACATCCTATAACTTCGTTTTACTAAATATATACTCTCTAATCCATTTACAAAAAGATTGGTATTTTATTCATATTTCGGACTTTGTCCATTATTAATATTAATGGGATTAATACATGGGTCTGAGGAGAATTAATTATCAGAGACTCATCACTATCCCCCTTGGCCTCAGGAAAGTTTATCTGTAGGGATAAGAACATTAACTATAATTCTTGGAGAATAAAGTCTGTATTCCTCCAGAGGATTATTTTCAGGCTATAGCTACATCGTCATCATTTGTTTGCCTCCAAAGGATGCTCTCTTTTGAAATCAGAGGGCTAAAAGCCACAAAGCTGATTATTAAGGGTGTTGGACATTGGTTTGTTTATGGAGAAAATAGCATGGAGAACACTTTAACTGATCTCGATCTCTTAGTTCTCTAAAATTCCCATCATTGCAAGAATTGAATTGTGAACTGGTCTGAACAGGCGAATCACCAGAATTTATGTAGCCCACAGGACAGAATGACACTAAATAATATGTTAGTAACAATAGTAATTCACCATAGTTTAATCAATATGTTATATATAATATAATAATATATATTAATATATATATATATATATATATAAATTATAGTACTAGTAGACATAATCATAAAGCAAAAATAAAACAGTATCACAATTTTTTTTAAAAATATGGTATATTTAATCCTCAAATCTAGTTAAGAAGGGTTTTTAAAATTTTTGCACTTCGAATCAGTAGGAAGAGGATAATGATAAAGATTTCCTTTTTTTTAGCAGATGTGTTTAATATGTCTAATACTGAACCATGATGGTCTGTGAGAGAGAAACGATGTGTTAGGCCTACTATGTCTAATTTAAAATTGGAAGACTCTTTATTTCATAATTAAAAATTTAAATATGTGAACATTTTAGAGAAATTTAATATTTATATCTATATGTGCTATTATATAGATATAAAATTATAATTAATATATAATTTTACTTTGCCATGTTTTATTCAAAATTTAAAAAATTATCAATAGATCATTTAAATTCAGTTATTGAAAGTATTTTGATAATAGCCTTTTATTTTCAGTAATGTTAGGAAATATTAGGAAATAGTGAAAACAGTGGAGCCATGTTCTTGAGGCTGTGTGCAATATTTGTTAGCTTTAATGTCTATCATTCAATTATAGCCACTAAATAGAAGTCAGAGAAATTTTATGAGAAAAAAGAATAAAAACAAACATAATATCATGAACTCTTTTCTAAAATTATTTTCCTTTCTGATAAAATTGTTTATAAGTAGATATTTGTATTTCCTTCTGTCATTTTCTAATCATTTGTTTCATAATCCAATATCTGCAGAGATTCTCCTTGACAAAGTTTTATCCAGGAAGTAAAACAATTGGAGTCTTTGGCTCCCAAAACATTTGATTGCATTTTCACATTTTAAATTAATAATATGATTTAATATGATTGCATTTTTATTTTTTATAAGGAAACAAATTTAGAATGTTAATTATGAGCCAGATTACTGGCTAGGCATTACGTGTACATTTAACACTTATATTCCATGAAGTAAGCCATAATTCTTTTTCCATTTTACAGATGGCATCAGCAGCATAGAAATATTAGTAATAATTGAGAATTGGTAGGGCTGGTTTGAAACCGCAGATCCATCTAGTTTTAGAGAACAAATTCTTAACCCACATACTATAATTATCATAACTCAAAAAATGTGATAGAAATAGTAAATTGTAGCTTGGCTAAGAAAAAATTTTAAAAATAAGGAATTACAAACAGCTCACTCATGAAGACAATTGCACTTAAAAATGAATGAAAATTCACTATAAATGCACGCTTTAAAAAATTATATTATTTATTAATTTTAAGGATAGTTGGCATACATTTTCTGACACTATTTCAGAAAATATTTGCAAAATGGTGAACTTTGCCAACAGGTGACTCATGGTCTATTAAAATTGGCACATGTATAATTATAACACAAGATCACTGAGTATTCAGTGTTATTTAATCATTGACATTATCATTATATTCTCCCATACCACCTATCTCAGACTACAAAAATAAATAAAATATTTGACAGTGGTTCCTTTAAGGTTGGGGTAGGGGAAAACAGGTGTTAAATTTAATAATCAACCATTGCATTATGAATAGAAGTCATCTGACATATAAAGAGTTCAGTTCTTTTAAATAATAACTTCATCACATTACTCATCTATATTTTTGAGTGTTCTCTCTCTCTAGGGAAGTGCCAATATGGTTATTCCTTGAAAGTAAATGTTTTATCAGTGTAATACACTTACTACACAGTCATTTTCATAACTTAGTATATAAAGTGAAGTTTAAAAAGACACTAAACATTTCTACAATCATAAAATCCATAAATATTTAAAAAATATACATTTATGTAAGAAATATGTTTAGATTGTTGAATATTTATAGATCCTCATGGATGTGAGATTAAATTCTTACATTAATGTTGCAGTCTTCATTTGTATTTACTATGTATGTTTGATGCATTCTAATTTTTACATAAGCTGATATTGAGATTCATTTTAATGTGAATTCATGTTCCTAGGAAACATTGGCATTTTGTAAAATCCTATTTTTTTAATGCATTTCTTTTGTACCAGTCTACTAAATAGACCATGATTATTTGAGAGCAAAGATTGCCCTTAAGTTATTCACTGTTGTGTCTCTAACACTAGCAATATTTCTTGGTATAGACTAGGTATTAAATAAATAACTATGAATGTAATTGATTAAATAATTCCTTAAGAGAAATATATCTCAACTCTTGAAGTGTCATGTCCTATCAAGAATACATTCTTATTAAAATTATATTTTTAAAACATAAATATAGAAAATTTCAAGGTTTTTGCAAAAAAAGTAGTGATGTGCCATTTGGCTATTTGGAACAGCATAGCTAAATTTGGTGTTTATATAATTCCTCCAGGGAATAAGGGGAATGTGTTGGGGTCAGAACTTTTTCCTTCTGAGATACTGTATACATTAACTTTAGCCTTGAGAGTGATAAAAGCTCCTCTTAAGTATCACTCCTTATATCATACCTCTAGGGATAAATCTGAAGCAAGAAGATATTTTATTTTTAAGAAAGAGGGACATAATGAATTGCTCTGAAGAAGTAAAAAGTGGCCCTCAGCTGTTTCTGAGCAAGTGACCATTTCCCACTTTGGTATTCTTCTCTTTGTCCCTCATCTCTAATATCACACCATTTAAATAAATTTTCTTCTTCCATTGTTAAAACATGCTAAAGAAAATGCTTTTTGAAGCTGCTCAAAAAGCTGATCCTAAAGTGTTATCTTTTATTATAATGTAATGTATAGAGGCAGTCCTCATTACATACAAATAACATGTTTTAATGTTTGATTACCTATCTCATAAATCAAATAAGTATGTATGTTTAGAATGAGAGTAGAGAGAGAAGAGCAGCCAGCATAAATTTAAGAAAAGGAGTTCAGCTCTACATTCTCAAGGCTAACTATTGAAAAGTTCCCAGAAATATTCTATATTAAGATATAACTTTTCTTCTAGCTTCACTTCCTTCCATAATGGTGCTTAATATAAAATGAGATAAACTTTCAGCATATATGAGTGTATTTTTGTGATTGTCATCAAGGATTTCATTTTGGAAAAAAAAACATTTATATCTTTGTTTAACTTTATTCACAACTGAGTTTAGGAATCTACATAAAAGGCATTAGAAGAGAGAGAAAATAATATAACTGGTAAGAAACAAAAGAAAGATACCATTAGATTCTGAATCTATTATGGTCAGAGAAGTCAGTGAATTTTCACAGAAAGTTGCTGAAGAAATCTTTAAGTAAATTCTTCTACACAGATAATATATTGCTTTATTAATAAATGCTATTATTAATAAAATCTATTTTTCTTGATTTTTAAAATTTATGTAAACTGTTATAAAGGTGACTTAATAAGACATTTGCAAATGCTATAAACAGAAAATTCACAGAAAAGGAAAATGAAATGGTCAGAAAACATACTAATTTGTTTACTTCTTTAGGCAATGATATAATAAATTAAAACAAGGTATCTTTCAACATCCATTATATAAACAAGAATTTCAGATTGTGAGATTAGTATTGAAATGCAAAGAAGTAGAAACACATTGTTGAGATGCAACCTGTCATACCAGCTTTATAGAGAAATTGGCTAACTTCCAATAGAATTTAATATACATATATTCTATGGCTTTCTATAGCCTATAGAAAGTTTCGCATATGTAAACTACTTAAGAAACAAGTATTGTCACTGCAACATTTCTGTTAATAGCAAAATATTAGAATCAATCTAAATATTCATCAATAAGAAAGAATACATAAATTGTGGTATTTTATACAATGAAATACTGTTCTCAATTAAATTGAATATACCAGCACTTTGGGTATCAATAAATGGATTCAAATGGATAGAATTTGAAATAGGTTCAGTGAATAAAACCAGACTGAAAAAGAATTTTCAGACCATGATATAATTTATGTATATTTATATAATATACAAAATAATCACATATTATTATATATGATTATGTATACATGCATATTAATTAGTGTACACATTAATGTGTACATTATGTATACATTAATGTATACATATTTAGTGGAAATATACATGGACAGGAGAGATACACACCAACTTCCAAGAAACAAAGGGATATAATGTGATATAGGCTGGGTGATTCCAACTGTATTTAAAAAATATTATCTGAACCAAATATGGGAATTTCTTTATGCTTGCTGTGTATAGATGTTCTAGTTATAATATCTCCATATATTTATGTCTAAGGTAATATTACATAATTAAAAATAATTGCCTTTAATAACAAAATGAGCTGATTTTTTTGATTGGTTGCTTTATTTTCTCTCTCCTTTTAGAGCTGAGAAAGGAGAAGGGCTGCAATCCTCATAAGAGGTGATGAATAGCTTATACACTGTTTGATTTATATTGTTTTAGGAACAAGGATATTTATCATCCCCCATTTATGTTACTTGACCTTCTAAAATACAAGCGCACTTCAATAAATTTGGTATGAATAAAGGCCATGTTTGTGTGTACGTGTGCCTACGTGTGCGTGTGCGTGTATACCCATGCATGTGCTGGTATCAGGGTGTAATAGACATGAGGAGAGGGCTTGAGTTTTTTATCTCATATGTGCAGTGCAGAGAGGGGACACAGTGCCTGAGAGGAAGAGAGGCTGTGTGAACTGAACTAATTCAGTAAGAGGAGGGGCTTAGGGATAAAGATGACCATGCAAATACAAATCTCTCAAGAATTACTTCAACTTATATTTTGGTGCAAGTCATTGATTTTATGTTTTATACAAACATATCTATATCTTCATGGGTAGGCTAACCCTAGCTGTTGTTAGTTTCATATGCAATCATTTTTCTAGTAACATTTCATTGTGAGAAACTAATTTGTTCATAGAAAACTCTGCCACACAAGTCAACTGTTTATTTCCTGCCACAAAATAAAAATTTTGTTTTATATTGTGTATATACATGTACAAGGTATTTAAAAATAAAAAAAAAATAACACCAAAGCCCAGTATTTATTAGTAAGTATTATATAGATAATTGTATATAAGGAAGCAAGGAATTAAAACAAGGCCTTCCACTCCTATAGGTCAACTTTTAGCTCTGAGAAACCATTGGGCAACAAACTCTATTTACATGGAATCAAAAATTATTTCCTTAGTAGGAAATCTTCCCACTGGGGAAAGAGAGATTCCAATGTATTGTTACTGAGAATTTCACAGCATTAAATATAAATAGCTTTTTGCATTTTGGTGGCAAGACAGAAAGGCAATGTTTAGGTATCATATCATATATTGCCAAATGTTTGATTAAGGATGTGTAACCATCCTAAAATATCTTTTTAATGTGTGTGTTTCACTTACTGAGGAGAAACTCAAACCAATGGAGGAATTTAATGATTAATGAGGTTAAGACTGATACCTGGAATAGAATGTATACAAAAAGGATTTAAATGTGCCAAGGGAAGAAGTTAAAATGTTCTAATACCACTACAAAGCCAATGAATGAATAAATTCATGAATTGACAGACATGCGGATAGAGATTATTTTTCATCAGCTGATTTGGGGAGTGACACCTTTCCTTTACTACCTTAACCATCACTTTTTCAGTAGCAATATTGTGGGTCCCAGGCCTGGCTGGTTTCAGGTCTGGCTGTGATCCAGCTCATAGCTAAGAATAGTATCCTGGATTTAGAATGTTACATTAGTGTAGTAGGGCTCCTGTGCCTAAAATATGTAAACATAATTCAGCTTTTTGTATCACACATGTGTGGCTGAATGCCACTGTTGTACTTGGATATGTATGAGCCCATGCAGTCCCCTGGGGAGCAGAAGAGGAGCAGAAGAAGAGCAGAAGTAGAAGCATGTTCCCTGCAATAGAACTGAACTCCCTGCAATAGAACTGCATTCCCCACGATAAAGTTGGTGAATCACCATTTCATTCTCATGTCAGCCCCTCGTGCATTTTTCCAACCGAGCATCTCACCACCAAAACATTCCCTTCTCGATCAGCTCAGCATTGACAAATATTAATATTTTGTAAGAAGTGACAGCATGATAAAGGGTGGAATTACGTTTAATCAAAAGACAAATAATCAACTTGCAAATATTCCCTTTGTTCTTCATTTTTCTTAGTTTAAGAAATATTTAATTAGCATGAACTCAATCATGCTATACAATCGTAATAAATCGTATAGTTCTTTATCAGCATAGCAAATTTATCATTCCTCCAATGTGATAGCTTTCTGTGATGAAACAAATAATAGTTTTATTTCTTAAACTGACAAGTGATGAGTATTCAGTGGCTATACTTTCTACATACCACACACTCTCAGAAAGAAGTACTTCCAAAGTGCCCTAATTCAAGTGTTAATACCGCTGCTTGTTTATGTTGCTGGAGAGGAAAGCTGAATTTTTGCTTTTGAATCTACTTGTGAATGGTGAAAGGGAAACGAGTACTAAGATTTATCTATGAAGGTGCTCAAGACAGGAACATAAATGTAAAGAAATCCATGCAGAAGCTAATTATGACACTCCCTGGCAACAATAAGGATGTCTGGTTTATTTAAAATGGGGAGTTTTTCAAGGTTAAAGTGCACAATGTTTTTTGTTAGAACCACAATAGGATGTACGTTATGAGATAATATTCATGTCTTAAATAAATTGAACTATAGGATTTTCATTCATTAGACATGTGTACTGTCCTAAACTTTCTGCATTAATATAAATTTTAGTGTTAATGAACACATTTTAGTGTAGTGGTATATCATAGCATGTAGATTTGGTAAGTAAATAGGATAAGCTTGTAGCAGTGTCCTCACATAAAACCTGAAAATGATATTAATTCAGACAATCTTTTCCCCATATAAAATGATGCAATCACTCCACCCAGCTCTCCTGATGAAGGATAATACAGTAGTTCCAATTGAATTAGAAATGGAGTAAACTTGGAGCTAAATGAATCATAAATCAATAAATGCCTCAGCCTGCCGCCTCATGGTTTATTGATTCACAAGCTGTTTATCCCACATTCATTGTGCTTCAGTGCAATTATCGTTTAATTACATTTTATGTATGTACCAAATTGTATTTTAGATGTCTTCTTAGACTAAACAATTTCAAGCTCTGTATCTGCTCACTAACCATGGGGCTTGTTTATCTTTCCTTCAGTATGCTTGTCTTGATTTCTGCTTGTTCACCAGACACATCTCACAATAGGACCTATTAAAGCACATTTAACAAACTCTCCCTAATTATAATCATGTTTATTGTTCTCATTTTTACATCAAGATTGGTCTGAAATATAGCAGATGATGTGTTAGAGAAAATAGCACATAGTATGAACCAAACAAAGTTATTAAATTTTATGAATCTAAGCCATAAAACCTGTACTTTTATTCAACCTATGAAATGCTAAAGAAAGAGACTATAATTATAAATTGACTTGATGTTGATGATTTAAGATATTTTAAAAAATAATTTCATATTATCTCATGTTAAAAATCTAATCATAAATGAGTAACTTAGAGATACCAGATAATTTTCTACTTATATAAACTGATACATAAAGTAAATTTAATTTTTTTCCAATTAAAAAATTTCTAAACTAAAAACCCATGGAATAATTTCCTGGATGAAGCTCTAACACAATTTTCATAAATGATAACAAACAAATAGCACATGATGACATAAAATGAAATTCCTCTTAAAGAAGTTACAGACCACTTGATCTTTCCAAATGGGAGCAGATTTCAAAGTTGTATTGGGGATGTAGTATCAGTCATATCATTCCTCAAATGATATAAAAGTCTTTTATTTTTTCCCCTATCCAGAGACTGAAGTCAACATCGATACCTGCCTTCAGACGTTAGATCTGATTCATATGTTATGAGAGAAATAGAACCAAGTTTACCATAAACTCAATAAAACACCTTCATTGTTAGCAAAGGTCATTTGGAAGAATTTGTTCTTCCATGGTGTTAAACCCTAAAATCAAAGTATAATCTTAGATTTCAAAACTTCATCAATTTCAGAAACTCTTAGGAAATGTTTAGTTGCCAATATCTCACCTAGTTCAGCTGCTGCCACTTGGGTCATGAACTTAAGAAAGAAATGTCCTATTCACACCTCGTGATATAAAAATTAATAATTTGGCCATAAAAATTTGTGCCCTATCCAACACATGCTTATCTTAGAAATTAATTAATAAATAGGTGAATGAATGTGCCAGGATTTAGGAATCTATAAATGAAAAGCAAAACTAATTTTGTGAGGTATTTCATTCATGTTAATTTAATTATAGGCAAGCAATTATAAGAATTGAATAAAAAACTGCCCCTTTTCTAATAATTTTTCTTAGATTCTCAATATTGGATTTGTGTGTGTATGTATTTATATATGGTTGTGTGTGTGTGTGTGTGTGTGTGTGTGTGTGTGTGTTTGGGTATGTGTGTGTTAAGCAAATGGAGAGAGGGTGTCCTTTGGTCTCATTACTGGGGCAGCATCTTTGGAACACTTTTTCTATGACTTTGTGCACTACTTCAATACAGTCTAATATGTGTGTGTGTGTGTGTGTGTGTGTGTGTGTGTATTACATTCTAGCAATTTATAATTAATTTCTGCAGATGAAGCTTTTTTCAAACTTGGAAGTCAAATTGATTCACATCATTTTGGGAACCATGTATCTTGGAGAGCTGTCATTTTCTGCTGAGCACAAATCATGTCAAATACACACACACACACACACACACACACACACACACACACACACACACACACAAGCTATTATGCATCCTACCGGATTTTCAAGCTATAGATACTATTGAAGTAATGAACTATCTACACATGTAGTAAAAAGTCTGAGATATAAACTTGTCTACAAAATAAATTTTCACCTCTAACTGAAATAGCAGCATAGAAAGCCTGTCTTCATTTCAGATATATGTATATCCAAAATTAGAGACCAGAATATTAGGTTTCATGTCTACCATTTCGCTTCTAGGCAGAACTTGCAAAAAAATATGTCAAACCTATTGTCTTTTTTGGTAGTGGTATTATCTTGTAATTCTAATATATTATCTGTACCACCATATGAATAGTAATCTATATTCCAAAAATATTGTCCTAGTCACGTCATCCTATTCATAATGCATTCCTATAGTATTTTTAGAACACTATGGGAAAGGCTTTGGGCAGTTGAGTGGCAGTGAAAGTTTTCTATTAAGTAAGTTTGAAGATTTTTCCCATTACGTGTTTTCTCAGAAATTTCCCAAATATGTAAGCATCTAGGTGACTTAAAAATTTGGAAATCAGGTAACTAGTATTAATTATTGTAATAATTTCACAATGTATTTGATGAAGAAAAATTTTTATGAAATTTGTTTATATATAGGTTCTGAATATAAATGTTTTTATCACACTTTACAGAAAATTTTTTAACATTTTACAGAGAATATTTTACAAGTACTTTTGAGGGATTGTATTTCTAGGATAAAAAATAAAAAGTTCAAAAAGCAAACTATATATTAAATTATTACTTAACTAAATAATTAATATCTTAGATATTAAAAACAATATAATAATTCACCAAGTTATTTTTCTCTTTCATGAACTATGTTACTGTAAGCTTTCTGAGTCAGTAAAAATTAAGGTATATTAAAGAACTGTAATGACAGAGTCGTTTTTAAATTTAACTTTTTTGAGTTTATTAAGCTCTTGTCTATTTTCAACTGAAATCTTATAAATATTTTCTAGAATTACATCTTAAAATCCAGGTAGTGGTAATATACAGTATTTTAAATGTACTCTGTATATTTTTAATAGTTCTTTTATCACTGCAGTGCTATTTTGTAAAATAGGAGAGGCTTTTGTCCATTTTCAACAGTAGAATTTTGCTTTATATGAACATTCTGAATTTAACGTCATTGTCTTTTTGTCTTATTCTAGAAATACTATTCTAATCAACGCAGAAATCAAACACTTTATAAAAAATAACCTCATTCGGTCAATGTTAGGTTTCTTTTACTCCTTTAAAGCCTTGGGAAATGCTAGTCTGTTTTTTTTTGCAAATTAAGAACACTGTCCCTAAACCCATTATGCTATAATTTATTTTTCATCAAACTAAACTGATGTTATGTTTGCTAATTATCTTCTTTTTCTTGTTCGATTAAAGAGTATAAAATTAACCTGTTTTCTACAAAGAAAGTTTCAGTAGTGGTACTTTAAAAGAACTAGAAGACAAGACAAACTAATAAATTTGATTTACCCATATACCTATATTTTCCTTCTAAAATTAATAGTTTTTTTAAACAAAACAACTTAATTTGACATATATACATAAATAAAATTCCAGTTTATTTTTTATCAGTAAAAGCACTTGGGGTTATGATGCTCCCAAGTCAAATAATTAAGAATGAAATCTTTAAGTGAATAGAATTTGCCAATGCAAAGTATCTCTCATTAACAATTAGCTAGGAATTAGTCAACTATTATATTAGTATTAAAAAGCCTGAAAATAAATATGTTAGTACTTATGGTAAAGCAAAAATAAAGAAGGAAATGTTATATTTTTAAGATACTTGGCTATCCGTGGAATTGTAGAAGTGATATAAAGTGACTTCGGTGAAGTTTAAAAATTAATTACAATGGAACTGCATTAAGACTTTAATGTGTGTATTTACCCCATCTGGTTATTGGCCTGTGTCCACACCACTTGATGATATAATGAAACTCAGCTTCACAAATGATGTAGCAAGGGTCAGCACAAGAAGAGGAAGCCTTTAAGAGACTCGCCTGCTGCGTTTGTTTTAGTTAGACTGCTAATTTCTGTAGGACTAATTTTCTCTCTGCTGCTCTACTAACCTGGTGTTTGCACAAGATATTTGTGGCATGCATACGTTTCTGTATAGATGATTATCCCATATAAGATAGAGTTATTAACATTGAAATTAGGTAATTAAGAATTATTGATGAAAATTCTAGCTGATTAACACTTCATTGGACTTGTTCTGTTATGTTCATAAAATATTTTGATTTCTTCAAAAGACTCAGCATGTTTGACTTTGTGTGTACTCAGTAGCAATGCTAATGTTAAGAGTATTAGAGACAAATACTCTATTTGGGAATTGAGCCCAAGACACCTGTTTGACAATAAGAATGTGAGACAGGGAAGGAAAAGCAGTGAAGATGTTGGGTTATCACAAGAAACCATTGTGTGCTATTAGAGCTTAATCCCCCTGGGGAACACTAGGAGTCACTATAAAGACTGTATCCCAGAGTTATTCTACCCAAGGGATTTAATAACTGGGGCATTTATATACCAACTTCCAATATTTATTAGTTGAGGGCTACTTATAGGTTGCCTTAATTCATCAACACCTGCATGTGGGCAAAGCAAGTTCTAAAAACCGGAAAAAGCCCTCAAACAAAGAGATTCACATGTAGCAACTGGAAGTGTTCGACATGTACTAAAATGGTGAAACAAAGGAAATACTCTCTAAAATGGTGAAACACAAGCACACAAACACACTAATCTTGTAGCTGTGATTAGGTATCACTTAGTCAGAAGTTTATTAGATTTCTGTTGTAGCTGCTTACTTTCACTTCTCAGAGTGATCAATTTTTAGAACATCTCAGAAGTTATGACATATAGTTGTAATAATCATTGTACATTGGTATTTCTCGGTGTTGAGGAAGAAATTTCTTTTTGTTTTGTTTAATAAAAAGGAAGAAATTCTAAAATCAAAATTCTCTAGAGGGAAGATCCCTGTTCTATTCTACCAATTAGGATAAGAACAATTTTTTGAAGTGATTTCTTACTATTCTCTCGCACAAGTCACCTATCCAGATAGATAATTAGATAACTCTATTAGCACATATCTGTCATACTGCTATCTTTGCTTACTGTCTTCCTCATATATATAATATTCTTATTTGAGGTCCAAATCTAGTGCCATTTTATCTGTATAGACATCCCTATAATCCCTAGTAACTTCTCATCTGAACTTCTAAAATACTGCTATCACTACAAATAATTTAGTATTTACTGTTTATTCATTTAACAATTATATATTAAGATCCTACCTTGAGACAGGCACTGTTTTAGTATCTAGGAATACAGCAGTTAAAAACAACAACAAAAAATAAATATCCCTACCTGAAAGGAGTTTGTATTGAAATAGTGAGATATAAGTAATAAGCAACAACAAAAAAGTAAAATATATGGTGTGTTGATAGTGTAAGTGCTTTGAATATTAAAAAAAATACTTGATAAGATAAAGAGGAAGTGTTAGGAAGTGAAGAGCTTGCAAATTTAAATTGGGTAGCCAGTAAAAGGAGTCTTATAAAACAGAGTGACATTTGAGCATTCCAAGTTGAAATGTTAAATAGCAAAGTATATGTTTATTTCTGAATTTCAGGAGTGGAAAGAAATAAGGCCAAAATGCCTACAAGGGACTGTGTTAGGTTTTACAGATAATTGTAAACACTGATTTTCACTCTGATAAGGTAGGGAAGTACTAGGGGATTCTGTGAAGAGGAAAAACATGATGTGATAAATTTTCAACAAAAACACTTTGCTGCCTTGACAACAGATTGCACAAAAAAGTTAGTAACACTGTTACGGTGATGTAGATGAATTATAGTTGTAGTTTTAAACAGAGCAATACCAGCGGAGTTGAAAAATTTTAGACTCTGGAAATATTTTGAATATGCAAATGACAGGACACGCAGGCAAATTGAATTCAGAGCATGAGCAAACGAGAAGTACAGAATGACAGTTATTTGGCCTGAATAACTAGAAGGATAGAATTGTCATTATCTGAGATGGAGATACATATAAGCATAGCAAATTTGGAGGGGAAGACTGGGAGATCTCTATTGGACATTTTAATTTTGAGTTTCCTATTAAACATGCAAGCTGAAATGTTACATAGCAAGGTATATGTTTATTTCTAAATTTCAGGAGAGTATTTGGGTTAGGAAATGTGAATTTTGGAGATATATACTACATGAGATCATCAAGACAGGAAGTAGACTGAAAAACTAAACACATCCAAGGGATAACCCTCAGAGCATTTCAACATTAATGAAATGAGGTCAAAGAAATAAGGAAGAACCAGGAGTGACCAGAGAGGAAACAATAAAGTCAAAAGTGTATCATATCATGGAAGTGAAGTAAATAAATGATTTTATGGATGAAGTGATCGGTTTTGTTCAATGCTGCTGAAAAGGTAAATAAAATGTCAACTAAAATTTAACTCTGGGATTTAGCCAAGTAGAGGTCATTGCAACCTTTAATAAAAAATCTCTTTGAAGTAGAAAAGTTAGGGTAAAGGCCTTAAAGGAATAAGTTCAAAATAGCATGACAGGAGAAAAATTGCAGAGAATCAGGATAATTCTATTTTCTATAAGGAGAGAAAGAGAAAACAGGCATAGCAAATACACAGGAAATTCTGGGACACACACACACACAAAGAACAAATCAACAACTGTTATTGAAGTTTTACTATGTCTCAGGGATTATACTTAATACTAGCAAAACAGCTATGAGCAAAATATAAATACAGGATTGACTTAGTGTCCCTGTCTAGTTGGTAACTCGACATATTTTTATCAGCATTTTGTCTCAAAATGTGTGTTTGTTTTCATCTTCATAAATTCACCACCTTAACTTCTTTGCTCTTTGTCTATTGTCTTTCTATATATTCCAAAGTATAGTTCTTATCCTACCTCTTATCCTACCTTTTAAATTTAAATATAACTTCTCCTTATTGCTACTTCAGAATTCTCAGATACAGAGAATGATTTCTGGCACCTTTGAGTATTTATTTTATAGATTGCTTTCTTCCAACTGATGCAGAATTGGTAGGCAATGTTTTGTAAAAGGTCATGCTCCTGGCTTTCTGGACCAGGATAGGCAGCTAGAGGAGATATAGAGTAGATGAGTCAGGAAAGTAAGGAAACCCTCAAATGAAGATCTGCAAAGGTTCCAAGAATTTCCTCTAATTTAGTTTCAGCCATCAGCTCAGCTTTATCATGGATCTTCTTCTTAAATTTCAGTGGGATTCACCTTATCTCTCCTTCCAAAACAATAATAATAGTAATAAAATTAACAAACCACAGAAAAAAATTTCTTTGAATTAGCCTAAATTCTATTCTTTGAATTGAACCAACTAAAGCTGACAATGTTTTTGTATTTGACTTGATCTTCTCACCACTTTATCTGCATGCACACCTATTATATTGTTTCTACCATATATCGTTATGTTTCTGGCAATGAATATTATTGATTCACATCTTTTATTTTTAATCATTAGTCAATATATTATAGAATTATAAATTCATAGATTTTCACCCTTTGGAACCTACAGACATTTACATTTGAAAAAAGTATAAAAGGTACACATAACTGCAGTTTCAAGAGAGTAAAAACTTATTTATGACACATCACAGTACTGTAACTTGGCCTGTTGACACTCAATGTTCATTAGAAATTCATCAGTACTAGACTACTTCCCTTGTTTGCTTCTTCCTTTTGTTCTGATCTATTGGCTTTAGGCCAAGGAGACATTTTCTACAGAGAACCTTTTTAATTAGCTCTTCATCCTCTTGATAGTTTCAGAATAATTCATATAAAATAAAAATTTCAGATCATAGTTCATTTTCTAAAATATTTCATGAAAATCTAGAGCTATCCAACAGTGCTATTCTCCTAAGAAAAGTTTTAACATCCCCTCTTTTTTTTTTAGTGAAGACCATAGGCAAAAATAGTTTTATTTTATTATATCCGAGACATTTATAATAATTCTGGCAACGTCAAAACCTTAATTTTTTCAGTAAAAATAATAACAATTTTTGAGTGCTCACTGTGTGCTAGCCATTAAGCTAGTCACATAAAACTGGTTACTTTATTTAGTTCTATGAACAACTACATTTGATTGGTAACCTTCTAATGCTCATTTTGTAGATAAGAAAATTGAAGACATACATGGCTAAATGACTTATCCAAAGCCACACAGTTAGCAAATATTAGAGTCTAAATGTCGAAATGGTCATATTCCAGAGCATGAGTTTTAACCTTTGATGATATTGTATAATATGCTATTATGAATATATATTCTGTATGTACTTATATAAATAGAAGTCATAGGCATTAAATCTATCAGTTTATAATTGATGAAAATGAGTTTAATGTCAATAAATATGTGTTTATATTTTATAAGTGAGGAAATTAAACAAAGTCTACTTTTTTTTTTTTTTCATCAGCTTGTGTGTAGGAAAGTGTGTAGTTTGGGAAGGAAGAGCAACGTGTCAGTTTAAAGGGCAGGATGCCTGTGGGTCTCCTAAATTTTCTTTTACCTTTGTGTTTATTTTTTCCTGAGCTATATGAAACATCTGAGATTCCTAGAATAGGATTTATCTCAATATTTAATTGTTGGAACCACTGAGTTTTTACAATATTGAAAGGCAGCAGGAGGGCAACTAGCCAGTCGACAAACAGGTTTACCAAGAAAAGCTAGTTTACTATTTCTATTCCTTATATTTAAAGTATTGTGATGATGCCTCTTTCTTTAGATGCTTTTCCTCCCCTCTCATTCTTATCCAAAGCATTGAGAGTAATAAATCAACAGACTCTTTGTCATTCAATTACCACTGTCCCCATTATATTTTTGTTGATTTTTGTGTTTTTTTTAAGATCGCATAAAGATATTAGTCAAAATCTTCTCATTTTCAGTTTCTTTGAAAAATAAAATGTAGATAATCTATATTTTTCAAGGTTGTTGGAAGGCTTTATCACAATAATACATGTAAAATAATTTATATAGTGCTGTCTCTAGGTAGGTGTGTGATAATAGTTTCAATGTTTATACATCAGTATGCTAAACATCAGTTTAGGATAATCTTTCCAATTTGAGGAATTAAATAATAAGTATATTAATCACATGAGTATATTACAATGATTAAACTATTATACAGGCATTTGCAATACAAAATGTCTTGAGATACAAAATAAGGCCAGATTTTAATAAAATATTTATCTAATTATTTTAAATGGCCTAAGATTGCTTAGAACACTGTGTTATTCATTATAAATCACATAATGCAAATGTTTAGAAGTTGGAGCTTAAGTAGCAATTATATCTCTTATTCAGTTATGGCTTTCAATCTGTAACAGACAGCAAGTTAAGAAAAGTTCAAATTTATAAGTCACTGGTGTTGAGAATCTTGGTACAGCCTGAATGAAAGTATTTTAGAGTACTGAGGTTGTGAATAAAGAGCATCTAATCATTAACACAGGATTAAGATATTTTTCCCCTAAGAGATAAGATTTCTTTTTCTTGGAAGAATTCAGAGAGCTATCATAAAGTAGTGGTTAAAGCCTAGACTCTGTAGTCAGATGTACTGGGGATAAACTGCTACTCTACCTCTTCCTAGTTGTATGCTCTTGAGTGTGTTAGTTCACTATTTTCAATCTCAGTGTGATGATAAACAGAGCTAGTTCATAGAGATGAGACACAATAAACAGTACAGCATTTCACAGAGTTCATGGCACTTAATAAGCCATCTCTATATATACTTTTTTATTATGATGATGATGATTATCATGATTCACAAGATCTTATCTCAGAAAAGGTCTGGACACAGTCCACTTAATTACAGTGGGATAGAGCAGATGTATAATTTGTTGGAACTTGAACCTAGGCTGTTGAAACTATGAGATGTCTGACACAGAGGAGCATCAAATGGAGATGCATGATGGAGGTCTAATTCAGCTGGTATATCATAATTTTCAGTGTGGTAAGGAGCTATAACACAATAAGCCCAAACAATCAAGCAATTTGAAGGGAACAGTATTTGTTTAACCTGATGTTGCAAAATTATTAATTGATTGATAGAAAATCATAATAAGGAATGTAAAAGAAACTCGTTATAAAGCCAGGTAGAGAGTTAAACAGCATTAAAAATATATAAGTAGTAATAGTCCAAGCATCAATATGAGATTCTATCCAAGAATTTACATTCCTTGGTTAAGACTATAAAACTTAGAAGCCTTTGTTTTGTTTGGGTTCCCGTAGGATCAGACCCACAGAGAAGAAAAGGGTGAATAATTTATTTGGAAGGGGCAGAAAATATGAGTAAAGAAATACAGAAGTTTAAAAAAAAAAGGAAGAAAGAAAGTAAAGGCAGCTAATAGAGTATGTTATTAAGTCAGCTATACTGTAGGCAACTGGGATTTAGCTCACCTTCTTCAAGAGATAAAGGGATCAGAGGATTTAAATGCCAAATACTACAAGTTACTTGTTGAACACTGCTAGTTAAAATCGGGGAACAACCTAAACCTACCTTGTCTTCAGAGGAAACTCTAAGACAAAAGTTGTAGACACTACCAGTTGAAAGGTGATCAGCCTCCAGGATACACAATAAAGGATCATAGTCTCAAGAAAATCATCTCTCAGGTTCATCCCCACACATCTAATCTCTTTTAAAACACAAACCCAATGTTCACATAGTCTTCTACTTTTCCTATTCTGCACCACACTTCATTACATTATCTGAAAGTCCCTTGGCAAAACTGCATTTTCTACATGTTTTTAATCTTTTTATCTGAAAACTGTGGGGTCCGATAATTTTTTGATATACAAATTTTTAAAATTTTATTTTAGAAAAGTAATACTGTTAATATTCTGCATATTTAATAACACTCCAAAGAGGTTTAAGGCAGCAATCTGTAAACAAATATTTTAATATTTCTGGTATCACATGAATGAATATTTATATTAAGTAAAAACAATAAAGAGCCTCACATAAATTCAGGTCAGGATTGTGCTTAGCCTGGATGTAACTGGGCTGGACTCACAGTGAAATAACTCTGGAAGAAGACACCAGCCCCTGAAATGTTTACTTACTTATAGGTCGGAAAATGCAGGTGAGCAGGAAACATCTAGGTGACCACGAAGCAATGGAAATGGAGGTGAAGGAAGTAGCCTCTCTAGGGAAGGGGAGAGGAGGCTCTGGAACTTGAATCAGGTGCTACTAATTGATTTTCTTGTTAACTCAGACCTGCTAAAATGAGATTTCAGGGATATCCAAATTAGTTTTCATCAGATGCAAACCTACAAATTTTTTTTGGATTTCAAAGCAGAGTTTTGGGATTTGGAGATTGTGGATAAGTGGTGACTAGACACTGGAGCTGTATATCAAACCCGGCTTTTCCATTGCATAAAAAAAATCTACAACTTAAGTTCTCTCTCAGAATATAGAATAATTCTGGGATTCACTGAGATAAAATCTTGACAACTGTGTATTTCAACATTTTTTTATTTTTTTATTCTTGCCTCCTTCTCCTACTAGGCTGTTAGACATGTTTTTCCCTAATTGCCGACTACCATAACATTTAATACCAAAGATATATTGTATATTTCTTGGCATACCGTAAAGCTTTGGAGTACCACACATCATTATAATAGTTAACATATTTTGTCCCCCAAGAAACAACTTTTGGTCTATGGCCATGCTACCCTGAACAAGCCAGATCCCGTATGATCCTGGAAGCTAAGCAGGGTCGGACCTGATTAATACTTGGATAGGAGACCACTTAGGAAGACCAGGTACTGTAGGCATAAAAAATAAAAAAACAACAACAAAAAAATAATGAGTTATAAACTGACAAAGTCCTTGCAATCTCTGAGGTCAGCCAAGGGTTGCCTCACCCGCCCTCCCCCCCCCCGCAATAATTTTTGTCATCTTGAAGACTATATCACTCACATTGAAAATGCATGCTCACGTTAGAGGATACAAATGGGTACCAATGTGACAATGTGAAAATACATTTACTTAGTGTCATTTACTACATTTTTGAAGCTATCTTAAAATTGAGGCTATTTTAAAATATTAAATTCTTTGAGAATATTTGTCTGAGTTTGTACTCAATAGTGTCATTTTATCTAATAAATGTTTTATTTTAGATCTCTCTTTGAAGAATCAATGAGTTTTTTTTTTAATACTCAGTTTCAATTGGAGGATATGTATGTAATGAATAGTCATAAACATATATTTTTAAACTACACAGGTCTGTTGAAAGGAAACTGTACATGAAATTGATGCAAGAGTCTTTGGGGGGGCATTAAGTACTTTAGAACTTTAATTTATTTTAGATTTTATATATTGAAACCTTCTACCACAACTAATATTTTGAAAAGTTTGATGTTAAAATAAGAAAGACTAGATAGATTTTTATTCAGAAAGCTTATAGATTTTTAAGGTAAAAAAACAAAACAAAACAAAACAAAACTAGAAAATAAAGTAAAATCACAAATACTAGAACCAAGATTTGCCAGGAGCTGAAACATTACGAAAAAAATTGCCAAACTTGACATTAGAAGACATTACTCAAGGTGTGACCAGGCCAGCTTGCTATTTATTATCTTCTTCAATTTCTCTTTCTTTTGTTTATAAAATTGGAATTATAATTACTACAATGCATATTGATGGGACGGAAATGAAGTAACCTATGTTAAGTTGTTTTATAAATTACAAAGTATAAAAATATAAATATTCATTGAATTACATCAAGAATTAATAACTGGAGTTATGTCTAGTGTAATTTGAAATAAAGAACAATTCTTAGAGGCTAAAGTGACATGCATAAACTTTCTCAATCTTGTCTATGCCAAACACTCCTGTTTTCATTTTTTATGCTTCTACATAATGGCTTATCCATTTTTATGAGTTACCTGCCACATGTGTAAACTTCTGTGTTTTTATTAATAGAATTTTGTTGACGGAAGAAATTTTAGAGAGATTGAGGCTATCTTAAAATATTAAATTCTTTGAAAACATTTCTGCCTGAGTTTGCATTCCTTGGTAGTATCAAGTTTTAGAGAAAATAACTTGTCAACATATGTACCTATTCTGGATTCAGCCATATCTAATGCAACTCTTCTCATTGAGGATATTTAGAACTTTTTTCACTATTCTAAAATCTTAAATTGAAAAAAATAATAATTCTTTACATCAGAGTAGTGTATGGGATATGTGCTCTCTTTCTTTTTAACTATTCTAACATTCCTCTATCATAGCACTTGTCTTATTTTATCATAATGGTTTGTTTACTTTCCTGTCTCTCATTAGACAGAGAGCTGCTAAGAAAACATCATTTTCCTTCCAGCCTGAAGCACAGTGCTTGTTAATACACTCAGGATTCCTGGAATAACATTACACTGTGTACCTTGTTGGCTCACATCTTACATGGCATTCTGTTATAGTAATATGTGCATGTTTTGATTTCACAAGTACAAATTCCTTAAAATATGGAGCTATAACATTTTCTTATTGTCTCTAATGTAAACTATGGACTTTGGGTGATTATGATGTTAACATAAATTTATTATTTGTAACAAATGTACCACTCTGGTGGGAGATATTGATAATGTAAGAGCTATGTATATGTGAAGTCAGGAAGCATATAGAAAATATCTATACCTTATTATTAATTTTTCTCTGATCTTAAAACTGTTATTTAAAAAAGTAAAGTCTTTAAAATAAAAAAAGACCAGTTTTTATTTATTTTTTCCATTTTGTTATAAAATACGTATTTTATTGTCATAGATCATAAATAGCCATGATTATTTTGAAATATGCTGGTAGTTTTTACATATTATGTTGGTAAATCTATAATATTTTATATGATCAATTTTAGGTTTTTATTTAAAAATCTATTACTGTCTGGTAAATTGTGAGTGGAACTCCCTCTCTTCACATACTCAATCCAATATTCAAGAAGAGGCCTTTGTATTCATTTCTAAGTTATGTAATTAGCCCAGCATTTTATAATATTTTTCTCCTCTTTTTAGCATATTTTCAAACTAGTCACTCGGCCATTACCTGATGTAAGCTGAATAAAGGTTAGGTAATTGTCTAAGAAAAAAAAAAAAAAAAAAAAACACCTCAGACCTGAACTGTTGAATTAGCTATCCGGTTTTCAGTGCCATTTTGCATACAGTAGTAAATAATGGTACCAGGGATGTGAGCTTTCTTTCTTTTAAATACTAGGATTAGGATTAAAATGAGGATTAATTTTTTAACACTTTCATTCATCTCATCTGTAAGGTAAGGTGTGTAGGTTTAAGTGTTGCTGGGGGTTTGCTTAGCTCAAAATTTATGTAACCCTATGGTAGAACTGGGAGAGGAGTGGGAGAGCTTCTAAGAGCTAAAGAAAGATATTAATGATTAAGAATCATCAGGACATTGGTTTTAAATTTCTATTAATATGAATGTGTAAAGAATGGAAACATTAAATAATTTTAAAAATAAATTAAAAGAATAGCAGAGATTCAAACCGTAGAATCAAGGGATTGCTAAACCACGCATTTGGACAGAACTGTAGAGGGTGTTTGTTGTCAGGTTTACTATCTGCAGAGCTTTTTGCTTTATATTTTCCTCTCTATTCCCTTCTTCAATCAGGACTACTAATATTTTGTATGTGTTGAGTTATTTTATCATTTTGTATTGGCTATCACTTTTAAACTCAAATTAGCAATTACCACTTTGGATTTTCTTCTTCTTCTTTTTTTTAATCTTGCTTAAAAAGCCATCAGCTTTAATTTCTCACCTTAAACGTGCCTTTTGATTCTGAGCATGAATTTCATTGTAAATGTTGTTGAAAACATTGCTCTTCTTCATTGTTTTATTGTGATTATCATAATAAATTCTGTATGTTAACGTAATTTGTAAAGGCTAGTAGAACTATTTATTATTTGTATTATTATCACTGAATTTAGATGCAGTAATTTTTCATGTTTTATGCTCATTTCTTTCCACATAGCCAATTCAGAATTTAGAAATAGACTGGCTGCCTTCCAGGACATCATTAGTAGCGACCTTGTCACTTAATGTTAACTATGTACCTCATTCGTACCATAGTTGAAAATGGCTAAAAGCCAGTGCAAGACAAATATTGAAAACCAGGGCTGAGATAGGCAGGTACGCCCTTATTTCCCATGTCTGTCAAAATAATGCTCAGATCTCCACATTGTGGTATCTATTTCATTATTTTTGTCCAGATCTGAAACTGTGTTATAAATTCTTTCTCAAAATTTTCAGACCCAGAAATATTAACTTTTTATTTTAAATAAATAACATTTTAGAGATTAATTAATCTTTACCTAATTAGAAAGTTCTATTTCAGTAACATAAATTTAAAATTTTTCACCACGTAAAAAAAAAAAAGAAATAAAGAAAGAAATGATAAGTGTCAATGAGTAAGCTAAAATGGTTCTTAATAAACTTTTCATTAAATTGAATCTGTAATCTAAGTATTATTAAATTGAATCCTTTTGCTTGTTACCTTATTTTATTCATTTAGTTTAACTGCAGAGATTCTGTTGTGTTTCCACCTGTGCTTTCACATATTTCCATTTGGTACGTCACACTATCAAAATGTAAAAGTTTTTATTATATCTCATTTGATACTATATTTAAAAGAGGAATGTCATATCAAAAAATAAAAAGAAACACTGATATTCTATTTCTCTAAGTAGTTATTGTTAAGGCCAAAGAGAAATGGAAATATTTTTTACCCATGTCCCATATGCCAATAAATTGAATCATTCTCAGGCCACTAGTAAAAAATAATTGTTATAAGCTTTTGAAAGAAACATACAAGGAATTCCAGCACTTCTAACAAGTTAGTTTCCGATGTTAATTAGCAGAAGAGCTAAAGTTTATAACAAGTTTTAAAAAGCCTGGGAAAGAGAAATATCTTTCAGATATGCCATCTGATTTCCGATTTAAATTGCACTTAACTGAAAAGTTGTATAAAATAAAGTACACAAGTGTTTTGATCTCTAGAGAGCACCACATTTCTTACTGTACTTTCAAACTGATATCTCATAAATAGTTTCTAAAAAACTTGCATAAAATATTATTAATATGTCATATAAATGTAAAAATATGACATACATTAAATAAAGTGAATGCAAAGAATATCAACTGGGGAGAAAGATATCCTAGGAAGAATTGAAGTGATAATAACAATTAATGTTCATTCTTTTGAAATGTTTTTTTTTTTTTTTCACTTATACTAGTTGGGAAGGAAGAGAGTGAACAAATAAACAAATATATTTCATATATATTTTATTGGTCGGGTAAAAACTAGCCTTACATCCAAATTGTTTTAGTACACCTAGATTTTTGTTCTCTTTTGTCATTGTCACTTTGAAAATTCTAGCATATATAGACTAGTAAGAGAAAAAAAAATCATCATATGCCTGCCTTGAATCGATATTAAAAATGTTTTTTATAGGCATATAAATAATACATTTATGTACAGTGTGGACATGAGTGTGTTTGTGTGCATGTATTTAAAGCAAAAAAGAATTTATTCTATATAATTTAAATGAAATGTTGATTTTCACTAAACATACAGAATTCCTACTCTCTAAAAGTTGAAAACTGTTGGAACTTATTCTGGACTGAGCCAGTAAACAGGTTTTATTTGACCAAAATTAATTATACAAAATGAATTTGCCTTTAATTGGATTTGCATCTTTGAGTTGGTCACCTTGGGCACCACATCTTATGATATTTCTTTATTTTGTAATCACTAAGACCATCTGTCTGTCTCCTAAAGATTTTTGATTTATGACATTTACAACTTCTGTTTTAAGCCTTAGAAAACAGAGGTACAATCATTTCTAAAAGTTTGCAGAAAACGACTTTTTCAGAAATACAATAATATATTCAAATGTTCTGTTTCAAGTAGCTAATTTTTTAAAATAAAATATTGAATGGAGAATCTAGAGCTGAATTATAACTTAGGACATTATGATCATATAATACCTATCCAGCAATGACAATACATAATGATAATAAGCCATATTTTATGGCTAATTCATATACAAAAATTTATAGAATGATGCCCATTATACCAAGAAAATCAGACATTAAACAATGATTTATACAAAACTGTGGCATGTTTAATTCTTATGTTAAGTAGGTTACTTTTGTGCAGACATACATACTTTATATATATATATAGAGAGAGAGAGAGAGATGTACATTATATATATGCACATACACAAAGAGATGCATGTTTATACATGTATATACATGTATGCAAGCAAACATATAGTTAGTTAAACTACATATGTATATGTAGAAATGGAAAATATAGAAACAAATATGAAGAAAATATAGCAATAAAGACATCAATAATTTTAAAAATCAAAAATGATATAATCATATATAATACATTTTATTTATATGTAATCAAAGAAATGTACATTTAAAAGCTTACTTTATTTTAACTTATGATTAGAAACATTTAATTCTGTCATCAAAAAATACATATGAATGTGAATTAGTAGGTAGTTTTATGTACTACTGACAGGGATGCAAAGGGGTATAACCTTTCGAATGGCAGTTTTATCACACGCCTGAAAAAGTGAAATGTGTATGTCTTTAGACCCAGAATCCCACTTCTGAGAATTTAATTTTAAAAAAGAATTAGATAAAATCACCAAGAAAGATATACAAGAACGTTCACCACAATGTTACGCAAAGAGCCCCAGTTGTCTTTTACAAAGATATAAATTGTGTTACATTATATAGTGAAATATTGAGTATTTAAATAATGATTTTCAGTCACTGAGATAACAAATAGTAATGCAAACTTACTATATTCTCGGTACTATTCTAAGAACTAGCATTTTTGTGGTTGAAAGAAATTTGTTAAAGCAGCTGATCTCTTTTGTCTGCTTATTAAGAGAGGGATGCCCCTGGGGAAAGAAAATGACCCAATCTAATCTCCTTGTAAATACGTTGATAAGCAGACTTCTTAACACATAGACTAATAATATTTACTATTATTGAAGAGAATACTTACATGAAATGATTTTAGCAGGATATCCCTGGACAAGATTGCTCATGGGACACAAACCTAGATAGAATCTATAAAATTTTCAGGCATGGATCCCTAGAAAATGTCATGTTAATTACACAATGCTTTGGTGTATGAAATGGTGTCATAAGTAAGATGCTCCCTGTGAGAAGGAACCCATGCACTTCACTTAGAGAACTCATTTATTTCTCTGGATTAAAGAAAGTAAAGTTTTATGTGGGAATAAAGGATTAGGAACCACCATCAAAGTCTCATATCTCTCTTTGATTTGCTCATGAGAGTTGATTCCTTGTACCCTTGATGCTAGGTGTTGTCTTTGACTTATAAAATCTGATTTGAAAATCTGTTCTTTTGTGTTAGCTCCATTGAACTAATACAAATTAACAGATTTATTAACTAAAAGAGGTTTTCTTTCACGCTTTCACTGGATGAGCTTCTGAGAAGAGCTGATAGCTGAATAATAATCTGAGTATTAAGAAAGAGACCAAGGAAAGAATACCATTAAAGAGCCATGTGAAATTTTAAGGAAAAAAAAATATTTTAAACAGAAGTAAAGCAAACTCAAAGGTGTGGTGTCTGATTTTTTGGCCTAAGATCTATTTTACACTCTTAAAAACCATGAAGATCTCAAAGAACTTTTTTGTTTTTTGGGGGGTGGGGTGGGGGGGTAGGGGGGCTATACTATTTCTCCAAAATAAAGTATGGAAAATGTCAGTATAGTACATTTTTCAAAATTCTTTCATCTGCCTTAATATGAGGTATCTGAATTTTTATATCTGTTTTTGCTTTTAATCTGTGGTAAATCATAGTTTATGCAGCCCCTTGGAAACTACACCATGGAAACATCCCCAAAGTGGTGAGAGAATGAAACTTAATAGACATTTGAAATTTTAGTATCATAATAAAAATGTTTGACCTTGTGGACCTCTTGAAAGTGTCTTGGTGATTCCAGCAGTGCACAGATCATAATTTAAGAATCTGTATCCCTGCAAATGAGTTTAATTTATTTAAGTAATGAAAAGAAGATGATTTTTAGCTGGAGTAACATGAGAGAGGGTAAGGTAGGATACAAAGAACATGAGGTCAGAGATGTAGGCAGGAGAAAATCATTTAATACCAAGTAGATAATGGTAAGGAATTCAGATTTCTTCTTGTTTCATAGGAAAACCACTGGCAGATTTTAAGAGGAGTGCTTTAATTTGATTTATCTTTTAAAAGGTCAACTCAGGTAGCTTATGAGAAATTTATACTGGGGATTTAAAAAAGGGTTATTAGCTAGGAGACTTTTTCATTTGTAGGTGAATGTGATGGTGGTTAAAGATAGCAGAAACAATTGTTAGTCTAGTCATACCACCATCATATGGAAACAGCATATCTTGTAGGAGAGTTATCTCCTAAAATCGTACTTAACTGAGGGAAGATCCTGGTCATAGTAGAACTGTGAAATTGCTATTGGAATAGTAACCTCTTCATACAGAAAGCCCAGTAAAAAATAAATAAAAGATGAGAGATTTGGATAGAAAATCATGAAAGGCAGTCACACACCAAATTGCAGTTACTCTGAAAAACACTGACTTTTTAAGGATCCGATTGAATTAATAAATTCCTCTTCTTTTTCTTATCGTGTTTCAAGTGTGTGGTTGTCACACTCAAACTAAAGAATTTTTATTAATACATGGAATTTTTCTGTAATTATTAATATGAAGAAATGTAAGATATGTCAAATTAACAATCTGGATTGCAGAGTTGAATATTTTATAACTTTATGTGTATTATTAAAAAAGAGACAAAAGTCAGTGTTTTCATAAACAAGGATATCAGTGGTTACCTTTGAATTAATATTACTCCTTTTTTCCTATTATAATTTTCTGAAATTTTAAAATAATTACTAAAGTAGCACTTTTATAATTGAAAAGCACTGTGAAAATTTTCAAACATTATTAATATTAATTATAACAACTTGATCTTAAAAATAACTCCAGAACTTCTTTATTTTTTCAACATGAATCTCAGATCTATGGAGTATTATGCTGAAGGTTAAGGAATTCACAATGAGCTATGAATAAACTGAAATTTACTTGATTGTTCATAACTATTAGATTTCACAATAAGCGCAAATAGTTCAGAAAACTTTGAGTCATTGTGCATATATTTAATCTGAGCTGGGTGTGTTAATTAGGCTTCAGCCAAATTATGAATGCTACAATACAAAATATAACAAATACTGGACTATAGATAAGTAAACTTTAAAAACAGAAATTACTTGTTATGTAAAATGTCTTCGATGCTCTATTTTATGTATGACTTCTATTTCCAGTGTTTCTGAACATTTTCATTTGAGTTTAAACCAAGCGAAACATATACTTTTCCATTTCAGAGTCAGAATATTACATTTTATTCAAATGTTTTACTTGTTTCATTTGGAAATGCACATTTCAAGTTTAATAAGATGCAATTCTGACAAAGTGATATGCAATACAGCGAAGTGCCGCTTAACTCTTAATTATCTATCATTGTGTTTGTGTTATGATTAGTAGTACCTTTCTGGCTGATATTTCCAAATATAGACCATGTCGTGTACATTCCAAACATGAAGATAGATTTTCCAAAGGTTTATAGGACAACACACACACACACGCACACACACACACACACACAGTCACCCACAAGCTTGCTATGGAAAACCAGTAGATGGAGACATGTCAGTTTCTTATCTGTCTGTAGGCACCAGTTTGAATTTTTTTCTTGCTTAGATGCTTTTGAATGGGCAAAGGTAGTTTGGTTGTATTTTCAATCAGAAAAATAACCACCTGGCTTTGAAACTAGAATCTCTAGCTGTTGTTCATATTTCACTGTTGCCATTGTGATTTTGTTTAACTCTGGTAAAGAAATATTTCAGCCTGAAACAAACTAGGTGTTTTCACAAACAACCATCTGTCAAAGCCTCTGCCAGAAACCTGTTAAATAGTCTCTCCTGTAAGTTGATTTCAATCTTTTTTTTTTTTTACAGAGACAATGCTATATCATGAGTGTAAGTTTATTTTCAATTTTCAAATAATATTTTTTTCATTCAGCACCTTTATCTGAGTGCTTCTATGTGAACTTGTATAATCTCCCAAATTATAAATCATGATAACCAACGGTTTTATATTGTATTTTCCTCTTCATTGTCAAGGCTCTGAAGAAAAAGAGGCATATGATGGGAATCACCTTGTATGTTAGGGGAAAATTACATATGTGTTATTGTTTAAACAATATCAACAAGAAAAGCCTATTAGTGGATTATAAAATGGGCCTACTATATGACCTAATAAATCTACTTCTAAAAGGAAGTTATCTTTTACAATGATATTTGCTATATCATTCTTTGTGATAAAACCATTTAAATAACAGAATTGTATTTCAGTAAAGGTGGTATATATAATCCAACTGTACATTAATAGAAAGCTATATATACGTGTAATTGCAAAAGAAGGAAAATATCTAGTATGTAGCAAGCACCTTCCTGTCTAGCACCCTCATTAATACTGTGTGCACAGATCCTACAGTCAAATGAGGGAGACAAAAATTAATTCAAATTATCATCCACCCACTTATGTAATTGTATGCTATGAAATATTTAACAAAGGGAAGTACAGGGATCTATACATATAAAACTAAGTCTCAAAGTAGCATAAATAGCATTATCTTAATTAAATGTAATGAATATGTGATAATTATCAATATGCACAAAAAATAAAAAACAACAATTATATTGGAGGCAAGGTATGGGAAGATGCTTAATTTTGAATTGTCTGGACTATTTAGTCACTACAATTATAGAAAAATTCAATTGTAGAAAAATATTAAATTACATTAGTACAAACGAATTGCTAAAACTTTAAAAAATTTAGCATGCAAGTAAGAAAATATTAAATTATTTAAACATTAATATTTATAAACTTAGTTTTCTTTATTTTAAAGCAAATATTTGCAAGTTTAATAACACTTAAGTGGAAATTTTACTCATTGATTATCAGCTGTACTGGCTCGGCAGAAATTAAAATGATTTGCTTGTTTTCTTCAACAGGATAAAGTTCCATAAATAGAGAACACAAAGAAGTCAGTGACTTGCCTGAGAACAAGAGTTAGTTTCTAAGAAAGTAGAAATGTTTTCCCTCTAGATGAGGAGTCACCGAAATAGACCCTTTAGGCCAGATTCAGCCTCTGACCTGTTTTAATAAGGGCTTCAAACTAGGAATGGATATTACATTTTAAATGTTTGAAGAAAGATCAAAAAATATTCTGTCATTTAGTGGACCCCAGTCCCTGGGCTGCCTCATTCACTAATGTTTCTTATCTTTGATTTCTTCTGAGTCAGAAAGACTAGAGGGATCTTGAATGAGAAGAATTGCTTTCAGCTGATAGAAAGCTCTGGGAAAGTCTCTGCACCCCACCCCTCATTCCCCTTAGTAAGTTTTTGTTATAGAGAACTTATTACACATATTTCACAATGTTTACTTTTTCCTGTTTTCCTTCACCCTGCCAGAGCCATGAGGGCATCTCTCTTGGCTTTTAATCATGAGAAAGAACCTGGTAGAGTTATTAGAGGTAACATCTATGAAAGTGTATCTCCACCCCCAACCATGCCCCCAAAAGACTGTCATCTCTGAGATTTCCACCATCAAGTTAGTCCACACTCAACCATTAGAAGTTTATCAAATTACCATTTAACTGTTCCTACCAGTTTGGGGTTCCAGTAACTTCTAATCAAAGTAAGCAGATCATGGCTCTGACTCTGGATTCACTTGCCTCTCCAGACTGTAGCATGGGGCCATGTAAACATAGTTCTATTGAGTGCAAAGAAAGTCATTGATTTTCAGTTTTTCAGCTTTTTTGTTTGTTTAAGGATGGTATTGACTACTCAAGCTCTGTACATATTAGAGCTGAAATATAAAGTTTGTTTAGTATACTTTCTATCTCATGTCTTTGGAATGAAGGTCCTGATGAAAAGAATTCCAAAAAATTTATGAATGGAAATAGCATTTTAGGTATACACAAAAATGATAACCCCCCCAAATGCTAGTATTATTGCCAAAGTGGTTTGCAAATATCCTATAATAATATAAAACATTGTTCTTTATTCTCGTATTACACTTTTCACACATGACATATGCTAGAATCACTAATAATGTATATGTTCTAACTAATAGAATGTGTACATTATTCATCATATTCTAATTATTGGTATTATGTCTTTAGGTTATGTACTCTGCAGCAGCTACTTATTCCCTGCATCATATATTTACTTACAAAATAAAAAATTTGGAGTTATTATAGTGTTAAAAACCATATATAGATATAAGATCATGTGATGACTAAATAATAATAAAACATAATATGTCAATACGAGAAACATTGCATGTTGCTACAATAGGAATAACAGATACAATGAATGCCATAGTCCCAGAGAAAGGTCCAGGAGCTGTTGAGGCTTTTTTATTTATCTATAAAACTTCTACCTCTTTAGTATACAATTAACTGGTTTTCATCTTAATGTTTTCTAATAATGACAATAGCTTTTGATTCATATTTTCTTAATTGTTATTATGATTTTTAAATTAAAAGATACAATAAGAAGCATTCTTAAAGCAAAATGAATTACATTTTATAAATATTAGTCATTGGAATTAGAAATTTTTGGAAATAAAGTGTGAGCTTATGGAATACAGAAACCTTTAAGAACTGCATTTTTCTTGTATCTTTGTTCTACTTCTATATTTTTGTTTTCAAGTTTATTTTTTAATGCTCCTCTTCTTTAATGTCTTATTTAGAACAATTTAGGTTTCTAAAAAAGTTAATAGGTTGAAAGATAAAGGTTGTAAAAATAACTATGATTACAATAATTCGTTAAGGTATACACAAGATAAGATGTAAAATGTGACATGAAAAGCATAAAGTGTGGTGAAGAGGAGAGCAAAAATGTTGAGATTAAGAATAAGATCAAACTTAAATCGTCAACTTAAAATAGATTGTTATAGATATTAATTGTTATATGTAAGCCTCATGGTAACCACAAGCAAAAACCTATTGTAAATACAAAACGAGAAAGAAAAAGGAATATAAGCATGTAACTAAAGAAGTCAAAAGCTCATTTTTTTACAATAGTCAAGGATGGAAGCTCCCTGTGTCCTTTGATAGATGAATGGATAATAAAATGTGATATCTATATCTCTATGTCTCTCTCTATATATGTAGATATATATAATGGAATTTTACTCAATAATAAATACACATGAAATCTTGCCATTTGCAACAACATACTTAACTACTTCATGCATGAACCTTTATGCTAAGTGAAGTAAGTCAGACAGAGAAAGACAAATATCATATATGTGGAATCTTAAAAAAAATCAAGCTCATAAGTATAGAGAACAGATTGGTAGTTGCGTGCTGCAGGGGATGGGGGGTGGGAGAAGGTAAGTGAACTGTTTTGGGGGATGTTCTTCATTTAAATAAATTGAATAAAATTAAAAATTAAATAAATATGTTAAAACTAAAAAAAAAAAATTGTTGCAAGGATAGGATGGAAAAATCTCTCACACTCTTTATCCTGCTCCCCAAAGGCATTGCTTTTTATAACAATGGCGTATTTATCAAAATTAAGATATTAACATCTGTACACAAATGCTATTAGCTAAACTACAATTATATTCATGTTTTGCCATTTTTTTCAATTATGTCCTTTTACGGAGTCAAAGTTTAATCCTGGATGTTACGTTGCATTTAGTCATACAATTAATGTTCCCAGTATGTGTCTGTTTCTTAGACTTTCCTAAGTTTTGGTAACTTGCCACTTCTGGAGAGTTAGTAGTTAAGCATTTTATAAAATGTTCCATATTTGGATTTGTCTGATAATTTTCATCATGAGAGTGAAGTTATGGATTTTAAGGGAGAGCACAAGGCACGTGAAGTGCCTTTTTCATTTATTTAGTAATGTCTGATATTAACAAAACTTATTTTTGAAGTCTGGCACTAATTTTGAAAATTTCTTGGCTATTATTTTTTCCAATATTTTTCCTCCCCATTCTTTTTGATTTCTCATTGCAATTAACATACATAGTGATATTTTTTACATTCTGTCACAGCTTTTGAAAAAGGTGGTAATTTTTCCTTTTGTTTTTATTTATTTGCTTTTTTGCCTTCCCATCTTTTTCCATTCGCATTATATTTGGGCTAATTTTTATTGGCATATCTTCAAGTTCACTAATTTTTTTCTTCAACAATTTGAATGTACTGATAATTTCATAAATAGTTTTCCATTTCTGTTAGTGGTTTCTTAACGTTATTCTAGCATTTTAATTTTTCTTATCATTTCTACACCTCTGCTAAATTATTTATTTTATATTACATCACTCATCTGATATTGCCTCTAAAGCTTTTCTTGGATTCCCCTATGGTAGAATAACATTTAGGCTCTCATATCATTTTACACACACTTCTATCAAAGTAACTATCATGTTGCAGTAGATAACACTGATTTATCATCTCTGAGTTATATTTTTTCTTTTAACATTTCAGCGTTTATTTTCCTTTTCTAAATGAAAAGGTTTACTTTGAGGGCAAAATTTTATAATAGTTCTGAGTTTTTTTTTTTTAATTAAAATAGAAATCTTGCCACTTCATCACTGAAAAATTACAATAATAATGAAATAATGTCAAATATCTGTTTTTGCAAGTATCATGCCCCGGCAGAGTGTAAATTCTGAGAGGACAAAAATTATATGAGCTACTATTTAATATAATTATGACTAAATATATTCAATCTGTGAACATATTTTATAAACCTTAGCATAATTGTTGTTAGATGTATAAAGTAACTTAACCCCTGTATCCTTAATAATGTAAAAATTGAATTCATTTGGGTACAAAAATGTGCTTATTGCTGTTAGGACTTTCCTTATTGATGATTAGTAATTATCTACTACTTCTCTTTCTAAAATATCTTTGTCAACATTAACACTTTTGACCTTTTTAATTGCATGAATTGAAGTTAGAAATAGGTGGTTATTAATGTTCTGTACTTTAATATTTAGAACTTGAAAAAATGTTTGCTTTCTCAATAGAATTCATCAAGTTTCTATTTCTCTCAGTAAATGTGACATTAAAGATGGCTCTTAAAGTGCTATTAATAATAATTGTTCACACTAATTTGGTATTCATAAATCTTTCAGCTACATTTAGCAGAGTCTCAGTGTTTGCTGAATTCTCCTTGATGCATCCATGTTATTCTAATTATAGATTTTAACGGGCTGCACAAATACATGCACTATTTACAAGATTGTCTGCTTTTTCCCTTTTTATAAAAAATTTAAAATGGTGGCTTTTGCACTTGTCATTCAAATCTGCCAGGGAATGACAATGATGTGAAGGCATGTTAAGAATGCAGAGTCATACTATAGAACTAAAGGTATCTTTGCTATACAGCCTCCTAATTAAACAGGTTACCTATTGTTCATTTACAGAAAGAATGAAAAATAACAATTTGCAAACCATTTTTATTAATATATACAAGAATTAAAAGCATACTACTTAAGAAAACTGGGTTTGCACAATAATGAAACTATGAATAAAGATATATATATATATATATATATATATATATATATATACACATGCTTGTTATATAGAAGTAAATAATAGACATTTATACACATATATGCATAAATGTGTGTTTGTCATATACAAAAATAATTATTAAAATATATCAGCTTTATATTAAAATGTTTAACATTTTATCATATATCTGCATGTATGTCAAAGCCAAGAATAAAGTCAAACTTCTTTCACATTTCTTTTTCTAATTCTTATGTGTGGACTAACAGCTGTAAGTTAAACCCAGAGTTCTACCTTTTATGGTTTATCTGGATATACTCCGAATAAAATGAAGGTAAATTAGTGAGAACCTTGGTAGAGATGAGAAAGAAATCTCCTATTTTTCACACATGGAAAATCCATTAGAACCTAATCATTTTAATACTGACATGAACAGCTGTGGTAGTGCTCACGATTTGATAATGAGAGTCATGTCTATGAGGCAGTTTCTAAAAAACTACTGCTTTGTAGACTAAAGGTACATGGATATGCATATGTACACACAAGACTGGAAAGCACTTTTATAATCGATTTTCACTTCATTATGCTTTTTAAAGTGTAAATTAATATTTTTTCACATTATTATAAAAAGTTCCCAAGTAAAAATTATTTAATCTGAAATTTGCACTTATTTTGTAGTCCTCATATGTTAGAATATATCCTAGATATAGCCATTTACTTTTGCTTTAGAACCTTATGAAATAAAAAGACAAGATATTGTCTTTTTCTTTAAGCTTGAAAAAACTGAACTATACAAAGTTTCAGTGACTTGTACAAGATGACATATACATTAGTGGAAGAGTTAATGACAAGTGCCTCTTAATACACAGATTTTGTTAATTCTGAATACTAAAATATAAATTGCTGAATAATATTTTTTACATCACTTAGGAATTTTTTGTCTAATTTTTCATTTTGCTCAGGTTTTTTTTTTACAAATTTTTATTTAAGAAACATTGTTCAATTGAACCTTGTTTTAGTGTTCAACAAGCACAGCCTTTTTCAAGCCCAACAAATCCAGAAACAAAACACAATGGAAGGTACTTAATAACTAGTTGTCAAAAAAAAAAAAAGGTTGAAAGGAAATGTAGACCTTTTGATTTTATAATATCATAAAATTAAATATAAAAATAATCTTTAAAATATGATGAAATAAGAAATAGATTAAATAAATAACTAAATAACTATATAACTAAATATTATAGACATAACTAAAATAAAACATAATAAATCTATTTTCTGATGAATTGTCTTGACTATTTCAGTTTCAAGTTGATTAATAGTTCTGAGAAAAGTGTTATCCCTATCTTTATATGTTAATGAAGAAGTTTATTCAAACATTTTGTGACAATCTGAAGTATAAAATAGACAGTATTAATACAGAAAGCTGAAAGCATGTTAAATTGTTAGGTATTTTACTTGAAATTTAATGTGGATTACAAGGATAATAATATAATCCAAATGAGTAAAGCATATGGGAAAAAAAATTCAAATTCTAGTATTAAATCAAAGCAGATATATTCAAAAAGACCTGAAAGGAATTAGAATATCAATAGCTAGATTTTTCTAATTAGAACAGTTTTGAAGATTAGCCAGATTTTTATTAATCACCATAAGAACTAAAACTTATGAAGTGAAACAAATTTCTATTATTTAAATTTTATTAAAACCACTTTAAATATTTATTTCACATATAAAATAATTCTAAAATCTCTGATGATATTAAATATAGTTATTCTAAAACTTCTGTTATCTTTATTGATTATTTCTTTGGCTAATAATTGTGGTATTTTTACATTTATTTTTGCTGACTTGGTGCTGTTTCTCACAAGTTTAGTGAGTCTTGTTGAGAATAGGCATATACTTGAATTTTCTGACTACTCAAATGATGTGGAGTATAATGTTTAAAGAAACATACTGGTAGCTTATCTTTGGGAAGTGATGACACTCTGTTATACATTGACAATTTTTTTAACCTCTTTGGTCCAAGTATTTGTACTCTACATTATGAGTGAATCTTACTTCCTCCAATTATCTAACAAAGAATAAGTTTGAGGTGTCATTTATTAAACAATTGCTCAAAACTGTATCTGCCTGGTATTTTCATCAGGATTCCTTGTAGGATTTTTAATAATTGTATGAAAAAGAATTAGAAATTTGATCAGAAATCCACTGAACAGTCTTCACTTTTTGATATGTAGAATAAAATATATATATAGTGTGAATTTAATATTCTCAATTTATGCTTTTGTTTTCATAATGAAGCACATTAAAGAATACATTTGAGTAAGTAGTATCACTCTTGCGCTTTAACATATGCAGTCTTTACTAGTTATAAGTAACCCTATATGTTCATTAACATCTAATTGATGAGAAGTTAGATGGAGTTAGACATCAATCAGTTCATTCTTATTTTAATTCTTCTTTATTTATCCACTATGCAGGGGTATATTTTCAAATGTCTTTGCCAATTTGGGAAGATTTTTTTTTTTTATACAACAAAGATTGACTTTCATAGCTTATATAATAATATTTGCAATTACAATATTATTTTAATTGCTCAGGCCATCATATTTGTTAAAGTAAGGTATAAAATATATTTAGAGAATGTTTCTCAAGATGTTATCTTTTATCTTACAGTTAAAAAATCCCTGTTATTAATTCATTTTTCTCATTTCTGTTGATGGTTTCCACAAGGTTTTTTGAAAGTTATAGCTAATAACTTAACAGTGTAAGATAATTAATAAGCTAAATTAGAGTCAAAATACCAGGTTTCCTTTTATAACCAAATACATTGTAAAATTTTTTAAAAACCATTTAACCTATAGGTGAGTTTACCTATAATCATGAAGATCCTTTTCTAACTTAAAATTCTTTGCCATCTAAAAAACTCTCTTGTAACTCAACATTGTAAAATATGTTTTAAAAAATGTTTCTTATCACTAAAACATGACAAACATGTGATCATATTATAAACCATCCCATTTCTTTACATTATTCTAGAGAGAGATATAACAAGTTGAGAATTAGTAGTTATCCTTAAAAGGTATTATTGGAGTTTACAGTGGAGGCAATTGGATAATAACTCTGAGTTTTCTGAACTAAAAGCTCAATCTTTTCTTACTCAGTGAACTCCAAACTAAAGAGAAGTAGTACTTTTAAAAAATATGTTATTTATTTTAATTAGTTTCAAGTATTGAGTACATTGGTTTAACATCTATATAATTCATAAAACTATCCCCTCAATTGTTCCGTCCTTCCTCTGACTCTCCACCTAGCCAACATATTAATGCTAACTGCATTTCCTATGCTATGCTCCTCATCTTTGTAACCATCCATCAGCTAATAATTTGTACTTTAACCCTTCACTCCACTCTCCAGCCTCCAAAGTCCTCCCTCTGTCCACCACCAAATTTTCCACTATATTTGTGAGTCTATTTTTGTTCAGTTTGTCCCTTTTATTCCTTAGATTCTGCATGTAAGTGAAATCATATAGTATTTATCTTTCTCTGACTTAAATAACTTCTAGGTCCATCAAGGCAATATCTTTTTCCATCCACACTCTTTTAGTCTGTATGTGTCTTTTAATCTGAAGTGAATCTCTTGTAAACAGATTGTAGGGGTCTTGTTTTCTTATCCATTCATCTACTCTATCTTTAAGTTGGAGCTTTATTCTTTTCCATTTGAGGTACTTGTTTATAAGAATGTAGTTGTTACCATTCTTTATCCCTGTTTTGATGCATGTTTTTCTTCTTAAAGAAATCCCTCCAACATTTCCTATAATACTGGCTTGGTGGTGATAAATTCTTTTGGCTTATTTTTTCTGGGAAGTTTTTTTTTTTTTTTTTTTTTTTTCATCTGTCCTTCAACTGTAAGTGATAGCTTTGCTGGATAAAGTATTCTTGGTTGTAGATCCTGGGTCTTCATCACTTTGAATAATGTGTGCCAAGCTTTTCTGTCTTGCATAGTTTCTTTTGAAAATCAGCTGCCAGTCTTATTCGTGTTCCCTTGTAGGTAACTATCTGCTTTTCTCTTGTTGTTTTTAAGATTTTTTTTTTGTATTTAACCTTTGCCATTTTAATTATGATGTGTCTTGGTGTGGGACTCTTTGAATCCCCGATTTTGGGGATTCTCTGAGCTTCCTGGAGTTGTATGTCTATTTCCTTCACCAGGTTAGGGAAGTTTTCTATTATTATTTCTTCAAATAGCTGTTCGACATCTTGTTTTCCTTCAGGTACTCCGATCATATGAATATTTTTACCTTTAATAGTGTCCCATATGCTCCTTAAATTTTTATAGATTTGGCATCTTTTTGCTTGCCATTCTGATTGAGTGTCCTTGGCTTTTCCATCCTCTAGATAGGTCATTTGATCCTCTTCTTTATTCACTTTATTTATCCCTATGTTTATTCCATTTAATATATTCTCACCTCAGATAATGTGTTCTTCATTCCAGACTAGTTCCCTTTTATAATTTTCATTTCCATATTTATGTTTTTTTAATCTCTGTTGAAGTTATCACTTCCTAATTTATATACACATCCCAAAAGTTCATTGAACATCTTTATAACCAGTGTTTTGAACTCTACATCTGTTAGATTACTTGACTCCATTATATCTGAATCTCTGTTTTCTTATATGGTTTCTGCTTCTTTGTTTTCCTATTTTTGCCGCCTTTCTCTGTCTGTTTCTAGGTACTAAGCAAAGCCCCTAAGTCTCCTGGTGTTATTAGTGTGTATTTGTGAAGTAAGTGTCGGTGGCACAGTCCTGAGAGGGATTCAGCTGCAGGTCAAACTTAGCTCAAGCCTGTGCCCTTCCAGGGCCACTTGTTAACATTCAGCAAGCAATCCACAGATGCTGTGCTTATACTTGCCTCAAAAGGCCACACCAGAAACTGAGGCCTGCTGCCTCCAGTGTGAGTCTAGGCACTACTCAGCAATGAGAATCTGGATATGGCTTGGGTAGGGCCATGATTTGGGAGAGATGGAGTTTCAATGAATCCTCTGGGTGAAGCAACCTCTGTTATTCAGTTTGGTGACTTTTTGGCTATGGTGGTGCTGTGTCCATGCACTGGAGGAGGAAGAGCTCAACAAGGATATTGCTGTCACTTCTGTATAGGGTGAGTCTCACTAGACCCTCTCTCTGACAATGTATCCCTGTAGGTCCCTGGGCCCTCTGTGCACAGCCAAATGGGCACTGGTGCTCAGAGCAAGCGGGTCCATCATAGAGAAAATCTGCTAATGGACGTGGTCCCTTTAAGAGGCTTCTACAGCTGCCACAGCCTCCATCCCACTCAGATGCTAGGGCCCAGGCAGCCCCACATCCTCACCCCATCCTACCTTCTGCCATTGCAGGGTGATTTCTTGGATTTTTCTCTAGTTGTATGGCTTGTTCATCTAGATCCCAGGCAATTTTTTCTTGCTGTTTGCTCCTTGTTTCCATCACAACTTTGTTTTGGTTGCCAGAGCGATGAACAGATCCTATATTCTCTGCACCATTTTTTCCCCCAGTCGAGAAGTACTACTTTTGCCAAAGACATAAAAAAGCTATAACAACAATGGAATTGACACCACCTTGCTACAATTCCTACAATCATGCTTATGTCAGATGTGACAATTTTTGAAAAGGGTCTGCTTAACTAATATCTGCCATGTACCTCTATTCTCCAAACAATTCTAAAGCAAAGAAAAATAGTGGCTGTGGAGTTTGTTTGCCAGTGGGTAAAAATGTTTTGATACCAAAACATCACTATAAAACATAAGATACTTGTAAAGCATCTGAAGAATATTTGGAAAGCTAGTTTTTTGATATATGAGATAAAAATAATACTCAAATGATTATGGCCTTTATATATTTGATACAGTCACTGTGGACAGATAATTGTCATGTTAAGAAAGTGTCACTTCACAGTGTTCAAAAATAAATCATGTATTAGAGTAATGATTGAAAGAATCACTAAGTGATCTGAATTCTAAACTAGAATTCTGAAATCAAGGCTCTATTTTCAATTCCTTCACTTACTGGACCTTGTGTAGTTACGGGGAAGTCACCTATCTCTGTGAACGTGTTTATCTCCTGAACACTGCCTATCTTACAAACATGAAATATATGCTTATAGATACTAAATGACATTGGAACTATAGTGTATATTTTTAAATTCAAATCTGAATACACTTCTTTAGCATTAGTGAGTTTTTATCTAATGTTTTTTCTTGATAAATTTAGAAAAAAACTCATATTTCCTGGCTTTAAAAGTTCATTGATGATTTTCTCTTTCTTCTAAACTGTTTTAATACAATAATTTATAAAGTTTAACTAAAAGATTAAAAAAAAGCATTAAAAAACATAGAATCTCTCCAAACTAGACAAACCAAATGGTTAGGAAAGAGGGAGCTAACAATGCTGATGAGATCAAAGTGCAGTTAGTTCCTCAGCATGTAAGCAGATAAAAAGACATTAGAAATAAAGAGCAACTAGTCTTTGGAGCTTAAATTTGGACTAGTGTGAATTATTTTCTCCTCCTTATTAGATCTAGGTACCTACAATCAGGTAGAGGTCAATATTATTCATCTGCTCATAGGCATTTTGCCATATCTTTGCTAAGCTCCATCTCTACATTAACAGATGGTTTTTACATAGTATTACAAGGGTTTTTTTTCTGGAAATTCTCAGTTCTAACTTATATTCAGATGGTGAAAATTTTGACATCATTTTGGCGATTTACAGAATTTCATTGATGCTATTTCTCATTCAAGTAATGCTCTATATTTTGTACACATAAGATTAATATTTATAAATAACACATTTATAGCCCTTGAATGAGCAATGGAATCTTTTGAAATTTTAATTTTCATCATTATGTTACATAAGGCAATGGTATTGAAATCTGGAAATAATTATTGAAGTTGACAATTGAAGCTACGCTAACTAAAATAGTAGTATGAAAAAAATCAGAGAAAGTCCAATGAGAGAAAGAGAATTGTTGGGTATGATAATGGAAGAAGCTACATTAATCTAAATAGTTGCATGAGAAAGACAAAAAAAAAAAAAAGAGAGAGAGAGAGAGAGAGAGAATAAGAGAGTTGCTAAGTTTAAAAGGCATTCCCAATAAAATGAATTCTTTTGTAATACTAAAAGAACTTGGGACCAGGTTAATAAAATTAAAATATTTACTGAATCAGATTATATGAAATAGGTACCATATTCCCTAAGTCCCAATATTTAATGCATAAGAAAATTTCTCTCCTTACTTCACTATTTATATTCAATTTTGTATTCAAATAGTAAAAATTTTAATTGACTATTTTCAATGTTAGTAATAATATAAATATTAACCTGTTAAAATCTTTTAATAAAATTAAAAGTTTTCTTACATATATACACATATGCATGGTAAAGACAATTGAGAATAATTAGAATCTATCTGTGGTTTTAATTTTTTCTAAACCTTATAATGCAAAGAATATATCATGCATTCTTCTAAATAATATAAGTAAATAATTTATAATCAAATGAAATTATATACCAAAAATTAAATGCATATATTTACAGAATGTTTTGTGGAAGAAAAATTAATTTTAGTAAAAACAGGCACATGATTTAATTTTAAGTTTTTTCCCTTGTCATTCCAGAAAACTAAACCAGAGCATCAAAAGATAATAAAAAGTAGATGAAAACTACATTTTCACAGTTAAATTACAACACTGAAAAGCCTCTATCTAAATTCCTTATCTGGGTGAAAACATGCGAAAAAGACTAAGTCAGCCAGCAAGTTTACGTAAAGTAAAAAATTGCCTTGGGAAGTAAAGCTTCTTAATGTATATTTCAGGAAATCTCTAGCACATATCCATTACCAGAGTAGGAAAAAATACTTATTCTGATAGGAATTCACAGCAAATGTTTATCACTTGGATTGAGAAGAAGAAACCACAAAAGTGTGTGAGAGTCCAGAGGTGACAGATCTCATAAAAGCCTCTGCCATTATATGTCTTTCTAAAGTGTGCTTCACATTTGAAGAAAAGGATTTTGTCTCCTGCTGACAGTGGACGGTAAAGAATCAAAGAAAACCTAGTTTATCAGTAGAAGTCGCCATGAAATATATAAGTTCTAAGAGTCATAGAAAGGGTGGTTACACAAAGATGGTGTGAATTAAGAAAATATTTCACTACAGTGTTAACAGAACAAGAAGACCTTCAACTGTGAAGCCTAAAAATTTGCTTCCTTTCTGCACTCCACTGAAACCTGCTATTAGTTTAGGAAAATTAATTCAGTCTAAAACAAGTAACAGAAGAGGAATACTCAAAATTTTATAAAATTAGACTTGGGTGAAAAATTAAAAGGATCAGTAGAATAACCCTAAAGATGACTAAATATCACCAGAAAAAAAGTTTCAATAACAACAAAAACAAGTTAACATTATTATAACATAAACAGCCTTTTAAAAAACAAAGCAACCAGATTTATGAAATAATAGCAAAAGTAGACTTACATAAATTCAAATAATAGTTGAACAGAGAGTAGGACCTGATGACCAGACAACAGTAAAACATGAAAGGAGTTCTGACAAAAAAAAAAAAAAAAAAAAAAAAAAAAAAAAAAAAAAAAAAGAAAGAAAGAAAATTTCCTTTAAAAATAAAGAAGCAAAAGAAAACAGACATTACAGGAAGCACAATGAGAACACAGAACATAGAAAATATAAATATATATAATACAGGTAAAGAAAAAAGAAAGAAAATAGTGAATTAGAATGAAAATTATAGATATGGATCATAAGAAAAGGCAATATAAAATATATATATAACAAGAGGTGGTAATGAAAAAATAGATAAACAATTCAAAATATAATTCAAGGTAAGTTTCATGAAATTACCTAAATTTGGGGGTTCTTTCCCTTTGGTACAAACTGTATTATGTGTAGGATAACATTCAGCTCTCAACGCATTGCCCCAAAGGGAAAGAACTGGAGCAAAGAAAAAAAAATGCAATTATTTTGGGGATAAGTAACAAAAATCTATCCTGGGCCCATAAAACTTGGGTCTATTTTCAGGAAAATATTAACAAATAAATATGTACTTAAATCTTTTGAATAACATTTAATGTTATAAATTTTATTATATTCTGTCCATCTATTATTCACACTTAAATCTCATCAACTAGTGTTGCAATCACCTTCTATTCACCCTGTTGTTACTGGAGGGATTTCCTCCCTAGGGTCATGGAGATAGCCAAATACATGGCAGCAGACACTGAAAAAAGGAGATCAGCAGCAAATTATTAGTCACACATACTGATAATTCAAGGATTTATAGCAGTGTAGCACCACATAAAGCAGAATAAAAACATGAAGAAGTTGAAAAATCAACAACTCTTCTTGGATCTGTCTGCTAATTGAGTTTATAGGGCAAAACACTGCCCCCATTTGGAGAGACAGGTAAATACAAACAATCACAAGCTACTGAGAGAGAAATCTACCAGCAGAAATATCTGTGGAAACAGTGTTAATGTCAGTAAATCAAACTGTGATTGGAAAATTGTGGGGGGCTCAGTGCGGACAACTCTGAGTTAAAAACTCCAAGGGAACTGAGTCATTGTAGGTAGCCGTATTTCTGTAAGTCTTACCTCCCACTTGACCAGGTTCCCATTGTGAATATCAGAGAAAAATCCCCTCTTGCTTCTAACAGGTGAAGGGGAGAAGTAATCATTCTGAAATATACCAGAGAATTTTTGTATCAAGGCTTGCCCTCAAGAGAAACCATTCTACTAGAGCCTAATCTCTAGGGCTGTTTCAGAGCCTAAGTCACCTGGGAGAAGGAATATTCACAGCTATAGCTGGCTCTAATCTTTTAAGTGGGGAAAAAGAAATACCCAATTTTAGCCCATCCTAAAAGAGGAAAAAAATTGAGAAGAATCTGTAAACTTCGGAGTTCACAGTTACTCTGAGTACATAGAGTGAGACTTAATAATAGGACTAGACAGTGCCTTATCACACTCACTACATTACTAAGGGCCTATTAAACAGTTAAAAAACAAACAAACAAAAAAAACACTACATCATGTCCAGTAGCAAGAAAAATTACTAGACATGCCAAAAGTCAAAAATTAATTAATTAATTGATTGATTGATTAATTAATTAATTAATTTTGAAAAGATAGCAAGCATTAGAATAGGATATGAAAGGGATATTGGAATGATCAGACTGGGAATTAAAATAACTGATTAAAATGCTAAGGGCATTAATTGATAAAATAGGCAACATACAAGAAGAAATGGATAATACAAGCAAATGATAGGAATTATAAAAAAAAAAAAATAAAGTGCTAGTGATCAAAACACTATAAAATAACAACAGTGAAAAAAAAAAAATACCTTTAAAGAGCTCATTAAACGAGTAAACGTGTTTGAGGAACGACTCTCACTCAGCTTGTGAATGTGTCAATAAAAACCTCTAAAACTAAAAAGTAAAGAGAAAAAAAAATTTTAAATGCCAGGATATTTGAGAAGCAGAAAAAGAGAGAAAATACTAAAAGAAGTATTTGAAGCAAAGATTGAGAATTTTTTCCCAAAATTTATGTCAGACTACAAATCAAAGATTGAGGAAGTTCAGAGAACACTAAACAGAATAAATTTAAAAAGCCAAAAACAAAATCTATTTCTAAATATATCACATTCAAATTGCAGAAAACAAAAAATCAAGAAAAAGTTTTTGATAAAAGCCAGAGGGGGAAAAATATTTTGCACATAGAGGGGCAAATAGAATTATGTCTTATTTATCCTAGGAAACTAAACAAACAAGAAGAGACTACAATAAAATATTTAAAATATTGAGGAGAAAATGACCAACTTAGACTCCTTATACCCTATAAAACTGCAAAACTACTAAAAATTGAAGGAGAAAAAAAACATTCTCTGACAAACAAAAATTGAGGAAATTTGTGAGGTGAATTCAATAATACATTAAAAGCAACATACCTTGCAATCAAGTGGGATTTATTTCAGGAATGCAAGGATGGCTTAACGATTGCAACTCAATCAATGTGATGCACCACATTAACAAAATAAAGGATGAAAATTATATAATCATCTTGATAAATGCAGAAAAACCATCTGACAAAATTCAACCTCCATTTAATGAGAGTTCATGATAAGAACTCTCAACAAAGTGGGCATAGAGGAAACATACTGCGACATAATAAAGGCCATGTATGACAAGCCTACAGCTAACTTCATATTCAAAGGGGAAAATCAGAAAGCATTTCCTCTGAGGTCAGGAACAAAACAAGGATGCCCACTCACACCACTTTTATTCAACATAATATTGGAAGTGATAGCCACAACAATCAGATAAATAAATAAAGGGCAGCTAAATTAGAAAAAAAAAAAAGTAAAACTGCCATTATGTATAGATGACACAACATTATACATAAATTGTACATAAAAAACCACAAAGATTCTACCAGAAAACTGTTAAAAATAATCAACAAATTTAGTAAATTTGCAGGATAAAAAAAATCAACATATTGAAATCTGTTCTGTTTCTATATGCTAATAACAAACTATCAGAACGAGAAATTAAGAAAATAATTCCGTTTATAATTGCATCAAAAATAATGAAATACCTAGGGAAAATTCAATCAAGGAGATGAAAGACCTGTACACTGAAAACTTTAAGACACTGAAGAAAGAAATAAAAGGATACACAAATAAATGGAAAGATATTTCATGCTCATGGATTGGAAGAATTGATAATGTTAAAATGTCTGTATTTCCCAAAGCAAATCTACAGATTCAATTCAATCCCTATCAAAATCTCAACAGCATTTTTTCACAGAAATGGGAAATATAACTATTTTAAAATTTGCATGGAACCACAAAAGACCCCAAATAGTAAAAGCAACGTTTAGTATATCTCATGTATATTCATATATTTTATATGGCATTACATCATTCTATACATTTGTCAGTCAAAGCAGTTCTAAGTTATTTTCTGAATCTTTAACCTTAAGTTTTAAAGAAGTTCATGTTATGAATTTAATTTTAATTCAGAGATTACTTGTAGGTGGATTAAACACAGAAATATGTTTTCTCTCTTTATTAAGTGATCGTTTCATTAATATGACATAATTTCTTTATAGCATAGGCTCTGGAATCAGTACCATTTGTGTCAAACCTGATTTTGCCATTTAATTAATATATGACCTTTTGCATATTAAATGACATTCTAATGCTTTAGTTAGTCCCTCTATCATGTGAAATAATAATTATAGCCTCAACATCTAGAGATTGTTACAAAAATTACAGTGCATAGGAAACATTTAAAACAAGTCTTGGCAGTTTTAAAGGAATGATCCTTTTTTAAAGAAAAGTTTAATATATATAATTAAATATGATATTTGTAAAAAAATATATAAACTTAATTATATATATAATTAAAATAACTTTATATAATGTATTCAGTTAACCCAAGTAGTAGAAATAATCCTTAACATGACTCCTTTAGAGATCAGTATCAAATTTTCATTTGTTCTGAACTGTGAATTCCTTGTTGCTAAATGAGTATTTCACCAGTTTATAATTATGTAGCTGTAGCCCCTACTGGTGATCTCTCCATTTCTTATTGAAGGTAGATATTTGGTAAACAATCAAAGCATTATTTCAAAATTTAGTACATGTGGACTATTTTCTCCCATAATCACATCTCACTTAAAAATAACAGCCAAAATTCTTACAATGGCCTATAATGCTCCTCCATATAATATCTCTTATTTTGTCTTTTTTGTGGACTGGTCCTTTCATAAACTTATAAGTTATATTGAAGAATAAATAGAGAATCATTAAGTCTGAATTTTTTGCTATAATTCAGCATTTGGATGAACTTCCCTGTATATATTCTGCTAAATAATTCACAATTTGAATTGAGAGCAACACAGATGGAAAGATTTATGTGACTAAAAATTCATTTAACTAAAAACATTTCTTGGTACTATATGCAAAAAATATTATTGATATTTTCAGAAACAAACAAATGGACTTAGATTTATTTTTTAATCTATATAATAAAAAAGTGAAGTGTCCATCCATGTAGCTAATGTAATAATGTAATAACAGCAGTATAAATTTCATAAAAAGGGAGCTTAATTTTCTGCTTCACTTTGCTGACAGAAACACCTCCTAGATACTCTTTTTCTAGCTATTGACAATAAATAAATATTTTAAAAGGAAAACCAAATAGCACATATTTTTAAAACCAAATAGCACATATTTTGAAATTTAAAGAGGAGATTCAAAAGATTTGTGTGCCCTCTTGAAATCTTTGTTGACACTGTAAAATTGGTATTTTTAAAAAATGAGAATATCAATAAAACCAATGTTCATTCTCAGAACAGATAAAATAAATCCATAAACCTTTACCTTGATTAACAAAAGAATTAAAGGACAGGACAAAGGAATACAAAAATTAGGAATCAGAGGAGATATAATAATGGAATATCATGCCAAATAATTAGACAACTTACATTGACAAGATTTATTCCTAGAAAAACAAAATTCTGGCTAAAACTGATTCAAGAATAAATAGAAGACCCAAGGCTTACAACAAATAAATTGATTTAGTGTTAGAAATCTCTCCACAAATAGAAACTCAGTCCCTGATTCATTTACTCACATATTTTATCAAATACTTAAAGAGGAAGTATTACTAATCTTGCACAATATTTTTTACAAAAATAAAAAGAAAATGGAGGGAGTAAACATTCACTGACTCATATATGAGGTATTAGTTTATCAAAGCCAGACAAATACATAATGAGATAAAAGCTATAGACAGTTAAATCTTATAAGCATATGCTCAAAAGTTCTTTAAAAATTTAGACAACACAAGTACAGCAATATAAAAAGTATTATAAACTATATTTATGAACTTTGAATTCTATTTCATTGATTACTGTGTCTTTCTATGTACCAGTACTAGGGTGCCTTGATTACTATAACTTCATATTAAATTTTAAAATTGGGTAGCATCAGTCCTCCATTTATTTTCTCAGTTTTTCAAGATTTCTATGGGTATTCTAATTCTTTCACATTTTCTTATAAATTTTAAGACTAGTTTGTAAATGTCTCCAATTTTAAACATCTTAAATATTGACAGAAATTTTGTTTAATCTGTATACGTATTTGTTATAAATTGCTATTATAATAATACTGAGTCATTCAAATTATGAAATTGCAGTGACCTAACCACTTATTTAGATGTTCTTCAATTTCTCACTCCACAATGCTTTATATTTTTCAGTATGCTGGTCTTACATGTCTTTTGTTAAATGTATTCTAAAACTTTTATTTCCTTGTTGATGCTATTTTCAGAGTATTTTATTAATTTATATCTGGATGGCTTAATACTAGTGCATAGATTAAAATTTATTTGTAAATATTAATCTTATTTCCTTCTAATTTGCTAACTCATTAATTTTCTTCTAGCATTTTCATAGTTCCTTTAGGTTTTTCTACATGATTATGACGTTTGCCAATAAAAGATAATTACTTTATCTTTTTAATATTTGTCTTTTTATTTTATTTTTGCCTTCTTGTTTTGCTAGATTCTTTAGTTCTATTTTGAATAAAGTTTCTCAGAGCAGTCATCCTTACTTATTTTTCACTCTTTGAAGCACAGCTTTCAGTTTTCACCATGAAGCATAATTGTATTTGTAAGTTTTGCACAGATACCCTTTATCAGACTAAGAATGTTCCTAGCACAAGAAAGGTTCTTTAAGAAAGAAGATACCAAAATAAATGTTAATGTTAAATATTACAAAAGGAAATAAGTCTCAGTGACTCTGTAAGTTGTGCTTGTATGTAGAGAGAACATCTATACAAAATGTCAGAGAGAAAAACAGTACTTACCATTTCTTAAAATATTTTCTCACTATATTCCAGATGCAGATGAATATAGGAATTGAACTGTTCTTGGTTTAAATTGTTTTTCTCGCAGTAGCCAATGGGATAAACATGTTGCAAATTGGGAGAAGAGGGTCTTTTCCTAAGAAAACAATTAATGCCATAAGATATCTGGCAATTACTGCTCATTTCCTCTACAACAAATACATTCATATATATATATATATATATATTTCTTTCACCTGCTTTATTTCATATAGATCAGCCATAAACAATGATGAAGCCTTCAAACATGAATAAAAATATTCTTGAACATATAATCATTTTTACTGAATGGGAGAACAAAAAGAAAACAAGAACAAAAAATTTTTGGACTTAAACACTGGTAGGAGGGCAAAATCAATAAATGTGTACTTTCATTCAATATAATGGTTAACAGTATTTTTGAAAGCTAAATGGCAAACTGACTCACACTTAAAACACATTTTCTATGCAAATATTTTTACCTATCTCAAGAATTTTACCTGATATTAATCCTTTTATGAATGTAAAAAGTTGAGAATAAATGCATAACTATACTTGGTATATGATTCTATCTTGTCAAAAACACTTGGTAAACACAAAATCTCATTGGTCAATGATAGATTTATACTGAGATTTAAACAGATTGTAACATGAAAGGCTTCCTTAAGGATCCCCGGCATATGACATATGAATGTATCCAATATCAATTTAATTTGAACAAGAAAAGTTGCTGCTTCCATTTACATTGATAAAGTAATAATTTCATATATTTTTATTTTTTAAATTTCTGTCCACATCATATTATCCATATTGTCTTAAGAAAAATAGCATATGGCATCCAGAGCTAATTTAGAACAAATGCCATAAAAAGAAAACAATAAGATCCTAAAAGGACCTCATTAGTTGTTTGCTATTCTTTGGACTTACATAATTAATGTTACATTCAGAAGTGAAACAGTTTGCTGAACATTTACATAAGCATGAGAAAATTCATGTATGTTATTCAAGATATGGTTTTGCCAATTGTTAGTTTACTTTAAGACTACTTCAAAGTATATATATATATATGTGTGTGTGTGTGCATATGTGTATATGTATGTATATATATATAATATTATTTTATATATGTGTGTGTGTGCGCGCGCATATGTGTATATGTGTGTATATATATGTATACACATATGCGCGCGTGCACACACACACACATACATACATATATATATATATATATATATATATATATAAAATGATATAATGTGTGTTTGCAGGAATAAAATTTGAGGAACAAACTTTTTACACAGTGAAATGAAATGCATTACACACACATACACACAAATACAAAGCTATCTCTCACCTATCATTTAAATTTTAAAACCCTTTTTAGAGTTCTGCTCAAGATGGCAGAGTAAGTAAATGTTGTGCTTGCTTCCTCTCACAACAACATCACAATTACAACTACAGAATAGCCAGCATTGGGAGTCACTTAAAGTCTAGCTAAACAGAAGTCCTACAACTGGGGACACACAGAATAGGCTACCTTGAGACTGGTAGGAGTAAAACAGTTTGGTCCCACACCTGTGTGTGGTAGTTGAGAATCAGGAGAGATATCTTGGCTGCAGAGGTTCCCCTAAGGAGTAAGAGATCCCCTAAGGAGTAAAGTTCCTCAGCCCAGTGTTCCAAGGCTTGAAGAAAAGTCCTCACAACTTCTGGCATGAAAACCAGTAGAGACTGTGGCTGAGTGAGATGGAGGGCTGAGAAAGTTGCAGACTTTCCTTGTAAGGGACCTGTGTACACAAATTTATCTGCTGACAGACTCACTTGCTTTAAACTCCAGCACTGAGGCAGTAGCTTGCAGATGCCAAGAACATATGAGTAGAAACTGAGTTGTCTGGCTTCATGTTGAGGCTAGAGGTGCAGCTTTCTCCCTGACAGGAGCGCTGGCAGAGGGTATTGTTCCTTTCTTGAGTCCACTCCCACCTGGCTTGCACACCTAGGAGGGCCCCACATCTCTGTCTCCATTACATAGCTAACATTGTTCGCCCCAACTTGGAAATTCCCTGAGACTCTGCCCCTCCCAGGATATGGACACAGATGACCACCATATCTGAGTCTCACATCAACATAGTTAACCCAGGTCGCTTCGCAAATGTGATTCCTTGGACTCGGTCTCTCCCAACTTGAGGGTCCACTCAAGCCACCTCCAGTGACTTTTCCACATAAATAGGCTATCTTAGTTCATGCTGTAGACTTCTTAAAATCTCAAAGATTTATAAAAACTAAACAAGTAACATCTGAACTCAGCGTGTCCCATACCTATTATTGAGCAGCCCTAATCTTGGACTAGCAGCAGCTGGCCTTGCTTTGTGTCTTAGCCTCTGGAGGCATTTCCAAGCCCAGCGTGGGTGGCAGCCATTTGCAGATTACTTGGTGGCTCATGCTAAGTGGCCCCAGGTAGGGCATAGGCTGTTGCTGAACATGGCCCGTAGAAGGGCCCCTCCTAGGTGACTCAGGACAGGCACCAGAATCCTGCTAAAGCAAATTTAGCTCTATGGGTTCAGCCCCTGCATGACAGCTCCTCCACTGGTCACAGCCAGGCCTCACAATCAATCAGCCTGAGTGTCAATCCCCCTCATTGATATGCAAAAAGCAACCAAAGCTCAACTACAACAGAAGTGTACACACAACCCATACAAAGGATGTACCTAAAGCATCTGGCTCAGGTGACTAGGGAAGACTGTACCAATGAGACCCCACAGCATACCTACTATGTAAGGCCACTCTACTAAGACCAGCAGACATAACAGCCCTACCTATTACATAGAAATAAACTCAAGTAGGCAACCAGAATGTTCAGAAGAAAAAGAACGTGTCTCAAAAGAAAGAACAGAATAAAGCTCCAGAAAAAGAAGTAAACACAATGGAGACAAGCAATCAACGGATGCAGATTTCAGAATACTGATTATCAGGATACTCAAGGAACTTAAGGGAAGAGTAAATAAACTCAGTGAGAACATTGACAAAGATATAGAAAACATAAAAGTGGAAATTGAAAACATAAATAGAAAGTCATAAATGAAGAATACAATAACTGAAATGACAAATACCTTAGTAGGAATTAACAGTAGATTAGATGAAGCTGAGGACTAAATCAGCAATTTAGAAGATAAGGTAGCAGAAAACAATCAGAACATCAACAAGAAAAATGAATCCAAAAAATCAAGACAGTTTAAGGGACCCTTAGGACAATATCAATTGTGCCAACATTTGCGTCACAGAAGTACCAGAAGGAGAAGAGAGAGAGCAAGGAATTGAAAACTTATTTCAAGAAATAATGACAGAAAACTTCTCTAACCTTATGAATAAATACAAGCCCATGAAGTGCGGAGAGTCCCAAACAAGAGATGCCCAAAGAGGTCCACCCCAAGACACATCATAATCAAAAGTTTAAAACAAAGAGGGAATCTTGAAAGCAGCAAGAGAAAAGCAATTAGTTACCTATAAGGGAGCTCCCATGAGACTGTCAGGTGTCTGCTAAACAGAAACTTTGCAAGCAAAAAGGGCTGGCACAAAATATCAAAGTGAAAAGCCAGGATCTACAACCAAAATTACTCTACCCAGCAAAGCTATCATTTAGAATTGAAGCCCACAGGAAGAGCTTCCCAGACAAGAAAAAGTTAAAGGAGTTCATCACCACCAAGCCAGCATTATGAGAAATGTTGAAGGGACTTCTTTAAGAAGAAAAAAAGTATCAAAAATATGAAAAAAAAAGAAAGGCGATAACTACATATCTATCAAGTACTTCAAAGAATTCAATGCTCCAAATTATAGGATGGCTGAATGGATAAGAAAACAAGACCCTTACATATGCTGCCTATAAGAGACTCAATTCAACACACACAGACCACACAGACTGAAAGTGAAGGGATGAAAAAAGGTGTTTCATGAAAATTAAACAAACAAAAAAGCTAGAATGTCAATACTATAACAGACAAAATATACTTTAAATCAAAGGCTATAAAAAGAGACAAAGAAGGATCCAGTTATCTCATTTCTGGGTATTTATCTGAAGAAACCCAAAACACTACTTTGAATTGACATGTGAAGTCATATGTTCATTGCAGCATTATTTACAGTAGCTAAGATTTGGAAGCATCCTGGGTGTTCATAAATAAATGAATGAATAAAGAAGAGGTGGTATACAGATACAATGGAATATTACTCACCCATAAAAAAAATAAATCTTGCCATCTGCAACAATATGGATCGAATTAGAGGAGGATATTATGCTGAGTGGAGTATGTCAGTCAGAGAAAGACAAATGTCATCTGTGGAATCAATAGAACAAGATAAATAGTAGAAACAATCTCATAGGTGCAAAAAGTATTTTAATGATTGTTCGATTTGGGGATGGGAAGATGGATGAAGTGGGGAAGACATTAAGGGGAACAAATTGGTAGTTACAAATTAGTCATAGGAATGTAGAATATAGAATAGAGTATATAGCCTGTAGTTTTTTAATAACTATATACATTATCAGATGGATACTGGATTTATCAGAGTGATCACTTCATAAGCTATATATATATGTCTACTCACTGTGTTGTACACCTAAAACTAACATAATATTGCATGTCAACTGTAATTAAAAAATATGTCAAGAGAATAAAAAAGAGATCAGCTGCTTTATATGATAACTATTTGCAGAAATTTCATCTTATCTTTTCTCTCTACTATGTCATAAAGCAAGGACTATGTCTAAAAAAAGGCCTTAGCCATGGTGCCTCGTGCAACTCAACCAGCAATGTTAAGAACAATTTCAAGAGGAAAAATTTCAATAAATATTTTTCAAAGAGTATAAATGAATGAATGAATGAATAGATAAATAAATAAATAAATAACCCTTTCATAAGTTAAATTACTACAATATTTATCTTGTACATTTTAAAAGGAAATTTCCCAAGAAGTTTTTTGTATATATACTGAATGTCTCTATATATTATTCTTCTAGGTTTTACCCCCTTCTATAATGTGTAAAACATATCACACTGTTGAAAAAATGTTCTTGTCAGTTTTTCCATGGTTTCCTTTCTAGATCTAATGGTTGATTCTATACCATTAGTGATGACTTGACTGCTAACAGATTTTAACACTCTTGAACACAACACATTTTTTTTTCTTTAATTTCTGGAACAAACTACTGTTATGTTTTTTTTCTCTGATCTCCCTGGACATTTCTAAGTTTCTCTTGTAAGATTCTTCTCCTACAGATGTCTTCATATTTGAGTAGTCCAGCTCTCTCCCTGGGTTGTGTTCTCTCACTAATGATAACATTTGTTCTTGGGTTTTAAATACTCCATAAACTGATTATCTCCAAATTCATATATCAGTTTTCATTTTTTTTCTTAATTCTAGACTTAATATATTACATCTCTTTACTTGAATTCTCCACCTAGATGATACCTGGAAAAACTTTTAGTTCCTTCTCCCACCTCAGAACTGTTCTCCTAGTCTTATACATATTTGATAAACCTACACCCTAGAATCAACCTTTATTCCTCACTTTTCATCTCTAACACACAATTCAACAATTCCTTTTTGGATCTGTGGTCAAAATATATTTCTAGAAACATATTTATTTACTATCACTCTTAACTTCCAATCCTAAATTCCCTTATCTCTAGCACAGACTAGCATAATGCCTTTATGAATTGTATCTCTATTTCCAGTCTACTCTTCTATGGGCTGTTCTCCACTCAGGAATTCAACATGAGGGGGAAAGAAAAAATAAAAAGAAATAAATCATTTTCCCAGCTTTTTTTTTTTTTTTTTCTCTGGTATCATTTGCTCTCGGTTTCTGAGTAATAATTCATTCTGTCCCCCGTTTTTCAGAAATCTATAGAATATAGGAATTGTGTTCCACCTATATCTATTTTAAAATGAAAAGTGATTTTTATTTATTCATATCATCTCATTTCTGCCTTCTTAAATTATTCTAAAGATCTTCCTTGTCAGCCTTTCCTTACTCCTATCTATGGTTTGTTGGTGTATTACCTTCACTTACATTTAATAGCAAGTAAAATAATCAGTAATACCTAATTTTAGGGATGTTAAGTTTCACAATATAAGTTATAATATACCTGTATAACTACATAATGATTGTTTTTAAGTTATTTTATAAAAGATCTTGCACCAAATATATGGTAATTTAAGGTTCTTTGTTTTGTATCATACTCACTACTTGAAATTAATGCAATAAGGCAAATAAATTATCTATTGATATCGAAACTAATAGATATGAGAGATATAAAAGAGAATCACCACACCTTCCTTAAGATGTACAGATAAAGTAACTCATTCTATGTCACATGTTCAGTGGTAAATAAGTATGTGAATCTTTATTTGCTTGTCTTTGCCAATTGTCTGTACTCCGAGATTGAAAACAATCATTGAATACTTAAAGCATGTCACTACCCTATCCTATATTCATTTTTATAGATGTGAAAACAGGTTCAGAGAGGAGAGGCCAGCAGCCCAAAATGATTAAAAAGCAACTAGCAGTTAAAATTATTTATGAGTTCTAGAAATATTCACAAGAGGTCTTTTATATGATGTGGTGTTAAAACAGGTTTCATCTTGCTCTTCATAAAGACTAGTTTCATGAAAATTAATATCATATTCAACAATATTTCAATGAAGCTTGATCTCATAAATTACATTGAGTGGGTTAATGAAGATGAATAAAGGCAGGAAATCATTCTCTTTAATCATACGTTTTCATTGCTTTTATTTTTTACAGATAGCTATTTCAGGTGGTTGTTGTGATTAAGTCACCAAATATAATACAGTCTAAAAGACCAGTGACAAATTTAATCACAGAAGGGTTGCTTTTGACTTAGCAATTTTTGAATATTTTTTGAATACTGAAATAGTTATGGGTATATTTCTGGTAACAAACATAGTATCTTGAGATCTAAGAATGTTGGAGGTTAACTGCATTATTCAGGACTCATTCAGTTGAAAGTGATTCAACATGGCCTAAGAAAGAATAATTTAAGACACACAAAATTTATAATAGCACTGGGTAATTCAGAAAATTAAGAGCAGTTCTTCAGAAATAAGCATTCTATTCATCTCTTTTCTGTTTTAATTCTAGATGTTTGTACTTTTTCCTAGGGTTTTCAGCATAGTTTTAGGTATTTTTTGAATTATTAAACCCTTTATACCAGAGAAGAAGAAAACACTTTTTCTGGGGTGTCAGGAAGGAAAATTCCATAGATAAATCCCAGTTGACATGCCTCAAAGTACAGGCATATCTCTAATCACTCCTTTTGTCTGGGGCCTTGGGAATTATGGTTTTCCCAGCATTGGTCATATTACCAACCCTAAGTAGTTGAATGTGTAGTTGGCAGAAAAAGATAATAGTCACAGATTACTACTTAGTTGCCCAACATATATGACCACACACATAAACATATTTTCCCCTTACTATAAGTTTTTTAAGACCACAATTTTAATGCAACTATCTAATAAATAATCATGAATGAACTCCAAAGAAAGGTACTCTATAATAATAACTAACAATTGCACTAAAAATAAAATCAATAATATATCTGGTCAATGTGAATTTCTCCTTGTTATGTCCAGATGATACCGCAAATTATGGCAAAAATATGAGTACCCATATATGCCACAGAAATTATAAGCCCCTTAAAATTACTTATGTAGATAAAAGAAGGAATCCTATATGACAGTTCTCATAGATCAAAGCAAATATCATAGCTTGTTGAACAGAATTTTATGAGTTTTACTTTTATTTGTTAAGTGAGTCCCTTGGTCAGGATTTATGACTGAAGAGATTCCCTTTCTCTACTTTCTCAGTGAACACATCAGAGTGGGACACTGGGGATCATTTCCTTAATGGGTACCATACAGCGTTAGCAGTCAAAATTACTTTTGTCATGTTTATTACAGCCTGGAATTTGCTCTAGTAATAGAGCAATCTATAAAACTTCTTTTTATAGTTTTATGGTTTCTATGGCAATGCAACACCATGAAAACAGTTGTCTGTTGATTTATTTGAATCTAAAACCTGTCTTTGGGATTTCTATTGAAGAAGGCAGTTAGGGTCTTAATGACTCCTAGACTTCAGTTACAGGGTTGTGCTTCAGTCTCTGCCATGAAGCAAAACAAAAATGTTAATTGGAAGATTCCCCTTGCCTTTCCCCACACTGTATTTCCATGGATAAGCTTTTCAGGAAAGAATATTTGTGAGCTTTTTTTGGTTTGTTTTGTTTTTTTTTTTTTTTTTTAGGGGGTGATGGTGAGAAAGGGTGATGTTGATTTTCTAGAAAATTGATTTAAAGGACCAGGAGAAATCATGCTTGCCCTATTTGTTTTGGTTCTCATGAGTGCTCATCTTATCTCCTACTGAGTTTCCCACCTTCTGTAATTTCTCACACTAATTTTACTATGAGGCATTGGATTTAGCTTTGTTAATCTTAAAGATGCATTATTTCCTCGCTCCAGCATAAATAACTGGTCACAGCAGAAAAGGAATTAGCAAAACAAATTACATGGATGGTTTGCTTTGCTCTTCCTTTCTACTTTTAGTTAGGCCAGCTAGGAAAGTAACCCTTTTGTTGAAAAATCATATAGAGGGTACAAGAAGCAGCCAAGCATTCCAGTATCCCGACTTTTACTATGCAGGATCCCATAGCAAAGCTCTTCAATAATGTTATTGGAATAGGGACATGTGTACTGAGTTGTTTATTCTCTCAGTTTTAGGTAGCATGGCAGAAACACGGATTGTGGAAATTCTGGGTAAGCCTTCCTTAGGATCAAATATTTATTTAGTGACATAACAAGTATAATTTTCTAGACATGTGATGAAATAAAAATTAATATATTTATAAATATTACTATAAAGCTACAAGTAAGTTGAAGACATATTTTGAAATTCAAAATTCACATAAGAATTATTTAACAAATTCCATTGCCACAACATAACAAGTAAGTTTGTCCTCCTAGTCTCGGGTATAGAAATCCTCATTATCTACCCTTATCCCTTCAGTTTGGTCAGTTTCACGTTGAGTCTTTTATTAAAACATTCCATGTCAAAAGTCAATTTTTATAGTAGCTCAAGTTGCAATGATTGTAGTCAACAGAAACTGATGTTAGCTAATAAAAATGGGATTTATTGAACATATATGAGATAATTGTCCAAATTGAGGGAGGAGATGCAGAAATTAGAGAAGTTACAGAGAGTGTAGAGTCTGAAATCTGGTTCTTGAGACTAGATCATCAAAAAGTTAGGAACCCAGATCATTCGAGGAAATAAAATAAAGACAGAATACGAAGGAAAAAAAAAAAAACAGAGGAATGAGCAAGATAAAGGTCAGATTATGGTAAATTTAATTGCATTAAGTAAAATTTGAAGACTTGTATGTGAGAGAGAAAACTGTTCTTACATGCAGCTTGCAGTCAATTTTTCATAATTGGTACCTGGGACAGATTGTGTTTCAGGTGCCCACAAGCGTCTCACTATGCCTCAAGTTGCATTACATTGAGTGTTAGGAATGAGACACACAATAACAATAAAATTCAGGACTTTTGAAACTTTTTCAATTCAATATTGACATAAAATTGAAAATGGAGCTGCTGGGTAAAGTTATAACCAGGAATTGGCAAAGGACAATAATAAATGATCTTAGGTCTTCTGATTCTCGGGCTATTTTTCATACTATTTCATAAATAGGTATTTTGTTAATAAGCAATTTAAGCTGTAATTTGAAAATTGAACACATAAACTTAAAATTATGAGAAGTTATTACCTTTAATCAATTTTTTTGCTTAATTTTTCCTGAGGATTTTATGACTATTTTTTTTTTATCTTTTCCAAAATTCTTTGTGGATTACAACTGAACAACACTTCAGATAGCATATCAATTGTGAGCTAACATTGAGGTCCAGTGCAATGCAATTAAATCCTATAGTGTACACACTTAAGTAATAGAATTTCCCAGAGATTACATGCATAAGATTAAAAAGGTTCGTCTCTTCAAACTCTGCACAAAATAGAAACAGAACATTCTGTATTCATAGCTACCTGAAGCTAAAAGTTTCTTAAATATCCTAGAATAAAGCCACAAAGTGATTTAAGCATTGAGAGATAATTCTGAAGTGAGTACTTTGTTGCAGCAGCAAGTGAAAAAGAGTGCAAAGGCTTCTGAACAGACAGAAAAATGGGTAAAATAGAATTATATTCTTTCAAAAAAATCCTTGCCAACTGGAGTGCAAACTCTTATCAAGCCAACCAGCTGAGAGAGATGTATAAATCTTACAATGTAACAAGGTTTTTGATAAACACTTCAAGGTCTGGCAGAGATAAATAAATAGATAGATAGATAGATAGATAGATAGATGGATAGATAAATAATGAGTAATTGACCAAACTATTCTTTCAATAGGAAAAAGATGACGTCGCCACCAAAAAAAAAAAAAAAACCCTCATCATTTAAAAAAATGTACTATTTGAAGTTCTTTTTTTAAAAAGAGAAATATAGAAAGTTTAAAAGTTTCCATTATTTGGAAAATAATATTTTATTATAAAATACTATAACTAAACATTTAATATTCATAAAAACTAAGGAGGAGTACTCCAGACAGTTTTTAAATTTAGGGTAAAAAATTTAATACAAGAGACTCTCAAAATTGGTTAGGGAAAAAAATTCAGACCTAGTTTATTAGACCTAGGTTGTTAACATTAAGGTATCACAATTATTTGAAATGGTGGTATATTGAAGTTCTGTGAACAATAAAATAAGATAGTTATATTTTTGATTTATAGCATTAGTATTAATCTGTGATCACTGACATGCATTTTTACATAAAGCATTTCCAAACATTATTTGTTTAAAATTTTTCCCTAACTGCTAAAATTTCAGTGGCATACATTAGAATAATAAGATCACATTGAAAATATGCAATCAATGGATTTTGTATGAAGGTAATTTGGCAAGATTGTTTTCAATAATTATTTAGAATCTTTAGTCTTGTCAATCTGTGCTGAGTCAGGGCTAAGCAATCAACATGATCCGTTAGCAATCATCTGTTTTTTCCTTGTCTCCTATTTTCCATGTGACTTTTAAGTAAGGGACTACAACATTTGGGTAATGAATATTTCTTATAGAAAGTTACCAAATTACTCCTAATTGTCATCTGCTTAATAGATTTCTTTTTCTGTGAAGTTTATTTTTTCAGAAACATTAACTTTCCTCAATTGTTAACAGAGAGCAGTACCCATCCATAACATGATTGTCATAAGAACTCAAATCCATAGCAAAGCAAAATATATGTCAATATATGCATTGCAGAAATGAACAAGAGATACCTGGACTACAAGTCGATGACAGGAAAAAACAGTAATGATGGACGTAGTACAAGGGACTTGCAGAAGCCTCTAGTTTATTAATACTTCTTATTTTCAAAATCCTCATTTACTTTCCAGGCTAAAAAAAAAAAAAAAAAAGTAAAGAAAAAAAAAAAAGTACATACTTCCCAGATATAATTCTATATTTTTCATCTAAGATATCTTGGCAGAATAACAACCCTAGACCCAAATTAGTGAGACTTTACATTATGATTTGCTTGGGACAGTTCTGTTCATTTGTTGTGCTATGTAATTATTAAGAGGACCTTTTCACTCCAAAAATGCTCTAGTTTGGACAAATATATATAGAAATCATCTCACCTCTGATGTGGCTTATCTTTTTAAAATATACACCCTCATGATTAGGGTCATTTGCTTAGCATTATAGTATATCTCATATGAGATACCTTCTTGGGCCATTAGACTAGGCTTATTCAATCTCTATAACTTGTAATTAGCCAAAAGTTGTATACATCATATGGTTTTATCATTGTTCGGTTTGCTTTACTTTGATAGATATTGTATATATTAGAAATATAGATGCATGTTAAAAATAATAGTGGGATCACCAATAAAATACATATTTAATTAGCTCATATGGCAGTGAAATAAGAACCACTGATTTACTCTAATCTTTGCAATCATGTAGTTTCTCTTTGGCAACTCTAACCTATAACTAACTTAGGGAAAGAAAGCCTGGGGAAATAGTTCCCAGTTTAATAAAGTTGATAATAGCTTAGCTTGGTTGAAGAAGATTCTTCAGCCCTTACAGTCAAAATACTTAGGTTTTCATTTTGTTGTAAAAACACAGGTTGTATTAAATGATTCCTTCTATCTGTATAGAAGTAGACAAAAGTGTCTTGAAACAACATTTTTTATCTTTATATATCCTAAAGTCTTGACAGAGTCATATTATTTTTTTGTCCCTCATCCCTCCTTATACCCATTCTTAAAACAGAGTATATAGTAAAATCCCAAAGCATGTCTTCTTGGCAGCATTCACTAACTTACTATTTTGAAAAAGGAAGCTAAACAATAGTGTCTTTTTAAATTTATTCCTTCTGTTCTAAAAATTTTTGATAATTCTTTAGAAAAAAAATTCCAACTATTACGTTTGACAAAGTGAGTATTTTACAAATTTTCACAGAAAGTACAGTGACCATATTTTAAGAAAACTGCCATAGTATTACCCCCAATAGCTTTGCCACATACCTATAAAGAACTCAAAGATGGTAAAGTTAATAGTATCCAGAGACAATGGTAGCAATCACACTGAATAGAAAGTCAAGAAAATGTCATTTGTAGCCTGATTGTAAACTTACAGTTTCTGAGGTTCTGAGGCTATTTTAGAGGATTAATTCAATGAAGATATAACTTTTACATACCTGTTAAAAATATGACACTGTAAACCTAGTTAGCTGAGAATGTCATATGGATATGAAGAAAGTTAATAATTTTTATCTTTATACCAAAATGAAAGAAGTCTTTGAGTGTTAAATAGAAGGCATCTTGTGATACTTTCTTGGTTTTTATGACTTTAAAACATTTATTTTTACTGTAACAGTATTATTTGTTATAAGAAATAAATGTGTTATAATACAAAAATATTAGGAGTGAAGAAAAATAACTGGATTCATGCAGACCATGAGGTATAAGCTCAAGTCTTTCTGCAGACATTAGGACAGAGAACAATCACATGTGTAAGTGCTCTAAGATTAAGTGACCCTCTCAAAGGAAAAAATAAATTTTATTGCAAAAGAAAAAATGTATATTAATTTTTCAAGCAATTTTGAGAGAATATAAATAGCCAATACATAGACTAGATTCTAGGAAAGCAACTCATGTGTACAGAATAGGGCTGTAGAACACTATAAACCAATTAGACCTAACAGACATCTATTGAACACTCCCTTTAATGAAAGCAGAATACACATTATTTTCAAGTGACATAGAACATTCTCCAGGATAAAATTTATTTTAGGCCATAAAATGTATCTAAGCAATTTTGAAAGGATTTAAGTTATATAAAATATGTAATTTTATTTTAATGGAATGAAATTAAAAATTAATAATATTAAGAAATTTGTGAAATTTGCAATAATGTGACAATTAAACAAAAACCTAAATAACAAATTGATCCAAAAAGAAATCATAAAGGAAATCAGAAAATACTTCAAAATGAATTAAAACAAAAGCACAACATTCCAAATCTTTTGGGATGCAACTAATGTAATATTTAGAGAGATATTTATAGTTGTATATACCTATATTAAAAAGAAAGATCTCAAATTAATAATCCATAAACTCCATGTGAGAAGGGTTAAATTTGATTGTTCTTCTCCCACAGTAGTTGCATCTAGAATATTATTCTTCTGTCCTCAGACAGTATGTCAACTCTAGCATTTACACTTTGTGGTTAGATCACTTGGTAGTCTAACATTAATAAAGAATTGATAAAATTTTGCTCACATTATCAAGTATTATCTGACAATTTTAGTTTATTTGTCAGTTTTATGTGATATGGTTTTGTAAAAATGCTTGGCCTTTACATAAAATATGCTTTAAAAATGATAATGAATGATAAACATTAAAGTATCACATTGGGGCTCTTATGTAACATCTTGCTTTTATGTTTGTTTCCTTTTTAACAGACTTCATTTTTTAGAGCTGTGTCTTCCTCTTTAATAACATTTTATTTCACATTGGTATGGTGATTACCTTGACTTTCACTGAGAATAGCCAGTGTTATGGGAGTATTTTAATACTCTTTTGAATTCAAAAGTTTGTCAAGAATGAACACTAAACAGTATTTTAAAGTGTGCCTTTCAATTTTGTAGACATAATTAAAATATAGCTGCATCTCATAAATTATAAAGAAGATGAGTAACTATAAATATATATTTTACATTATAAATACTTTTTTATTAATAAATGATGTATTGTAGATATGTATGCATCTTGAATTTAATTTTCTTTCCATGTAGAGCAGATTTTAGAAGGCATGTGAGCTTTGGATATTTTCTTGAAGCCTTCTGTTCTCTTTGACACAGATTTTTTTTTAAAGGATTACACTAAACAATTTTCCAATCAATAATTAATTATTATGGTTCTTCCCAATCAAATAAGTATTGACTTAGAAGACATAAGCTTTTTCTCTATTTCTGGGAAAGAGTGCTGTGCTTGTCGATTGCTGTCATTTCACATTAAATAAACTCAGATATTTGTTAAATAAAGTGATACAAACATTTAAAAGAGATACACACTGGCTTTATATTGTTTTGCTTGGAGTTATAACAGCTTATTCTGACTGTTTTTTCTACCTGGTCTTTGCATATCAGTTTGTAAGAGACATATTCAGACAATATATTCATGTGTTTTTATGAGGCATTAACATGAAAGCCTGACAGCATTATCTCTACTATTTATATCACCATAAAATTGTTTTATAGTGATGTAATTAGCAATGTTAAGACTAGATATTATAAGGAGTAGTACTGATTGTTCTACAGTAAAGTTTACTTTATAGTGACATTATCGAACAGTATTTGCGCCACCATGCTTTACAACATCACATAACTCACTGTAAGAGAATAACAGTTATTCCGAATACTGTAATCTCACAGTTAAACTTTGTATTCATGGTACATTGTAATTTAATTCTACAATAATTCACAGGTTTTTCTGACCTTCTAAATTTGTGAAGAATTTCTTTTAAAGGAAAGATATTACAAGCTATAAACTTTAAAACATTTTTGCATACTGAAACTAATTATTTTAAATATATTTTTATTTTTCTCAGCATTTTGGATATTTTACAGTATGGTTAGGATATGAAAGCACAGCTTTTGATTTTACTTATGGATTTTTTTGTGTGCATCTATCATTGTGATAATATTATAACCTCTTTTCTAAATTAATATAATTCAAATACAATTTCAGTTTTAGCACATAGTGTATTCACATCATAAACCCGGAAGTCACAGATGTTTAATAACATTGTAAATTGATTTACAGTTATCATACTAAATGTTGGCTAAGAAACAAATGATTAAAATTACTATTTATTTGTTATATTTGAAAGGCTATGTTAGGATATACCCAGTTATTTGATAATTGAAAAATCTCAGATATAATACAACAATGATTATTTCTTGCTCATGTAATTTTAGGCGTAACCCTAGACATTCGTCTTCTGTATAGTAATCATGAAGCCTAGGAAAGCATTCATTGTCCTATTGCTGCAACGTGTTAAATAGGTGTTCTTCCCATTCAATGTGACAGGTTACAGAATACTGAAGGGTCTCAAACAGCCAATTAAGTACCATGGCTAAGAGGAAATAAATATTACCTTTGATCATAGCTCATTGGCCAACACTAGTGCTACTTCCAACTTCATGGAACTGGAAAATGCCATTTTCCATGTACTCTAAAGACATGAAGGGAAAGCCTTAGAAACTTTTTTTTTCAAGACAGACTTGGATAGTCTAAAGTTATTTTTCTTTTCAACATGAATTTTATGATCAGCTTGGAAATTTCAACAACAATAACAAATCTAACAATAACAAAAACAAAAAGGATGCTGGGATTAATATTAGAGACTGTATTGGATTCATAAATTAATTGGAGGAATATTGACATCTTTGACATCTTAGAAATATTAAATCTTCCAATTCAATATATATTTCTTCATTTTATGGGTCTTTTTATTTTTTTAATTATTATTTTTTTTATTTTTCAATTATAGTGACACACAATATATTAATTTCAGGTGTACAACATCTGACATTTATATAACTTAGACATTTATATAACTTACAAATTTATTACTTAGACATTTATATAACTTACAAATTTATTACACCAATAAATCTGGTACCATCTAACACCATACATAATTATTATATTATTGACTATATTACTTATGCTATATTTTACAGCCCCATAATTATTTTGTAACTACCAATTTGAACTTCTTGATCCCTTTCCCTTTTTCACCCAACCTCGCCCCATTTTATCTGGCAGCTATCAAAATGTTCTCTGTATATATTAGTTTGTTTCTGTTTTGTTTGTTTGTTGTTTTTTTCTTTGGAGTCCACATGCAAATGAAATTGTATGGCATTTGTCTTTCTTTGTCTTACTCCACTCAGCATAATACCCTCTAAGACCATACATGTTGTTGCAGATGCCAAGATTTTGTCTTTTTTATGGTTAACTAATATTCCATCTTATATATGTACCACTTCTCTTTATCTATTAATTGTGGATAAAGAAGAGGTGGTACAAGGGTGCCTCGATATCTTGACAATTGAGGAATAAAGCTACACCTAGGACTAAGGGGAAATTTAAAAAGATCAGACGTGGAAAACCAAAAGTAACACTAGACAAAAGATTTGTTTCAAGCTTAAATTATGTTGATCAAGTGTTGGTAAGTAGGTGAAGCTATTAAAAATCTCATGCATTGTTTTGGAAATATAAATTGCTATACCTAATCTAGAAAACTCTTTAGTGGAATATAATAAAATTTAACCTTACGCTATGACCCCAATTTTAAATACATGCTTCCAAGGAATTGAAACTGCATGTACACCAATTAAACAAACAAATAATGTGCAAAGAATGTTTATAACAAATTTATTCATAGACGTTCCAACATGGAAACAATTCAAATGCCAATCAACAGAAAAATGGATAAACCTGTTCTGGTACATTCCCATAATTTCATACTATACATTAATAATAAAAAAAGAGAACTAGTGACAATATAACAACATGGATAAATTTCACAGAAATAATGTTGAGTGAGAGAAGCTAGGCATAAAAAAGCTATATACTCTATAACTGTGTTTATAGTACATTCAAATAGAGAAATAATATATCTATTAGAGGCACAGAAGTGGTTATTTTTGCCATGTATCATCTAGAAAGTGATGTGAGGGAACCTTCTAGATACCAAAGTAATGTTTTATCTTAATCTAGCTAGTGTCTACATAAATATGTAAATATATAAAATAAACTGAGCCAAGGTTAAGATTCATGTAATTAACTGTATGTAAATTATATATCCATTTAAATGAAAAAAAAAAATCCAAAAAAACCATAGAATGATTAGATTGCAAGTCTTACTCTCCACTGTGTAAAGAACAAAAGTAGGAAGGCAGGTTTTTTCTAAGCAAATGATCAGAAGATTTTTATGAGAAAGCAAATAACCCTAGAGAAGACTTTCATCTAATGAAATCTGGGAGATACATCAAAATAATTGGTGCTGCAGCAACCACTGTGCAATGAACCAAACCAGTAGACAAGTTCCATACTCAGCCAAAATCACTTTAGTACTTTCTTTTGTATAATATAGATACTCACAGACCAGAAATTATGAGAGAAAATGTACAAACAAGAAAGTCTCCAAAATATGTAACAAAGAAATTCAGAGGAAACAATGCTAATTGAAAGAACAGGAAAATATTTCTAAAAATGACATAGCATCCTCAGTATGAGAAGAAGGTCTCGCATCAATTTAAGAACAAATACAAGTTTTTGTGAAAATAAATGAAAAAATGCTCTTAGAAAAAAATAGGCAAAGTAAACAAAACTTTTCAGTAGAAGAATAGAAAGATAATAAGCTAAACTCCTAAAATATATGGAAATAAGACAAATAGAAAACATAATAAGATAATCAGAAAATTATTAGAAGAGTTCTAATGTCAGAATAGTATGTCTTCTGAGACACAATAGTAAATAAGAAAAAGATGAGTAATATATATACTAGTTAAGTAATAAAACTTCTCAATGACTGAAGATCATGTGCCTCATGGAGTAAAGACCCATACTGGAAGATAGAATAAAAAGGAGGCATGCTAAAAAGTGTTGTTGTTTTTTTTTTTTTTTAGTCTAGAATTTGTATTTAGTTATACTCTCCAAGTATAAGGGCAAAATAAAGACATAAAATGACCTGAAAATTTTACCTCCCATGCATGCTTTTATAGGAAACTACTAGAGGAAATAAATAAGAGAAATCTAGGAAATAAATTAAAAACAAAAGAAATGGGGTTCAGAAAACTGTGGCCCTAACAAATGATAACAGGTTAGAGAAATTCCGAAGTTGTAGCTATATTTCAGTCATAGAGAGCAAAGCATCCATATTAAAGCAGGAGGATTTGGGTTGATTCCAGGATGCCAATTGCAAACCATTGACTCACTGAGTAATGCACTAGACAAGTTCAACCATAAATTTGTATCAGCAGCATATACAACAGTGTACCAAAAGCACAGACCTGTCTGCTGCCACTAAAAAGGATTTATGTTACATAGCAGCCTGGAATATGAAAAGCTGCATGGAGATAACATTCTGATATACTGTTTATTAGCTATGGTGTCTTCTAACTTAGTTTTTCTATATTCAAAATCTTAGAAAAAATGATCAACACTTAAGTAGTCACAAACTTAGTAAAAATAAACAAAACCAAAAAAACTAAAAAAAACCTACTTTCCAACTTTTCTTTTGATTTTTATTGAATAGAGCCTCTATGACTATAGTAAAAACATGGTGTCAAAGCAGAAATATTATTTATACTTAATAGATTTATTAATATATTAATATAAACATAATAATTAAATAATATAATTTTTAAAATATCAATTTATGTTTCAAAGGTAACTTGATAGAAAATGAAAAGAGGATCTATTTATTGAGAGGATATGAAGAACAGAGAAGCTGATAAATCAAGGAATAGCATTTTAATTATATTATTTTAAGATATTCAGCTGATTATCTGAAGTACCAAAATCAAGAATATTTTATTTGGTTCCTCAGAAAAGGAGATCTGGTGATATGGTATTGGTATTTTCTTTGCTACTTTTGATTATAATCCAATTTTACCGTGCTGTTTAAAAATAATGTGTTTATACTTTAATTAAATCAAAAAATAAATAACAATAGCAACGACAAACCTTGATGTTATAGACTTCAGAAGATAGAGTGACTTTATTTTTAATTCTATATTATCTTGTTTTATTTAAACTTTGCATTTTATGTAACTTATTATTAAACTGTTTCAAATTAAATATGTATTATTTCCCTTGTTGTAGAGCTATTATCACAAACTATGGGTTGTATGCTAAAACTGGTTTACCTCTTTTTTTTGTATATGGCTACAAGCTGATTTTTTTTTTTACATTTTAAATGTTTCAAAAATTAAAATACAAGTAGTATTTTGTGATAATTATGTAAAATTCAAATTTCAGTCTCCATATATAAGCTATATTGGAATACATCCATTTTTATTTATTTGCTTATTATATATGGCTGTTTTAGATTATAATGTCAAATTTGATTAATTGTAATAGAAACAAATATAAATATTTACTATATTACCTATTACTGTAAATGTTTGCCAACATTCTGTAGAGGATAATTTCTACAAACTTCTCATAAGACAAATATCTTAATTTGAAATAAAATAATTTTTGAAAATAAAGACATATGATGAATATACACATAAATTTGATTACCAGTATCTATATAATTAAGTCTTTAACTTAAAAAAAATAGTAAAGATATAAGCAATAAAATAATACAAGTGATACAAACTTTAGAATGAATTAGGAGAGAATTAAGTCCACTAAAGGCAACTATACAATATAAAGGTGACCAAATGGTTCCTTTAGTTTTGAGACACTCAAATTTGTGGCGTAGGGAAGCTAAACTAACTCATAAAAATTACTGAGGAGAAAAAGCAGAGGCATTAAAAGATAATTCTTATAAAATTGAAATCTAGCTATCCAAATGTACATACATTGAAGAATTCCAAGAAGTATATACACATATATCTTTACTACTATCCTGGGGAACACATCATGTCACGTAACAAGTTTAAAATTCTGCTATAGACATTTTGTATGTGTATTCTAAGGAGAACAGGAAAAGATGCTGAGGAAGAAAAGGTTCATAAATATACATTTCTTTAGTGGAAAACATTACATTATTGTATCTGCCTTTATATCCTTACAATATTTTCATTTGCTTGTATTCTGTGAAGTAATTGAATGGTTTATTTGTTTCTTAACAACACCTAGTTTTATACCAAGAAATTCTGGAGATTAAGGAAAATAATGATACATGTTCAATCAAAGAAAACTGTGCAATTTTAGTAAGATGAAAATGATTTTATGTTTTATCATGAAGAATTCTCTATTAACTGGCACCTCTACACTACCATATAATATTAAAAAATTCATTTTCATGATAATGATTCTAATGTTCAGTAAATTTTAGATATACCTTAGATGTTATTATGTTCTATTAAAATTATTTTGAAAGCTTGCTGTTACTTATAGTAAGGGAGGATATATCAAAAGATAAAAGCAAACAGACATAAGTGGTATTTCTTTAGTTTATATATCATCATTATTATTTCTCTAGTTTACATATTATCATCTTGAAACTGTTAAGTAACTTCTCAAGAGACATGTGGATTAGTAACATGGAGAAGCCGCATTTACAAGCAAGCAGTAATCAGCAGTTTACTGAAAATAATATCCAGTTTGCATAAAAAATTCATATGATTTATCAAATTTAATGCTGATTATATTTATATTAGTTTATATTCTATTTTTTGGTAAAGATTCAAATAATTTCATGTCTGAAATACTTGATTTATGAATATTTATTTCTTCAATCTGCTAACAAAATATTTATAGAATACTGGATTGGACGTCATGGATATCATAGCAAAATCATAACCAAATCTCGATGTGTGAAAATGTTATTTCATGTCCTGCATGCCTGTCCCCAGAATCTCCTGACTGACTTTATGGAGTGCTGCTCTGAGTTCCCTTGAAGGTTTATAAGTACATCAGATAGCTAATTCACAAATTCTCAGAAGGAAAATAACTCCCTTTCTCTATTTTCACAGTCTACAACTCACTTCTGGGGTTTGGAAACAAATCAGTAAAAATATAGAAGCTTTCAATATTAGCTGTCCAATGCAATAAAGAATAGAATTTAGAGGATCTTTCCACACTGCTCAAGCTAATCCTTAATCTTTATGTATATCCTAAGCATTTCATATTACTTATCATAGTAGATTCTAAGTTTTTACAATGGATATTTGTTTCTATACAAAGCCTACTACCTATCCAATTTTTTCTGCAAATTATATTTGATTTTCTCCTTGAGAACTATTATTTTTTTTCAGTCGATTCATGTGATTCATGAACTAGTACACCTTCCCTCCACAAACACACATAAATTTATGTTTGGGTACATGACAAAGCTCTATTATCAAGATTTTTTTATCTTAAAGTTTGTGGCAATTGAGTCCAGTTAGACCATAGCCCAAAGTTGTATAAACAAATCTCTGTGTGGAGAATCACATGAGAACCATGGGAAAGTGATACTTTCATTCCCTTGTACTAAGTTTTGTAACTCTAAGAATGTTATAATTCCAGAGTTGCCAGAAGTCCTTTAATGGATGAGAATCAGGAGACATTTGATTCACCAAGAAACATAGTTGTGATGACATTGGACTTCTGCATCTCAAGCAATACCTAAGTCAGCCATATTTTTAAACTTGTGCTTCTATATCTTCAGCTAAAAGATCCTAATATACGGATACTGAAAATGGAGGATGCTATTGACAAATTTTAACATGTAGGTTTGGCTAAATTTGGTAGGTATAAGGCAATGTAAGTCTATAGATTCCAAGCTGTGAGAGTGACGGTACATTTACATGGAAGCAAAATGGCAGAGTAATTTCTTCCACTTGTACCCAGAAGCATAAACTCTTAGAGATTTGTCAGGTAACTATTAGATTGTTGGAGTTTCTTTACTAATTGTTGTGTCTTTAAGTAAGGTCTTTAAAAAACTAGAGAAATTTCATTTTATGCTGGCCCATGTGAAAGCTGAGAGAAAACAAATAGCCCTCACATCCCAGAGTCAGACCCTACAAAGAGAGAGTGAAAGAGCATGTGCAAGAGAAAGAGAAAGAGGAAGAGAGAGAAACAAGAGAGAATTGTGGAACATAACTAATGGAATTTATTTCATAATAATTCACGATTAATGAAATTTTTTTGTGCTTGAGTAAAAGAGATTGATGTGGCAAAGCTGTTATGAATCTTAAATGCAGGCATACCTCGTTTTGTTGTTCTTCATTTCATTACACTTCGCAAGTGTTGCATTTTTTTACAAATGAAGGCAAGAGCCTCTACCAACAAAAAATTACAACTCCCTTCATTGCTCTACTGTCTTTATTATGGCGGTCTGGAAATCACAATGTCACTGAGATATGCCTTACCATTTAAGGTATACTCTCTAAAATTAAAGTCCTGGATACACAGAGGATTATTTCTTCCTTTGAGGCCTGGGTGTTGTTTATTTGGGGAAAAATATAGCTGTGTGGTCAATATTTGTTTGTAAATTCCTCTTATTTGAGAGTATCTCTCTTCCTTGAATCCTAAAAAATTAGACAAACATAACAATGATTAGTAAATCACAAGGCGCCCATATAGCTTATAGCACTTACCTCTTGAGAGAGTGGTTTATGGAGCTTCCATCTCAGTCAAAGGATGTGACTCTGACTGAAATGTAAGATTCTTGTTTATCAGAGAAATGCAACATGGATAGGTTTGTTCCCAATTAACTGATATTAATGTAATATATGTTATGAATGTAATGCATAATATTGTGGATTTAATATTTCCTTTGACTATGCACTTACTCTTAACATGACAGATTCTTTTCACAAGAGTGTGTTTGGCTGTGTTTCAAACCTGGGCGGGCGATCATAAGTGTTCAATCTACCACTCAACTTTCTTTAAACTCCTACTGAGTTAAATGGGAGTTTTATACTTTAGCAAGCAGTGAATTAGGTTTCCAGTGATGTGAAGAGAAGAGGGCAGACAGTTCCAGATAGTTAGTGCCACGGAAGCCAAGGGTCAATGTTTGCAGAGGAGGAAGTAGGCGCAATATACAATCTCAATTATTAAAAGTCAGTAGACAGGAAAACAACCAAAATGGGAACAGATGAATAAAATGATTCTGTTGGCATGAGCAAGTACTGGAAGCTTTTTCAAAGCTCCCAAGGGCAAATGCATTATTAGTAGATTTGTATCTATTAGGAGCATGCCATGGGATTAAGCTTCTGTGGGTTTACCCTTAGTCTTCATTTTTTTTTCTAGCTTCTATATTTAAAAAGTTGAAGCAATAGAGCTTCATAATTAACACAACTTTCATTTCTAGAAAATTATGATTCTATAAGAACATACTGGTTTTTCAGTTCACCTGAATCGGATTACTCACCTTTATATTTTTTCCTAAATATACTATACTGCATTAATATAGTTAGAATAGAAACAATACTGTTTTTCTTTCCAGAGGAACTGAAATTATCATACATTGCTTACAGCCTAACTTTTTCCTTTATGACTAGTTATAGTGCAATAGATATCAGATATGTTTCCAGCATTCCATTGTTAATGTCTCATGCAGGATTCATGCATGATTATCTCAATTTAGTGTTTTTAATTTAGCACAAACATTAGCAAGAAGAACCAATTTACCAAAACTAATGACTGGTCATAATTCAATTCAATAAAATGTTAGTTTTTACACTATTTATTATGCAAAATTCATCTCAAAACGCATTTAAAGTTAAATGACATTGTTGTGGAGTAAAATATCATCTCATTGTATCAGCTAATAAATAAAAGCAGAAAGAGAATTAATTTATCTACAAATTGGCCAAAAGAAAGGTTTATGGGATATGTATTTCAACTAGTTATTTACAGGTTCTAGAGAAGAGATAAAAGAAGTCACTGGGAGGTCTGGGAGACATGTTTGGAAGCTTTTTGAGAAAGGTTTATTTTGTGTTTTTGTTTGCTTCATGCACTCTGAATTGCTTTGTGAACTTGGGTAAGATACTTAATTATCTGTAACTGAGGTTTACTTCGCTGTTAAATCAGGACAGAGCACAGGTTTAGAAGGATGGATACTCCTATTAAAAGGAAGTGAACTGTTGTGTTTTGGGGAAGACCTTTTTTTACATTTTCCTGAGTACTAAGGCCCACGTAGGAATGATGATATTCAAAATTTTAGAAAATAAGATAAATGTCCAAAAAAGTAGAAGCATAGTTCCTCATCTGCAAAAACTAAACAATACAAAAATCAATGCCCTTATATTATTAATATATTCCTGGTCATGAATTGTACCTTTAAAGAGAACTAATTTTATTGATCATTAGGCAATGGAACACTTTACTTCTTTTTACCACATTAGTATCAGAAATCTGAGTGAATTTCAGAAATTCAAAATGTTATTCTATAACTCATTAAATTATTTGAAGAAAATTGTCAGGTGTCCCCTGGTCAAGGTATTTAATGATACATAATAACGTGAATGACAATGTGGGAAGTTCTAAATTTCTATTTTCAAAATATGGTTTATGTGTTAGAATAATTAAAAGTCATTGTTTTTATTTCTCTAGCTGTCAGAATGGGAAAAATTACCATAGCTAATGCAAAAATAAATCAAACCAAAGACTTCTGTTCTAGACAACCTCCATGGCCATAGTCTTTGGTTAATTCACCAGTCCCTAATCTCAATTAAACTTTCTATTTTCTCATCTGTTGAAGAGCAATCCAAATATAAGTTGCAGATTCAAATACTCACAGAGATCCAATAGGAAGTTTAATAAAATGCATCAGGTGACCATTTCAGCAAACTGAAGAGTAAATATTCCTTCTAAAATATTCTCCTGCAATTATTTTCATGTAGGAATTTGGGCCAGTACAGCAACTTTTCTATTTTTTTACATGTACCTAAGATTTTTTTTTTAGTTTAAATATTTACTTTTTAAATGCTAATTCAAACATTTCCAGCAGATAATAAAAAATGTTGATTTGGTGCAAATTTAGCCCTAAAGCCACCAGTTTTTAAATACAATGATCAATCAATTTTTAGATTTCTCCTTACTAACAAACTATGATTTTATGTACCTATAACACTGGAATGATACAAATAAATTGAAATTTTCATGTTAGATGACAGTACGTAGCATCCCTTATATACAGATAATTTAATGAACAAGTTTTGTACAAAAAGGAATAATATAAGGGAATATTTTCTCTCTTCCTTTCTCTCCATTTTCCCCATTTTAATGCCTCCTTTTTAAACTTATAAATTGGCTACTATGGTGTTAATGTTGATTCAATTATCACCATTTAAAATATTAATAAAGATTTATTAATAATTAAACTCTTTATTCCCTCCACTTCACTTTCACAACCCAAAGGGAGAATAGTGTCCTAGATGAAATTGAAATGTTAAAAGGCAAGAACAGCACCTGGGAGTTTCATAATTCTTGTTAGCCTAAGGAATAGCCTATTAGTAATATCAGTGAAAATAAAGACATTAAAAACACGTTATAAATCTATAATTAAATGAAGAGCATTGAACAAACACTTTTAAAAAGAATTGTATATACTTTCAATGACTCAATGCCATAAATATTTATGGTATACAGTTACCTACTTATGTACTCAATGTCACTCCTCATTAGCCTAGTATCTCTCACCACATAATTTAAATTATTTGAATTAAATCCTATACTTTCATTTGTTCTCCTGGCAATTAACTTGCATCACCATAGGAATTATTGTAGTAATTTTTATCTATTAGGCTAAGTATTAAGTGTGGAAGAAACATTACAAAACTGCACACAGATTGCACAAAGGGAAACAAAGGTATATTTATTAGATAGCAGAAGGAAAAAGAAATTACGCCTTGTAGTTCAATCAAATGATGTATACTTTGACTAGATAAAATGTGATTTAATATATTTCCTAAACAAATGTTCTGTTTTTCTCATAACAGCTAATTATAAATAAAAGAAACAAAATCATAACATGTGATGGATAAAGGTAACTAAAAATGCAGATTTTTAAAAATGATATTCTAGGACTTTTGAAAATCTGTAGTTATTTTATAGGTGGTACTTTGTAGGTTCCCAAAAACACATATTTCATGAAAAAAAAAATTCTGTTTCTGTCTCCAATCTTCATTTTAATTTTAGGAGCTTATTTTCTTCGTGGCTTTTCAACTATCTGCCACTGTGATATCCTCCTTTATTTTTGCTCATTACTTCGGTTTTATATTAAAAAATAAAGTAGGTATGCAGAAATTAAATACTTCAGTCAGAACTGAAGTCAAAGAGAAAGGTTCCATAACATTTTTTATTCTTATTCATTTTCAAGTGTTTGTAAAATGAAGTCATTTAATTATCATAAACATTTTTACTTTGAAGTTTTTACTTTAATATTTTATAGAGTATGTGAACCAAAATGAGTTTTATTCAGCCAGCATTTGGTGCCAGTTTTTCTATTCAAGAGACTTTTAGATAACATAAAGCAACACAATTTCTACCAGTGGGAATCAGTAATTGATGTGCATAACAATAACTGGAACTTTATGATAAGGTCTTATAAGTACACATCAATATTCTTAGTGACAGAAATAAACTGTGATTAACTTAAACAGAAAGTACATTTATTTGAAGGTTATCTGTATGCTCACACAATTTACTGAAAAGTTGGAGAACTATGGTGAGGAAAGAATTAAGGAGAGAAGACAAAATTAAAATTCTCAAGTTCCAGATTACATGAGCCTCTCCTGAAGATGTCATCACCACTAAAATTTGGCACAACTACCTCCATGATTCTGAGAAACACATAGTCACTTCGTATAAAATATTTTAAAAAATACTCTTTGAGTTGTTTATCAATAAATTTTATAAATGTTTAGTATGACTGACAAAAGAAAGAGATATACAAATTATGAATATCAGTAATCAGAATGAAAGAGATTCTATAACTAAAGACTCCGAAGACATTAAATTGGATAATTATGGAATAATATGAATGAATCTATATGCATACATTTGATAACAGATAAAATAGACCAATTCTTATCAACTGAAATGGAAGAAAATCAGGAAGAGTGGGCAAAATATCTCTTCTCAGAGTAACTTTTATTTCTGTACCTTTATTTTTATATAAAAGGAATATATATCAAATATATGTTAAAGCATATATATATCAAATATATTTCAAAAATATATATTTGTAGGGTGACGAGATAAAGATATCTTCAGACTCATTTATTGCCAATAAAACTTCTAAGCAGATTTATCAATTTGTATTCCTATGAGTTTTTGAATGTTGTCATTACACCACATCCTTGTCAATATTTATTATGGTCCAATTTGTTATATTTTATTTTAAAATATGTGGCAAGTATAAATTATATTACATTAGGAAGCAATTTACATTTTAGACACATAATGATATTGAACATCTTTTAAAATTTGTATTGATCATTTGTGTTACTTCTTTTGTAATCGCTCATTCATGTATTGGTATTGGTTGATCTATAATATTTACTGACTTTTAGAAGTTTGTTTTATCATGTGGTTATTGATGTGATGAAATTACTTCTCCTAATTTATAACTTATCTTTTAACTTTTATAACATGCTTTAATGAATATAGATGTTTAATTTGTATACAGAATGAAGACATGTCTTTTGTTAAGGCAGTGGGCCTGAAAATTGCCTGCAAAGTAACACTGTGTGCAGAACTTTTAAAAAATACTATTTAGGTCCCAACCCAGATAAATATCCTTCAAAGTTTTTCTCTTGTATTAGTCCTTCTGTTACAAAATGCTTTGCTTTATTAATCCTCTATATTAGAAAATGTATCTTATTTCATTAATTTTCTTTCATATTTATCTTTACTACTAATTTCTTTTTATTTTCTTGTTCTTTTTCAACACGAAGTAGGTTGCTCAGTTCATTAAATTTCAACCTTTATTTTAAGCTATTGTAAACATTTGAAGTTATAACGTAATTCCTAAATATATAATAAAAATTTATCTTACAATTATTAATAGATAAAATTTTCTCTTTATAAAGGTATTCTTAAAATTTAATTATATCTTCTTTTATCCATTAGTAATTAATTTTGCTTTTAATTACTAAATGTAAGCATAATTTGCAATGTATTATTATAAATATTTTTAAATTCTCAAATGCATGGATGATTTTAGGTGCTTTTTGTTTTTTTATTTTTTGACTTAATTTCAATTTAACCATTAATGCTTTAAAAAAATTTTTTTTGCAATGTAATGAAGGTCAAATCATTAGCTTCATTATTAATAAGCACTAATTTGGAGAATATAATTTGATGTAAGAGCCAAATAGATCAGGAGGCAGAATGCCAAACTAGAATAAATTATACACATATTTTAATTACTGTAGGAAATAAACACAATATATGCTCTCAATGAACATAGTGGTTCCTAAGAGAATGAAAAATGAAGTTGGCTAAAATGCTTTCATTCTACATTTATCAATCAGGTCTGCCATTTCACTTTCCCATAAAGCTCCCTTGACAAAAAGAAAATACCAGCAATGGAGAAAAAATGTTATCTAATCATTTTCCCTAATTTTTTTTTTTTTCTTAACTCATTGGATTTACCCTTTTGGACCAACGATATGACTCTTCGCTTATGAAGCTGAGATCAACAGTCTATAAGATCAGTCCAGGTCTCAAATTCATACACTTTAATATCCATCACTGCTGTCTTGACATCCTTCTGAGACTAGTAATAGAAGTTTAGATGGTGCCCTATAAAACTCAGATGTAAGTCAAACAGTATATTAGTTAACTTATATACAAATCCTGTTTACTTCCTACTATATAACTATCAGTTCGTTCTATTTTTCATCCTGAATCATGTACACCCACAATGTCCACAATAACATATAAGAGGTTCTGCAATAAGATTTAAGAGATAAAGTCATTCCAATAATAAAATGTTAAGAGAAAATGTTCTAATATCAATTTTTCAAAGTGAAATTAAAACCCCAAATCCCTTGTGAGTATAAGTAGAAAAACACCAACGTTCAAATAATTAAAATCTAAATTATTATTTTTATGGGGGGTCTGATGAGTTAAAAGTCTAAAATCCTTTTTAAAGTTCAAAACATTTCCTTGAATTATTTCTATTCTTAGAGTCAATCAGATGCATTCGCAATACCTAGGTTGGTTTGCAATTTTCAGCAACTGGAGAACTGCTTGTTTTTTTCACTGAAATTGGTTTCCTTATTTCAAAGTTTTAGGGCATAACACCAAGTTTCTGATACATCTTAAGTTTCAAACAGTTACTGACCCTCCTTCTTTATACCTCTACTTTCCTCTTTACCCCCTTAATTTCCTCTTTCTTTTACTTTTTTCTTCGTGTTACTTTTATTTTTCTTTCATCTCTCTAGCTTTCCTTTTCCTTTTGTTCCCTTCTCTTCCCTCCTTTCTTATATTCTCCTTCTTCCCTTCCCTTCCCAGCACAGAGGTGTCAGCAAAGTCTTTAAGGACGTGGACTGTAAGCAAGGTTTACGGAACCATGTTGAGTAATGCGTGGTCATTATTTCCACAGGACAAAAATGTAGAGTGAGGATTCAGCTGGCAAAAGAGATGGTGAAATTGATTTCAAAATACAATATATTATAACCCTCAAATAAAATGATTTATTATTTGATAACCTTTATATAGATCCCTAGTAAAATCTTAACTTTTTTGTACATTCTCCCTTTTGCTGAAGCAAATACATCTGTTGGCTTTTGTGATGGTGGTTAGGAGTTGGAAAGTAGAGAGATAGCAGTAGATTGAGATAATTATTTAACACAATTTTAAATAATTATTTTTTTCCTTTAATTCAAAGAGTCATACAATTTTTTTGTCTTGGAATGCAATCTATTTTTTCCTACCACAGCCATGTTCTATAAAAAACTCATCATAATGAAAGCATTTTAGATAATAACACATTAGATCATTTTTATGTATATGCATATGCGATCACAGCGATTTAGAGCAATAAGAGGGTAACAGAAATGAAATTTCTGGATTATTCATAAAAACCCATTCTCAAAATATTATTTTATTAGATTCTATAGTAAACATATACCAAAAGCATTCAGATAAATTGAAAACTGGTATTAACACTTTTGTAAAATAAATAATTATAATAAAATATTATAAGAGAATTTCATAATCTAAAAATCAAAAACTTTCTTTGTGAATAAGCCTGTGTGAGAATTCCATGAATCAGATTGTCATGATCTCAATTTCATGTTAGAGGAATCAATAAATAGCAACATTATGAAAAAGAAATTTCAAAATGTCTGTAGTAAGTTAACATAATTAAACACCATACACACACATAATTGAATATCTCTTTTCTGAAATTTCAAAATTAATGAAAAAATGTTTTTGTATATAATGAATAGGAGAAAACTTGTTATTAATGGACCCGTAGGCTTCAATTACTTAGGGTAACTCTAATTTTGGAATCTGAATACATCAGGAGAAATCTTGTGTAATTGTTATCATCAAAAGATTTTTACTTTCAAAAATAGCATTTTCAGATGGTCTAATCTGAAATTTTGAAATGACAAAAAGAATCTCATCTAGTTCCAAAGAGGTGTTTGTTTAATTATTTTTCTGACTTCACTCCAAGCAAACTAGAGGTAGTACACATTGAAAGAAGGCCTCTGTACTTACAGAAAAAGAAAAGAGAATAATCTACAGAAATTTTCATTTCCTTCTAAATCTGAGCTTTGTTGATTTGAAATATTAAAGTTTAGATTCCTGTCTATCTGGTGTGGACTTTGAAACTGTGGTAGAGTACAATTAAAAAACAAAAGACTCCATTTTGGGTTCTACATAAAAACCAAATATTTTTTACAAAGTTACTTTAGTCACAAGTTTCTCAGATGTGATAAAGGAGGAAAAGGCTCTTACTAGTATTTGTTTTCTTTGACAGTTTCCTTCCCTGCTTTAGGTGCTGTACTTTCTGGATCAATTCTCCATTTTTTTTTTTTTTTTTTTTTTTTTTTTTTTTTGTAATCATCATAGCAATCTATTTGACTTTTTTTCTGGCAATTTTCCTTTAAATTTTCCTTTTGATAATTTACATTTTCTTTGTTGTTTTCAAGTTTCTTTTTGTTTGTTACAGGAATATCTGTATTTTAAGAGAGACCTTCTTTCAAACACTGTTTTTTTATGATAAATTTGTAATTTCTAAAGTTAGTAAATGGTTCATTATTTTCTTAGATTTCTACCTAGTCATTTTTATTTTTCCCTAACAATTTGACAGATTCTCAAAGCTGTCTTCCTGAGATTTCCCTTTGAAATAATTTTAAAACTAACATTTCATATTTCCTGCATTGAATACCCTGTTTCTGGGGAACAACATTTACCTCTTTCTTTGTTTATGTTGACATTTTGATAAAGTTCATCATTCAACAAGTTTTTGTGAAATGCTATAGGACATATATTTTCTGAGAAATATAATGTCTAAAAATGTCTGTATTCTATCTTTATACCTGATATATAGTATGTCTGGGTATAAAATTATAATTTGGAAATCAGTTTGAAAATCAGTTTTAATCAGAATATTGATGTGCCTAGTCTATTGTCTCAAATTTCCAATACCATTGTTGAGAATACAAAAATCAATTTCTGGTCAGTCCATTGTTCGGGAAAAGTTTTCTTCTTTTGGCGAACTTAAATTATTTGCCCTTGATTTGAGTTATTTTGAAATTTTACCTTCGTGCACTTTGGTGTGCATAATCTTTAAATCTATTGGTACTTGTGCTTCATACTTGCTTTTCAGTCTTATAACTCATGCTTCTTGGATTTATGTGGCCAGTAAACTTTCAGTGTCATGGGTCAGGAAAAGAGTAGTTGTATAGCTTGTTCATTGGTAGATATCTGAAGAGGAGAGAGAGAGAAGTGTGAGAGAAACAAATTTTTAGAGATTCCTTAATCAAACTCTTCAACAATCTTGATGTTCTAGCCCTACACCATATGCCTGCCTTCTGTAGTATCTGTTACATTCAGGTCCTTGTGATTTTTCTAGTTGTATGAAGTTGTATCAGCACATATAACTATCTTCCCTAGGGGGAAGTTTTACTTTAACATCCATATTAACCTAAGACAATTACTATTCATGTACCTGTTGTCTACCTTCTAAATATACATCAAAAATTAAAATAACTTGTTATAAATCATATATTGAGGTTCATAAATTAAATACATTAAAATTCACACATTTAGGGTATACTTTGTTGACTTTTGAAACATATATAGTCATATAACTTCCACTGAAACACTACATAGAATATTTCCATCACACCAGATACAACTTTTATGGTGAATCAACCCATCCCAACATAAACAATCAGTGATAAGAGTTAAAGCATTGTTCACTAGTTTTTTTTGTTGTTGTTGTAGAAAATAAAATTCTATACTATGTACTCTTTTTATTTGTGTGTGTGTGTTTACAAAGCAGATGTTTTTGAGAAATGTCTTTGTATGTGTATCAGTAGCTCATCAATGAAACTAAAAAAAATCCTACAGATCTTTTTCATGCCATCAAAATAGGGGTAGATGCTGAATTATTTGTGCCCCCTGCTTTGATAAACAAATCCCAAGATCCTAGAAGTTATCATATCGGGTACTAGAAAACATATTGTATTACTATTTTTCCTGATTCTTTGTCTTGATTTTGTTCTGAGATGAAATAAATATTTTAAAAAGTATGTCCAATATATTGTATTTTTAAATTACCACAAGTATGATAGATTTATATCAATAACATGTCTTTGAATGGGTTTAAAATATATCTTACTATTGTGAATTCATAGATACCTTATTCTGATACAATATTGGCAATTCTAAAGTGTATAATACTCTACATCTGATGAAAAAAACCTGGTAAGGAATATATTTCTCCTAGATTTCAAAATGCAGATCTTGGCTGTGATAAAGTTTCTTTCATCAATGGCTGAGAAAATGATGGGTTGATTTCCCATTGGGCACAATTTTAGTGGGGCACTAATTGAGTCACTGTCTTTGAAGCATGAGGTACATTGTGATTTTGTGTGCATTGGACTGAGAAATAGATGACTTGGATACAAGACCCAGTTTTTCTAATATCTACTAAGCAGGTGAAAGTGAAAAAGTCAGTTAAACTCTATTATTTAAAATTTAAAAATAGTAAGAGATATGGGTCTTAATTATAATCCTAGAATTTTTATTTTTAATTAAATTTTATTTTAATTCTTCAGGATTTGATCAAGGCAGTGGCTCAAGAGAGTACGTAAGAGAAAAAATTGAAGGCATTTTCTTGACAGAAAAATGGTGGTAGATGAGAGGAAGAAAGCTGAAAGAAGATAGAAATAATTCAGAAATAAAAATGTTACAATTTTAAATATGATGAATACTAACAAAATAGCCTATGAACATGAAAATATAAGATTATTTGTATAACATGACAAATTTTTAGGAAACAATTTAAAGAATAAAGCAAATTTATTTTATCCCTAAAAATGAACACATAGCTATTATAGACTGATGAGCTTTTAAAATGATTATGCATTTCTTTTTTACCATTAAAATAGTTTTTAACTTGAGTAATAAAGTCCGATTGGTTTGAAAATATAAGGAACTATATTTGAAGTTTCTTATTCAGTTTCAGTTTTGCAGTATGTTATTCAAATAATAGACCATAACAATAGGGAAATATTAGACTTGAGTTAGAAAAAAGAAAGACTAGAAAGACTACTGTCTACCTCCAGGATCAAGTTTCTGAAAATCAGTATTTTTATGGTTTACAGCAAAGCAAGCCTAATAATTGAGTGAGATAATAGTAAGTTAAGAACATGACTCTGTAAGTTTATTTCATTTTGAAGATAATTTTCTTATTGGAAGCAGTGAATCTTTCCCTAATAAAACTCTTTTTCCTAATAAATAATAGAAAGTATCTCACTCTGCTGAAATTGCCATAGGACCACTTGTTTATATATTGACTTTTACATTTTTGTTACAGTACTTTGTTATTTTTTAATTGTTAGTACGTTATGAATAAGTAATGCAATTCAGCTTATAAAACTTACATGTAAAGTTATTACTCCTAACTAGGCTAAATTTGCATTTTTTAATTATTCAGGTTGCTTACAAATGTAAATGACATTTTAAGTATTAATGATATTGATGTGACTACAGTGCATTTTTTTTCAAAGAAAATATTCAATTTTTTTACAGGATATAAAATGAAAGCTCTCAGAGCATTGGTGGTTGTTTATAATGTAAAGATCTCAAGTGTGCATGTAAAGATTCATTAAGTATATCTTATAAGAGATGAATGCATAAACATTTCATGGAGAATTATTTACTTGAATAATTATTACAGTTCTTTACTTTGATAAATTAAATCTATGTTCCCTCTTGATGACATTTCCTTGGAAAGACAATTTGGCCATTGAAGGAATATTTTCATAACAAAGAAATAGTTCTATTATAGTAAATTAAAATACTCCCAAATGTGATTTCCTCATATCAAATTTGTAATTTAACATTTCATTCCAGCTGCATTGTGTCAAGAAGGAACTCTACAAAGCCAGATTACCTGAGTGTAAACCAGTTAAGAGACTATCATAGTGTTCCAGTTAAGAAATAATGATAAATTGAATGATAAATGTGACAATAGATATGGCAAGATGTGTCTAGATTACTGAGATGATCAGGGAATAAATTCACACTACTTGCCATAAAAAAAAAAAAGTATAAGAGGAAGGTGTCAAAGAATACATGCAGATTCCTGGCCTGTGTAAGCAGTGGTATTATTCCCTGAAACAGTAAACATGTGGAAATATTAGGTCTGGAGGACATAATTATGTTTCTGATATAAGACGTTGTATTTGAAGTATTTTTGAACATCAGGAAAATGGATCTATTTTTTGAAAAAAGTTTGGACTTATTGATGTGCATTTCAGAAACAGGTGTATAGGTTAAATTACTTAGGAAAAGTGTAGTAAGTATTTTTTAAAAATAGGGCCTAGGGAAATATTTGAGGGGACTAACTGCAATATTTATCAGAAACCAAGTGGAGGAAGATTAACAGGCAAAGGAAATTAAGGACAAATAACCAAAGAAAAAAGAGGTACTTTGAGAATTCAAAACCTTATGAGGTAGAAATACAGATATAAGATAAAATGTAAATTTTTGAATAAAGACATGGTTGAAACACTGATCATTCAATCTACTGATCACTGAATCACTAGAAAACTTACAGCACTGGAGGCAGGAAGGCCTATGATAAGAAGGTTAAATCTGCCCATAGGTGTTAAACATGAGCAAGAGTTAGCCTATGTGACTGTGAAAAAGCAATTTAGAAAGAAAATGGCATGTTCAAGTGCACAGACTGAGGAAGGACAAGACATAGATCAAGGGTTTGCACTTAGGTTGAAAAGAATTTTGAAGCCAGCAGAAGTTAAGTATAATAACACTATCCACTACAAAGTAAACACAATATTAGCATCTAACTCCTTTTGTTTCCTGCTTTAATACATGCAGTCAACAAAGTATTACTCCTACTTTTTGCATTTCTTAAATAAAAATTCCACTCTTCTTCTAAAATATAGTATCTTGAAATTAATCAATCAATCAGATATTAAGTATTGACCACTACTAGATTGCTGTCCATGATTGAGTACTATTGTAAAATTTAGTATCTTCATATATCTTTAAAGAAAGCCAGATAGAGTTTTTAAATCTTCATTTTCACTACATTATATTAACGACTGTTATTTATCTTCTAGCTTGCAGAGTAAATTAAGTCTTCAACCAATGTTTTCTACTTAGCATGAAACCCAGCAGTTTAATTGTGTTTCTGCAAATTATTTTCAAATACATTGACAAGAAATAAAGATCAAATCCATAGTTTATGGATATTAAAAATACATACAAAATGTATGTAATAATTAGTTACCAACATATAAAGAAATAGCTCATTAAAGATCTGCTGGAAAATAACCTGCTCGGATATAATTCACTTTAATATATTACTGATTTTTTAAATGTTTCCCCTCTCATTCTTTATTAATGGGGATATTTGCATTCAAATAGAGATCATTTGTTTTTAGGAATTCATCTGCTCCTGCTGTTTATTCTCCACCTACTATTTAATTGACGGTTTATAGCACAGGCATCGATTGCAGTGAAAATGATTAGGATGTCACTAAAGTTTATGCCTTCAGGTAGAAATATGGTACATACTGAGTGCAGTATAACTGGGAAATTAAAGTTGTATTCATTCAAATTGTCTCAAATTAAAGTAAGCAAGGACTGAGAAATTGAAAGAAAATGATACAATTGTTTTATCTAATTGAACTATCTCTGTATGGTATATAACTTTTCACAACATGCCACCTGTTCTCCAGAAATACAATCACAATATGATAGACATGCTAAAATAATTGCCTTAGAAAATCCACAAATTGCAGAGCTATGAGATAAACATGTTGACAGTACCCTTCAGTTGCTTTATTGTACATGTAAATCCCTGCTTATGGGATTGGAAATCACTGTTTCCTAGAGGTGAATGTAAATTAATCAAAGTAATTCTGCATAGCATTGATATATACTTTACATATTACATATTTGTGGACTGTAAACGATTACACTTCTTGTGCCTGTAATCGATGGAGATTTTAGTTCACAGAGAGAAAATGTGACTAGAGCTCTATGTTGTATTGCCTTGTGACAAAATCAAATGTTACAATGCGTTACACTTCAGGAGCAAAACTACTAATCTAATGAAAATATTACTGTTCTAAATATTACTATTATAGAGTACAATAGAAATACCTGAATTAATATTATTGGGCAAAAGAAAGGACAGCTGGAGAATTTGAAATTTTTATCAAGTTTGGTGCTCAGAAAAAGAATCAGCAAACAAAATATGTTTGTTCTAAGCTGAATAGAAAGAAAGTGCTGGTGGGTGGAAAACATTTGAAATAAGATAGAGAATAGATAGGGTATTTCCAGGTTTAGATAAGAACAGTATTTTCAAGGACAAAAGAAAAAAAAGTTCTGTTTGCAATCAGTTCTCAAATTTTGATCAAAATTGTTTGAAGTAAGAAAAAAAACAGTTTACTCCATCTCAATCAAAAAGAAAATTTTAGACCCATTCAGTTTGGTTGTACAGGTCAGATATACAAGTCTCAATCTCTCTCTTGCTCTCTCTTTCTAGCTAAATTCTCATATGGCAGAACTTGCCTTACATTGGAAGAATTTATCTATAAATAAATTTATTTTGAAGTGTACTCCAGGAATAGGCACTTTCTCTTCTAAGTTTATTTTTAGAGTAATGTTTTCAAACTGTGATTTATGACATCATTAATGGGTTATAGAATCAAATTAATTGATCTTCATGAGCATCTTATATAATTCGATTGAATGAAAGAAAATACAAAAGAACATAACAGGCTGTATCTCAAGCAATAGTAAAATCAATATACTGTGAATATTTCGTTTCTGTTTGTGCATTTGGGTGTGTCTATATGTCTTGGGTTAGGGGATGAGGCAGGGAGGGGTCATAATATAACATGCATACTTTTTAATAGGTCATGATCAAAAGTTTGTAGAGTCCACTGGTAAAGAAAATCATATACATGTGTATAAAATAGAGCATTGTTTGAAGTGACAATAATTAATGACAACCTATATATTTAACAAAATGAGAGATAAGCACATTTTTGTATATTGATATAGTTGCATACTCTATAGCACTTAAGATATATTTGCATGTTTCAAAGAAAAAAATCATTTTATAATGTAATATTAAGTGAGCAATTAAAGATAAAAGAAAAAATGTCATTTATATAAAATTTAACATGCACATTGCAATTACATATATTCTGTATATATATATTCATAATATATAATATTACTATAAATATAAGTGTAGAATTGGAACTTTTAAATAACTTATTATTGCAGCGTACTTAGGTGAAAAAGGGCAGCAATGGGATAGAAAAAGATGTGGAAAAATTCCACTAATTCTGTGACCTATTACTTCTAAAAAATAAAGGAATTAAATAATATAAATAATATTTGACAGAACTAGGTGCTATGTACAATGTTTATATTATATTATATACATATGTTTTGCTTGAAATATTTCATAAGAAAAAATGTTAGAAAATTGGAATGCAGCAAAAATACAGGGAAGACAAATAGTCATTGGCAAAGTTATATTCACCACATAAGTTATGCCCTTCAACACACAATCTTAACTTCTGTTGACTTCAAGAGGGAGCAGATGCTCACACCTCAAGGAAAATTTTATTTCTAGGGAGTAAGATAGTTGTACCAAATAATAGAAAATTATTCTCTGAGAGAATATCAGAGAAGTCAGGGTGACAGCTGAATAGCCTACTATTTGTTTTCTAACAGTTTTTGAAATTACACTAGGCACCTATATTTTTAGAGATGGAAAATTTAGTGATACTGTGTGTGTGTGTGTGTGTGTGTGTGTGTGTGTGTGTGTGTGTGTGTGTGTGTTAGTCTCTAGGGAATAATCAGCAATAGAAGTGAAGCTCATTTAAGGAGGTGGGCTATGACTACAATTAAGTTGAAATAGTTTAATTTCAGGCCAAGTGTGAAGATACCAGATAATCATATATTCTTTTATACCTTTCAGGTTTTGTTCTTTATAATTTGAGTGAGGAGAGTATGGGGGTAGGGGGAGAATAAGCTTAATTACTTACTATTTCATTTTTTTTCCTTTTTTATACCAAACTCCAGAAGTGATTATACACATATGGCAACAGTATTAAAGAATATTATTTAGACAGTTGTAAAATGCTAAGAAGGAAAGATTAAAACAAAGTACCAGAAGATTTAACTAATATTCAATGGATTTATAAACTAAAAGCATATGTTCATTCACACTCACACACGTATGTACATGCATGTTTTTACAAAAGTGATCTAACAATCTCTTAAAGGTGACCATCTAATTTATTTAAATGAAAGACAGGATAAATGGAATACCTCAAGAACTTCTTTAGGATTATGTAATATAATTTCAAGAATCTTTATTAAGTATTTATATTTGTCCAATATCAGTCAATGCCAGAAAAAATTGTATAAAACAAATGAGGAATAGGGATATAGATCCTTTAATCTGTAATTGTTTCAGAGTACCAGATGGACCCTCCTCCCTTGGTAGTAAATATATAGAGAATCCTAGAAATAAAATAACCTTGTAAGTCTTATAGGTGAAATCTGTTTTTGTTAAGGGTAAAGCTCAAATGGTATGCTCAAAACTATGTGAGTTTTTTTTTTTTTGAAAGGAGATAGTATCTGAAATCATTCCTTTTAAACTGCTTGTTGTATGAATTCCATGATCAGCAAAGTTTGGGAACTAGATCCACAGCTTCATTTTAAAATAAGAAAGATTTCTTTTGTGTAGTAGACAATTTTTTGAATTATGATAGGTATAGAAAGCTGTAATAATTTGTTTTTAAGTATGAAATGCCCTGTAACAGAAAAAAAATATAAGAATTAAAGACCACCGTGAACATTAAATACCTTATATGATATTTTAAAATATATCAATATATATGAAACACAAATTTACTATATCCAAATTAGTGATAAACCAATACATATATTTTTGTCAAATATTTTACTTTGAATAAATTGAGAAAACACACCAAAAACCAACCAGTTCTACTGATCATTTCTATTACTATGTAGAGTTAGTTTTTATTTTGTCTTTGAAAGATTTTCAGTTTCATGTGGACAAAAGATTGATTTCAGCATGTATGTTTGTTAAAAGCTTAATAGGGGAGAAATTTCTGGGCTGAGACTTTGGATCTATAATTGCATGTAGGATTGTACCCTTAAACTTTTTTCCTAAATCAGAAATAAGAAGTATCAAACTTGTGTATTCATGGGAAAGGATAAAGAAATTGTTTAAATCAATAAATAGTGTTTGAATATGGCAAACTTGAATGAAACATTGCCTTTTATGTCTTTGAGGAAAGATTGGCTTTTATTATCAACAACAACAAAAATAGTTGAAAATGTCTTATTTATTCACTTCTCCACTGCCTCCATAGGTGATCTCATCCATGTTTGTGATACATTTTGAAGGTGACTATTCCAAAATATGTATGTTCCACCTGCAGTTATCTGAATGCTAGGAACTCACATTCTGCTATCTACTTGATATTTAAACTTAAAGATCTCATAAAAGTCAAAATACATGTCCAAAATTAAACTCCTAATTTTTTAAGTAAACATACACACCACATAGAACACACACATAGATTATAAAGACATGCCTGTTTATCCCTACGCTTTACTATCTCAATAAATAATACCACTCTACCACCTCAGTACTGAATCTGAAAACCTAGCAGTTCTTTTAACTCATTCTGCACATCTGTAACCCACATATAGTTCATTTTTTAAAAATAGCCTCCTCCCGCCCCTCTTATTCAAGAAGGCTTTGCCTAATATAATGTTATTGTAACTCACTTGCTTTTTTCCACCCTTATTCTTCCTTAACCATTAAGTCCTAGGACATAAGGTTCCAGCCAGTGTCAACTCTTTTAAGAATAAAGCTTCAGGTCTATCAGTCATGAAGACAATAATTTCCATTAAACTAAGGATAATATCTTGGCTTCAGGTGTGTTTCAACCCCAGGCCAATCAAGGTGAAACAGCCCCACCAACCGTGGGACCAGACTGGATGATTCCATGGCTGATTCCAGGACCGGTCACGATGATCAATTACCTCTGCCCCTTCCAATAAGTAGCGCCAATGACCTGAACTCCCTTTGTTTCCATGACTAATGATTTTTCCCTTATATAATCTATCTTCTTGAGACACCCGGAAGCCAGGTTTTTCAAGAGCAATAGCTTGCCGGTGTCTCCGGAACTTGCAACTCTCTAATAAACCCTTACTTTCGTTGCTGCAAAACCGATACATATATCATTGACTTAGATACATGCAGGCAAACAGACACCTTTGCTGTGGTAACAACATCTAACTCATCAGTAATTTTTATAGATTCTAACTCTGAAAGCAATTTCAACTTCACAACTTCCATGCTTAGAAACAGATATCATTATATCTCTCCGGAATAAAGCAATAACTTACTAACTGATATCTCATTTAAATTCTTTATCTCTTTTAATCTATTCTTGACACAGAAGCTAGAATTATTTCATTAAAACATAAATCAGATTGAGTCGCTCCGTGCTTAAAATCCTTAGATGTCTGTTGATTGCACTTGAATCTGATCTTTGTGTCTCAAACTCGATATTGGGCAATATTTCTACCTGTTTGTGCTCCAGAGTTCATTGGCATTTTTTTAAAGATTTTAGAAATGTAGAGCACTTTAAATCCTCAGAGCTTTTACATATGATTTTCCCTTTCTCTGATCCTTTACGGCTTCATTTTATCTTTTTGGTCTTGGCTTCAATGAAACTTCCTCGGATATTCTTTCTAATCAGTCTTTCCAAAGTAAGTCCTTACATTTTTTCTCAAACTCATTTCCAGCATATTTCCCATGATAAAGAACAAAATTCAACCAGATAAATTTGAAGATCTAATTGGCTTTATTAAGTGAACTATGAATTTGGCAGCATCCCATTTAGCAACCAGAAGGGCACTCAGAAGGGCTGTACAAAATGAAAGGAAGAAGACTGGGTCAAGGGAACTACTAACAAAAGAAAAGGAAAGATTATTTTTAAACCAAGACATCTTTTTTCTGGAGAGTGATGTGGGGAATACACGAGTTTTCATCATGCAGACTGACAATTCTTTTTGTGAGGAATGGAGGGAACCCAGATGATGTGTCAGATTACCTTACTGGTGCTTGACCAAAACATTCCAGACTGGTTGATTAAGATTATATTTCTAGGAAAGTTGAGACAGTAATTAGGTCATGTATTAAATTTAGGTTTGGTAACATGGGCTTTAGCACAAATGATGCCATTTGCAGCCTGTGTTTTTGTCTTAAACACCCATAATGTACTTATTTCAATTTGTAATTATTTTGTGTGTCTGTTTTACTTGGTTTATTGATATTGTCTTCTCTCCCAGTAGAATTAATCCAAATAAGGACTAAGGCCATTTTTCTTTTATCTATCCATATGTTTCTACCTGTGACATAGATCCTAGCACAAGAATAGAGAGAAGATATTTGTTGAATGGATTAATAAATGTCTTTTTTAATACATAATTTCATAACCTGACAATTTATAAAAAGTTTAAATGAAAAAATAGAAAACTTTATTTTTGGCTAAGAGGAGACATATATTGTGTATTATTTATCATTACCTGGTATGTATCAGTATAGCAAATATATATACAAAGAATATGAGTTACTTTATTGTCTTTAGAGCTACTATTGAAATCAATATAAAGTAGAATATACAGATGTATCAGTATCTGGAAAGTCAGAAGACTATAAATTACCTTGCCATATATATCAATAAGTCAGTATTTTGCATTCTTATACAGGGTACTTAAGTAATGCAAACTAGATATGCTAAAGCACAGAGGGGTTCTTCAACAATTAGGCAGCATCTAATTAGCGCTGATCATAACTTGCCTGTTCTTCCTTTTCATTCACTGCCTACTTGCTCTCCTTTACGCTCCTCAGATACAAATGTGAATCACCTCAAAGGTTTTACATTACATGGCTGGCCAACAACAATAATCAACAGACACTTCATTTAGTTCTAGGTTCAGCTGCCTGCTTGGGTTTAACCAGTTAATCTTCACTCCCATAATCCATAGATTAGTGTACTTTTTCTTTATCCATGATTTGCACTCATATTGGTCTTTTGTCATGCCCTCTCACTACTCTCACTTGTTAAGAGCTGATTGTATGTAACTAATGTTCTAAATTTCACTTAAACAGACTCCCCGGTCCTGCCATTTTTTTTCTGATAAAATTTTATAATAGTTGTGGAACTTCACAATGCTAACAACATGTAGTAGCTTTGGTACCTGTCTAGGCAAATAACTTAAACTTATTCACCCAATTTCTCTTCACTTCTATACTTAAACCTGGATATGGGTGATTTGCATACTTTCTTAATAATAGATGATATTTTTGGTACACTTAATATGTATTATATACTCTTTAAAGGTTTTACATATATTAGCTTGGGGTACAGCTTTACATGGCAAAGCTAGGTTTCAAGTTTATGCAATTGAGTTCCAAAGCCACTAGACTTTATTCTTTCATACTATAATTAGCAGTTGCTAATCATTAGGTTTTCTCTGTCATATGTGTTATTATCTGTTACTATGAATTTCTCATTTCATGATCAGATAGTAATTCTTAATTATATGTCCCATTAGGTTATGTACTTGAATGGTATGCAATAGAGGAATAACTAATAATCAACAGATAGTATTAGAGAGAACTGCATTGGAATTCTAGTTCTGCTGGAATTGCAATGAAATTTTTAGCAAGTCATCTCTAATTATCAATATTTTATTAGTAAAATGGACTAAATAATATCTCTTTTCAGGGTTATGACAAAACTAAAAAGAATATAGGCAAAGTATACTGTCTTGTATTTGAAAAGAGCTGAAGAAATGAGAATTAATAATATATCTTTTATAGTAATAATAACTTAACTAAATCTGTGTTTTCAGATTTTTAGCCCCAGAAATTTCTTGAAATAAAATATTTTAAAATTCCAATTAAAAATAAAGATAAAAGAAAACTCTTCTGACTAAAGTAGAAATAGAAGAAAATAGAGTCCTGACACTCTATCTCCATTACCCATTATCTTTACTCCTGCTAAGTTCCAGTGTCCATAAGATATCTACACCAGGGTTCTCCTGAAGTACAATTTGAAAAGAACTGATCTGTATGATTTCTTATTCTCTAAAGACTGTATATTCTGTTGAGATAATTATTCCACCCCAACATTAATTCATGATTGTACTTCTGATCATGTAGGTGGAATTGTCCTGAAGTAGAATGTGCAAAAATTAAAGTGGTGATATGAGTCTTTTTATTTTGTATTTGCCATTTAAAAATGAGCGCCATAGACTAAGGAGTAAAACATAACCGTGTACCATGAAACACTGAGATATCAATGATATGGTTAAGTAAATCAATATCATACATTTTTTAATTGCCAGGAAAGTGTTAACATTTGAAGAAAAAATGTTAGAAGTATTAGAACCTAGCAAAAACACATCTCCAGAGTCACACAACTCAATCCCCTTCCTACACATTAATAATAATATAGATTGGGGCATATTTTTCATTATAATAATAAAAATAAAATTAGAACATTGTAACTATATTTTAAATCACAATATATTTGAATTTAATGTCTAAAAATACAGTCTCTCGTTTTTAACTTTTCAAAATTATTTTGATAGAATTTTTGCGTAGTTTATTTTTCACTTCTTTTCTGAGACAATCTATAGAATGCCAAAGACAAATTATAACACTGAACAGTTTCCAGTTAATTTTTAGTTTTTTCCCATGTAAATATTTTCCTAACCAGGGAAGAACCATTCAATGGAATCTTTTAAATCAGTTTGTAGTGGTTATGCTTGATTTGTCACTGGCTGAAAAACTCACATTGCTCATTAGTGAAAGAAATTAATATTTCACTGAATTCAATGAATTGTCAAGCTTATTGTATATCAGTAACAATGTTGGTGGTGCGTATGTGTGGCATTCATTTACGAGAGAATATATATAACTATTATTCTTTATTTTTTTCTCACCGATATAAATGTAAGGCTTAAAAATAAAATAGTATTTCATATTTTCACAACTCTCTTTTGTATTTTGATAGTATTTGCAATCCTTAGTTTGCTCCTTTTCTGTTATGGCCAATTTTTATTCTTGAAGAGGCAGTTAATAATAACTGGTTTACATACCATTATCATTTCTATATTCCCTGGATGATAGCTGACTTGTTATGTTTAAGAAACTCTAGCAAGTTCAAATCTGAATTATATTTTATTGAGTAACTACTATGTACAAATGAAGACAAGTACCATTTTTGGCGACTTACATATTGGAGCATTTTGACTGCATCTCCTAGCTGAATAAATTAATAGTAAATACAGTAAAATTTTTAAGTGTTTTAAAATTAAACTAGATAATATATCAGATTTCAGGTAGATAACAACCATTAGAGTGGAAGAGTTATTTCCCAATAAATAATGACTACAATAGGGAACATAGTTTATCTATTTATACTACTTTATGTATGCAAAAAGTCATTAATAAAGGACAGATTGATGAAATGAAAGGATGAAAGGAAGGAAGAAAAAAGGAAAGGAGTAAGGGAAGAGAGGAGGAAGGCAGAGAGGGAGGAGAGAGGGATGAAGAGGTAAGAAAAGAAGAAACAGAGGAAGGGAGGAAATAATTTTTTCCTGTTTCTATTTATGCTACATTAAAGTGCTGACTATAGGGACAGAGGCCGGTTCAAGTTCAACTCTATATTTTAATTACACTGGACCAAGGACAATACAAGCCTCTTAGCTCAGTTTTCTTATCTGTATAATGAGTACGACAATAACAACTATATCACAAAGATTTGTCAAGGATTATAGAAAACATTTAAAATACATGTATAATTATTTACTAAGAAATGTGATTCCTTTTTTAAAGCCAACAAATCTTTTTCTCAAGTTTTATTAGCCATGAGCTAAGATAATCTGACAGAAATAATTTTATAAAATTTCTACAACTAATAACTAAAACTTTTAAAAGCAATAAAATCAATAAACATAGGTGTGTATATGTTTCTGTGATTGTGTGCACTTCAAAGGACTTGCTTGGCTTTTTTTCTGTCATATGCGACATAGTTTTTAAAGAATTTTTTGTATAATATCTGCTGTATAGATTATAAACATTATTAGATCCAGGAAAAATACTCTTTTATGAGCACAAAAACATAATCTGGGATAAACTACACACTATCTCTTAAATTAAAAAATATATAAGAATAGATATCATACACAACCTATTTTCATTAATCCAGTAAAGTATCAAACAATGAGACTAAGCCTCTAGAATCACTGCATAGGGAATCAAAATAACTTCCAAAATAACTTCACTTAAGGGAATTCCCAAAGAGAGCCTATTATGTTAGTCTTTGTGAAAAGAATAAGGGCTCCATCATGTTACTAATATCTGTTGAGAGAACAAGATGTAATTGAGAAGTACATCAAAACCCTCTGAGTATTCAGGAACAAGAAAAGGTATTAAAAACATTAAATAATTAATCAAGTAATTAAATGTATATACATTTTATTTTTAAAACTAATATATCAAAAATTATGATAGCCTTCATAATTTTTTGGTACAAATTATGTTAGTCACTTAAAGAGGTAACTTTAATTTTAATGGTTTATTTGAATATAAGAGGTTGTTTGTTTGTTTGTTTTAATCTCCCAAATCTTACTAGAATGTCAATATATTCAGTAGTATTCAATTTCAGGTCACCATATGGACTTTTTATCATGGCTCCTGGCATTGGTACATTTCATTTTTGTTAATGTCCTTACATGTACTAAGCATCCTGACTAAATTCCGACCTTGATTATCTCATAATTGGAAATAAGTGTCATGGTGAATTCAATTGTTGGAAATTTATAAAAATTAAATATTTGGCTTGGATGACAAACATATTAAACCACTATGTTGTATTTTTTTTTCTTGCATAGCTCAGAAATTTTTAATACTTATCTGTTAAACCTAACAATCATAAATATTTATTATATTTTATAATCTTTTGTTTCTTCACCTGCAAATGGACATTTTATTACTTATACCTATTTCCCATTATTGTTAAGAGAATTAAATGAGACAACTAATGTACTTAAAGCAAATAAATCAAAATTTTTTGTTCCTGTCACCCCTTTTATTGATATTTTACCTTACACTAAACTTTTATTCAATGAAATAAGAAGAGATTGAAAACTTACACAAGATGCATTATCACACACATATACATATGTATAACATGTATGTTATAATATTTAATTATATATATATATATCAGATGGATTAGGCAGTAGTAGACCCTGCGAAACATAATTAGGTTTAATAGACTGTATGTCACAGGTATAAGCATATAAATGCAACACATATCCCTTGATACTATCAACATACAAACATTTGAGCACGTATGTGTTAAATATCTTTGTTTTTCTTCTCAGTAGTTTATGTTACCAAGTGATAAAACCTAAAACATTTAAATTAGAATCTTAATTTCTTGAGATACTACAGTTGCATCCCCAGATTGCTCAAATTCTGGGTAGGTAGTAGTTTTAAAGATGAAAATCACAGAAATGCCCCAACTTCCAAGCACATGGTATTTCCCAATGCAATGTCAGCCCTCACTTAAGTGCATCTACTTAGATTAAATTGTTGGTTAAAATGAGGTTCATTTGTTCATCCTGACCTATCACCTATTTGCAAAGAATATAGCTAACATTTTACATTATTATTAATAAAATTTGTATTTTATTTGGAATGTCAGAATTCACTCATGATAACATTAATCAATATATATATATTTATCTAGTTCCTATGAGCATAATTTGAGTAAAGTCTAAGTATAAACTAATCTGGAATGTGTGGTAACTTTGTGACATCTATAGCACAGCTTGACTCAAAAATCATTCTGATATATTTTACAATTATTTTTAATCATAGATATTCAACAGTTCTTAGTCAGGCTGAAAACCTGGGACATCATTTTCTGATTTTATAATCATATCCTTCAGAAGTTCAATCTAGAAAGGAACACTGCTGAGCTGAAAGTGCCTGTGAGTGTATAACGACCTCTATAAATACATGTGCAGCTCTCTGAATATGCAGTGTTCCCTTCTTATTCTGACAGTGTTTTTTTTTTTTCTCTGAAGTCTCAACTTTCGTTATCATTATTATTATATTGTTATTAATTATTTAATTTTATTAAATTCATTAGGGAGACATTTATTAATAAATTATGTAGGTTTCACATGTACAATACTATAATACATCATATGTACAGCGCTTTGTATGTTCACCACCCAAAGTCAATTCTCTTTCCATCACCATATATTTGACCTTCTTTACCTTATTCTATCTCACCCCAACCACCCTTTTCATTTGGTAACCACTATACTTGTGTCTGTGTCCACAAATTTTTGTTCCTTTTGTATGACAACCATTTTGAAAATTAGTGATACTGATCATAATGAGAGGTGGGGAAAAATAAAATCTTATGTTAGTAAAGCAGAAAATTCCTCAAATTTTGTACTTTACCAGTGTAATGTCACCACCTTCATCTATTAAATAGCAGTAAATAAACATAGTTCTATCTCTATATATATGTATGTAAAGATATAGAATTTAAAATTTCTTAGGACAATTTTGATTCTTTTTTATAATTGATTTTATACCATTAGAGACAAAATATATATATTTTAAACTATATGGCAGACATTTGCTTAGTTCAGAGACTTGTACTTGTTTAGCAAAACACCTTAATGTGTACCATTTGGGTTGTTCAGCATTAGCTTGGTGGGTAATGAAATTAATTATGTCATTAAAAAAACAAAGGATAAAAACTCTAATGTTTCCATCAGCTTCTCATGATGGAAAAAAAGGTAAACATGAATGCTTGAGAGTATGGAGATTTAAGTCAATAAATAGCTCTCAAAATTCAGAACCTACACTTTCCTCCTTCTGTATTCTAAACATTTTAATAATTTTTTTGATATATAATTTACTTAAAAATGGGAATACTTTAAGTGTATAATTTAATGAGTTTTGATAAATAAGTGTATGTATCTGTCCAACAACTACAACAATCGTGATATAGAACATTTGTAGCACCTGAAAAATAGTCTTGTATGCCACTGCAATCTTAATATATCCTTTCTGTTAAACTACTTTTTATCTACTCTCTTTTTCTTTTTATCTACTCACTTCACTTTATCTTTTCTAATATTCTATATAACCGCAATCATACAATATGTGTTCTTTTGATCTAGCTCTTTCACTTAGCATGTTTTTGATGTTCATCCATATTGTTGCACCACACCAATTTTTAATAACATATTTTGCAATGCTTCATTTCTATAATAAAATGAAATCCATAAACATATCATTAATTTAAAATAGAAATAAAATTAAAATGATTTATATATATATATATATATATATATATATATATATATATCACAACATGTAAATATGCAGACATTTCTAATACTAGGAAATATTCACATACTTGTGCCTAGTTAGAAACGGTGAATTGACTTCTCAATCATCATAAAATATCTCTATTTCTGATAATACTGTTTTCTTTAAAATTATTTTATATTTATTGCAACTGTCCCAGTATTTTTCATTAAAGTTAACATGGTAATATTTTTTTTCATTATTTTACCTTAAAACCACCTGTGTGTTTTCTGTAGGCAATATATAATTGGGTATTGCATTTCTATCCATTCTGATTTTTTTGTTTAGACCATTTATATTTACTGTGATTATTAGATTTAAGTTTATCATTTTGTTATTGGTTTCTTTTTTCCTTATCTGCTCTTTGTTCTTTTTCTTATCTTTTTCTGCCTTCTGTTGTATTGAGCTTTTTTTTTTTTTTCATGATTTCAATTAATATCCATTTTTGGTTTATAAACTATAAACTCTTTTTATATTGGTTACTTTAAAGTTATCACTTCATTTCTAGTGATACATTTCTCTGCATTGAACTTCTTGGGTCTGAAATGATAATTTTCATCAAATTTGGATAATCGTAGGCTATTGTTTCTTCAACGAATGTTTTATTGTCTCTTTCCTCTATCTTACCCTTTGAGGAATCCAATTACCCATGTATCAAGTCAACTGAATTTGCCCCTCAGCTCACTGATACTCTTCATTTACATTTTTTTTCTTCTTTAATTTTCTTCCTTTAATTGGACAGCCTTTATTGCTATATCAAGTTCACTAGTTTTGTTTTCTGAAATTGTTTATTTGATTCTAATTCATTCAGTGTATTTTTCTTCTCAGTTAATGAAGTTTTCATCTCCATAAGTTTTATTTTGAGTCTTTTAAATATTTTCAAAGTTTCTACCTTACTTTTTAATATATTGAATATGGTTGTAATAACTATGTTAATGTTCTTAACTGCTAAATCTAACATCTGTGTTAGTTCTTGATCAACTTTGATTTATTGATTTATTTCTTAAGTTAGAGTATCATTGTGCTGTCTCTTCCCATGTCTGTTAATCTTCAATTAGAATTTGAATTTTACCTTATTGGGGTGCAAGAATAATAGATACTTCTGTATTCTTATAAATATTCTTTAGTTTTTGTTCCGGGACACAATTAATTTATTTGAAATCAGTATAGGCCCTGCTTTTATGATTTATTTGGCAGAAGTCAATTAGTGTTTAATGTTGACTTAATTATTTCTCACTATTGAGACAAGACTCTTGTGTGCCCTTTTCCCAATGTTCATAAAATTATGAGATTTTTCCAATTTGGCTGGTGGAAATAGGCACCCAACATGTTTGAATGCCATGTATTTTTCCTCTAATTCTTTTGGGTGTTTTCTTTTTTCCACATCAAGTAATATTCTCCCACGTATGCTCTAATAATCCTCTGTTCAAAATTTGAGAAGGATCCTTTGTAGATCTTTGATAATCTCTATAGTACTCTGTACAGTAACTTCTAGTTACCTTGGTTTCCAAGAACCAAGTTCTGTTTTCTAAACTCAGGATTTCTCCCAAAATTTTCATGTGTTCACTTTCATATGCTACAGCCTATGGATTGTCTCAGAGAAGTAAGAGGGAGCAATCATATGACGTATCTTGTTTATTTTATGTCTTTCTGGAACATCTCTCTGTTGCCTCATGTCCAGTATCTCAAAAATTATTGTTTCATAAATTTGGTTTGGTTTTTCTGATTGTTTCAGGTAAAAGAGAAATTCCAGTCCAAGTTAATCCATTTTAGCTTAAAGTGGAAGTCATGTTTTTTTGTTTTTGGTTTTGTTTTGTTTTTTAAAATATTTTTTACCGGGTAGAGAGTCATGTTATTTTATTTTCAGGACTCAGATCATCGTGAATTGTATTTCCTATATCTCTCTTGCTTTACACTGTTTCTAATTTTGCCTTTCTGTTCTTTATTTTGCATACTCATCTATTTTTCATTTTTTACATTATCTTTTCTATTGTGTTTAATCTGTGTTTAATCCATCTATTAAATGCATAAATTCACAAATACATTTTTTAAATCTAGAAATGTATTAAATATTTAAAGTTTCTTTATTCACTGTGGGAATTTTTTACCTTGTTCTTTATTTTTTTTAAACATATCTAACATTACTATTCAGAATCCATATCTGAGAACTCCATCTTCTTTTTATGCTTCCTCTTGGTATCAATTATTATATCTCATCTCTTTGTAGACCTGTTTATTTTGAATTGTGTCCTGACAGTCATATTATAGAGATAAATAATTTAGCCTAAGATATTGCTAGATTCTTCTAAAATGTGTTTTTTGATTGTAAAGTAGTTAGAGTAACTTGCAATCCAAAATCACCTTTATCCAGTTATGGTTTAAATTATTTTGAAACTAGGTATCAATCTTTTTGATGTATTACTTATGAATTGAGAACAATTCTGTTTTTTTACCTCCTAATTCTTGATTATTTAATAAATTTTAAATATTCCTATATGATCTATATTACTCTACTTTGGCATCTTCTTTTTTACCGAAATGTCATCCCACCCTCTAGAAAATTTGTTCATCTTTTACACCCTGATTAAATGTCATACCTATATACCTTCTCTCTCCCCAATTGCCTAAGCAAATAGCTTATTTCCCAAGACTCTCATAGTCTTTTAGCAAAACTGCTTGGGCTAATATTTTAACATTCTATTATTAGATTTCTTGTACATTTATAATATTAACAGTTTGAGGAAATAAGTTTGTCAAAGTTACAATTGTAATAGGAGACAAAAAAAATAAATCTTTATGTCCCCAATGTGTAATACGTCACCTGAAATATTGTAGGTTGCTTAATAATTGTTGCTAGATTGTAGTTCTGAGGTTTCATTGTTGTATTCTTTAGTTCGTTTCATGGCTTGTAGCATTTTCTGGAAATATGCTTCTGTGATCTCTGACCAAATATGACTGTAACATTTCTATATTAAAGAGTCGTGAATCCCTAAACAGTGGTTTCAGCATGCTTCTACTCTTATGCCAAATCTAAACCATATGCTGTCAAAGCACTGCCCTAGGGTTAAAATTAGATCTAGAGAAATTAAGTGGTTTCATGAATTTAAGCTAATTCCCAGTAGTTATTCTTGTTCCAATTTCTGGTTTTAAATTATTAAAAAAAGATACAGCAATGCAGGTTAAATTGTCTGTTTTCATATGGTATAATGAAAACAAATTCTTTATAGTAGAAGCATGGGTAGTTAAATTTTGATCTCAGATTTAATTGCTTCTTCAAGTTGCCAAAATGGATTAGGGAGTTAAATGGATGGTGGGATAGCTAGGTTAAAAGAAAAATATATAAACATCAAAAATTAGACCAATTCACATGGGCCAGGACCCAAAGTGATAAGATAAAATATGGGAAAACAGGTAGAGATTGTGTCCAGAATGATGATAACAAACACTAAGCTATGCACTTTTGAATAGGTTGTCATGGGTGCCCAGCATGGGAAGGCATATCTGCCAAGTGGAGATAGGCAATACACAGGAAGTGCATGCACTCTAGGAGTAAAAGATGCCAAAAATGACTATCCGTAAATGGAATTCCTTTATGTTCTTGCAGAATTTGACAAGAAAATGAAGGAATCTAAATCTTGAATAAATTGGATACTAGCTTTTTAAAACTCAAATTTAATTCTTGTAATCCATTCAACCTCAGACGTGTATGAGTACCACATGAGCATACAAACATACACACACTGATTTGTAGAATTTAAAAAAAAATAATAAAGAAATATAAAAAATTTCAACATTGCCTACAAGGCTTGCATGACCTGAACTTGGCCCAAGTCTTTAAACCCATCTTACATACGCTCCTACTAGTTTGCTCATTGCGGCACAATGACTTTCATTCAAACCCTTAACTTGTTCATTTTCCCTCTCCCCTTGATGACGTAAATTCTAAATTTTTCTCAAATCTTATCTAAAGTTTACCAGCAGGAACTTTCCCTGAAATCACAGTCATATTACCTATGTAGACTATAACCTTATCCAAACACCTTTATAATATTAGCAAATTTAAGTATATTATTTATATTCTTTACCAGATACTAAGCTTACTCTGGTCTCCTCAGAACCTAATACAATGCATGGCATATCTGGGTTCATTATGGAAATAGCTCAAAAAAAAAAAAAAAAGAATAATCAGGAAAGACTTACTACAACAGTATAAGTTAAATTCATGATGTAGGATCAGAATAGTATTCCTGACCCTAGAAAAGGGGATACAAGGATTAAAACAAAACTGGCAGAACTGGCTGAATCCTTATAAAGAGCTCTCCTAAGTTTGAAAAGATACCTGTAATGTCACGTATTCACCATTAAAGTATCATACATAGTTATGCTAAGAATGCCTCATGCTGTACCTATTCATGCCTCTTCTCCCTAAATCACAATAAACACTGATCTTTTACTGTTGTTATAGTTTGCCATTTCCAGAATATCATATAGTTGAAACCATACATGTAGTCTTTTTCAGGCTGACTTTTTTCACTTAGTAATATGCATTAAGATTCCTTTATTACTTTTCATGGCTTGATTCATTTAATAGCATGTGAAATTCAGTTCCCAACATCAAATTTAAAAAACTATATCATATACCATTAACTAGGTATTATAATTATGTCATTATATATTCTAGCTTGGGAGAAGTTTTAAAACAGTCCATGACAAACTCAGTTTCAATCTGTAATATGACTTAGATCATCTAGAAAAAGTACGTATTAAATATCATCTTCATTGATTTTGGATATTTATTTTCCAAAGCCAGACTCTATAATTATCTCATGACCAAGAAATATAAACACACATACGTATCCATGAATCAGGAAAACAATAGATGGTTATATTATTTTGTGGTTCTGTTTATCATAGAGAGCACACATGAACATAAGGCACATTAAAATACTGCAATACCAAATAATGATAGTTAAAATGTGAAAATTTTTGTGTATTATAGATATGCCTACATACCCTTCTTACATGTACAAAAAGTTAAATTACTTTTGATAGTCATAAGACATTTCATTAAGCATTTGAAAAGTTAACCAGGATTTCATGGAAGAATATACCTTAGAAGGTAGTTTATTTTTATAATGTACTTTTAAAATAGAATTTAAGTAGGGCCTTAAAAATTAGACTTTACTTAATAGTTGGTATCTCAAAAGTAAGGTGGATATTTAATCTTACTTTGTTTAATCTTACTTAGTATATTGACAAATTAATCTAACAGTTTATATAATATGTAGAACAGTTTTATATTCATATGTATTTTGGGTATAAAATAATATGTTTGCTATATTCAATTATCTTATATTTGTTAATTACTAACATCTTTTGTATTTTAGATTTTTGCTTTTTTTCTAAAGAAGTTCAATTAATCATGATTTTTGAGACTAAGAAGTGAAAAAAAAATCAAAATTGAAATCCTGATGTTTTATTAAATATAGGGATTGTTTTTCGGCAATGTGATTTTGATCTTCACATTGCATGAAATACATATTACACAAAAAATATTAACAAACAAAAGTTTTCTAAAAGGTATCATTAAAAATGTATATTTAGAAAATAATTCAGCTATGACAATAATTTGATTTAGATGGTTTATAGTCATTACTTACTGTAGATTTGGCTGCCAAAATTTATTATACTTGTTCTGTTTCTTGGGATTCATCGCATGTGTGATATTTACAAGTTAACATTTACATATTTACATATTTATGTTTACAAGATGAGCATTCTCTAAACATTCCAAAGAACAAAAGATGTCTTGGTCAACGTGTCAATTCCAGACTAGGCTGATTTCACTTTGCATTGCTCTGAAAGTCACATCTCATAAAAACCAGCTTCCCTATCATGGCTTTTACTCTTACTTTCTTCTCTGATTCTACGAATCACATTAACGTTAGTAAAAGGTATGCACTCACCATGTAGTCCTTCTAAAGTTTATAATCTATTTCTGGTTCTATGCAATCTGTGATTTTGCTGCTTCTATTGGTTTATTTTGCGATTTGGTATACTGATAATGTTTGGGTCAACTATAATTGTGGGTAAAACATGCCTGTGAAAATCCACTAGGTTTGAACAGAAGTTTATGGCATTTTATGGAGTTACATATGTATTTATTCATTATTAGTTAATGTTGTCAGTTGATCAAAATTTTCATTTATGAGAGAAGCTTTTAAAAATTTTTGTCTCTATATAATTCTTTTGTAATTTATTTTTAAAGTCTCACATTTTTAATTTTCATTTAGTTTTGCACTAAATGTGTTTACACTAAATGTGTTTTCATTATGATAGAAGGTAAGGATTCATTTTGACATAGAATATGAGTAATAAATGTGATATAGTTATAACTTTTACTTATATATGTCTTTTTCTTTCTGGTCTGTAACATGATATTTTTACTTCTAATGTTTTTATATAACTTATGAGTTTCATCTGAACTCTCCCTTTCTTTTCCTCTTTGGTTTATTGTTTTATCACTGCTGTCAGTATATCTTGTCTTGTCTTGCTTTTGGGAAGAGAAAGAGCACATTACATTGTTAATCTTCAGAAATATTTCTGGCCATTCTTGTCCCTTTGATCTTTGGTATAAATTTTAGAGGCAAATTGTCAAATTCTCTAAAAAGTCTAGTTGATAAATTTGGGAAAACTTTAAAGTATGAATGAATATTATCTTTCATGTATCTGGTCTTCCAAAACAGTCTCAAAGTTTTAGTTTCTATTTGTTAGTGACTAGAACATATTAATTTTTTATTGTTATATCTAGCTGTTTATCTGAATTCTTCAATTAATTGTAATTATCAGGCTGGAGATTCTCTATATTTTTCAAGTAGACATTGATATTTGTAAGTAAGACACTGTTTGAGTCCCATTTCATTCTGTACTTATTATTTTGTCTTTATCTCTTATAGTATTTGTGCGGATCACAAATGTGATATTCAATAGATTTGTCTTGTGCTGATTATAATGGACATTATTCTAACACTTTATCACATAAGTGATATCACTTAAGTGTATTTGTAAATGCACTTTATCAAATTCAATATGAATTTCCTGTCTTCATTTACTAAGTTTTTTGTTTTCTAATCATGAAAGAGGTGCTTATTTCTTCAAAAACTTTTTATCATTTTTTTTAACATGAATGTTTCACGAAGTGCATGTCATCCCTGCACAGGGGCCATGCTAATCTCTGTATTGTTCCAATTTAGTATTATGTTGCCAAAGAAAAGTGCTTTCTTCAAATACTTTAATTGCACTTTTTGAGTTAACATTGTTATTTTTCTTTATTAATCTGTTAATATATAAATTATATAAATGGATTTTAATATTAGGATAATTCAGGATACTTAGAATGAATCAAACTTGTTCATGAATGTACAAATGAGCTTGATATTTTGTAGCATTTTGTTTCCAATATTTTGTTTAGGGTATTACAATATGTTTATAGTGGCCTCAAACTGAAAAAGTGGGTGAAGTGCTACTTCTTTCTGTTTTCCTAAAATTTTTTTATGTCTTCCAATATACATTTCTTGGAAGTTTAGTAAAATTCTATTTTAAAATTTTGGGGCCTCTTTTAAGTAAGTATTTAATTATTAATGCTTTTTAAAATTCTGAGAAAAATTTTTACATTTATTTCTCTCAAATCAATCTTAGTGAGTCAGATTTTCTTTACAACTCTTCTATTTTCTTTAAATTTTTCAAAATTCATTTCTGTAACCTCCTTGAAATTCAATTCCAAATTTTTCTCTAATTATGTTTTTTTATTTTAATAATTCTTACTTGCACTTTCTCTTTTATTTTTTCTTTTATTAGTTCTCAAAGTATCAACTATTGTTTCTGTTGATATCAATTTTGTCTTTGTTTTTCTAGTTGATTAATTCTTTTTTTTTTTTATTTCTCTCTAATTTTCTGGTATTTTTTCTGTTGTTCTCAATTCTTTCTTAGAGCAAATGCTACATACTTTCATTTTTATTTCTTAACATAATGTTAATTTCCAAATACTTTAAAATTTCTTTACTTTGGATTTCTGATTATTTACAAGTAGATATTTTAAAACTTTATTTAAAAATTTATCTTATTTATTACTAAATTAATTGCATAATTTTCAAGTTCATGGCGTCTGTGTAATGTAAATTTTGAAAATCTCTTTTAAGTACTTACTTAAAGACCAACTTTTGTAAATAATTTTATTTTTTACCTGCAAAGATTATTTACTCCCTTATAAGAGAGTTCAGGAATTCTTATATGCCCATTAAATCAAGCTTATTTTCTATATTTTATATGTTTACTAATGTTTTTGGCTATTGGGCCTATCAATAATTTAATAGTTCAGCAGATATTTATCAAGTACCTTCTTGGTATTCAATAACGCTATGATAGGAATGTGCCTCCCTAAAATTCATTTTAAAAATTCTAACCCCAAAGATGATAGTAATTAGGAGGTAGGGACCTGTAGAGGAAATAGATCATTAGGGTGTAATTTCCCATGAATGAGATTAATGCTTTCATCAAAAGAGATCACACAGAGCACTCTAGCCCCTTCTACCACATGAACATGACAGCAAGAAGTCTGCAACCTGAAGGGACCCCTCGCCTGACCATTCTGGCATGTTGATCTCAGACTTTCAGCTTCCAGAACTGTGTGAAATAAATTTCTATTGTTTATAAGTTTCCCAATGGTGTGGTATTTTTTTTTTTTATAGCAGCCTTAACAGATTAAGACAAATGAGGATACGATAGTAAACAGAGAGACAAAAATCTGTGACTTTATGGTGCTTGTGTTAACTACATAAGTGATAGGAGGTGGATTTTCAATGTTGAAAAAATAATAAGAAATTGTCATTTCTTCCATGCATTTTCATAAATTATTACATTACTTATTTCTAGTTTGTGTTATTAGAGTGTAAACATTTTCATGGAAATTTTCATGGAAAACTGAGACTTTTGTCATTGTATTTTCATGGAAAACTGAGACTTTTGTCATTATATGCTAGTTTTCCAAATCCTTACTCACATTTAAAATTATATTTCACCTGATACTAATATAGCTAGTCAATATATATTATTATTATTATTATTATTATTATTATTATTAGCCTTGTGGTAAATATAACCCTGATTTATTTTCCCTTTGTTTACTTTTAATCTTCTTATGATTTTTTTAAAAATATTTATAGTGTACGAGTTTTGAAAAGTATTTAACTGAGTTTTATTTTTATGTATAGTATAAAAATCTGCATTTTTGTGATAATGAATTTAGATCATTTATCTACATTTTTGATTAATGATATACTTGGTCTTATTTCTACCATCTTATTTTGTTGTATTTACCTTTGTTATCACAAGCCACTGGAGTTGTCATTAATGGAGTATAGCCTAAATGTTTTTAGCAATATACAATTGTATAAAGAAGTGATGATGCAGCAAAGGTTAGTGCTATGAAAATTCAATTTCTGTCATGAAATTTAAGCTGTGTCTTCAAAAATCTACTCAGTTTCAATCATTTATAAAATTAATCCTCAAGCAGGAAATGCTCCTGTGTAAACCCAACTAATGCAGCTCAATGGTTCAGCAATCATCCTGTTTCATGGATAACAAATCATTCCACATAGTCATTTTGGGTTCTGTGGTTAGGTGTTTAGCATTCAAAAAAGCACATAAGCAACTCTGGGCTGCTTTCCCAAAGAATAGTTTTTTTGAGAAGAATACAATAAGGCTCTGTGCTGTGATTCTCCTATTGACAATTAGCATAGACTCCATATTACATCACTTTGTAATACAAACACTTGTATCTTCAAGTTCAAAAGCCCAAATGGTAGAACTTCTTGCATTGTGATTTGAATCCTCCTCAGAACTGTCTCTTATTCTGAGTTCACCAACAAAACTGTTAGCTTTATGGGCTACCTGGCTGCTACCTTGCAAATAGTTCAGGACAGGATATTAAAATGACATTATATATGTTGTCTGAAAATTCCATAGAGGTCCATGAAGTGTAGTGATTCTTCCTTATTGATAAGTGTCGAAGTGTTCATCTTTAGTTCTTTTAGATAATTTTTATTTAACTTTATTGTGGTCTAATTTATACATCATACAAGTCATCCATTTAGAATTTACATTCAATTATTTTTAAGTAGGTTTACTGAGTTCTAGAACCATTATCAGAATTTTCATTTTGAAAAGGTATCTTAATATGACTTAGACCACTGGATCCATAGAAACTCTACTGAGATGAAGGTATCTGAATTTGGTAAGGCACATTGCATATTCTGTCATGCAGGTAGTGTATGAAGGCTTTTTGCTACTTCCTTTTCTGTGAGCTCAATTTGGCATGAGGCCATCCATGAAACCGAGATGTCCTGTTGAGATAATAAAACAATCAGATTCACTCTAGTCTGGATGGTAACCGAGGAAGAATTGGCACAGTCCTGAGTAAGACAATGACATGTTTCTGCTGTCCACCCAAACTGCTTCTGATGGTCTATGCTAAATGACACAGAGGAAAAAGTATTGCCAGCTCATTAGTTGCATGCCATGTGCTAGGGCTATGTTGATTTGCTCCATAACAGAGACAAAATCTGGAACAGCAGTTATAATTGGAGTCACCACCTGTTTTGATAATCCACTGCCGTTCACCAAAGCTGTCCAATTTCTGCATAAGCCAAATGAGTGAGCTCAAAAAGTGCAAGGAAAAGCTAAACAACTCTCTCTTTCTCATATCTTTGCTTTTGTCCCTAGGTACGTGATGTTGCTTTGGATTCCTAGTTTTATATGGTTGGAATATTGCAGGCCATCTGTAATACTCCAAAGCTCTAGGTATTGGTTGCATAATTTGCACCTGGGTATAGTTCCAGACTGAGTGATTATTGTTCACTCTACTCTTATTTTAACTATTTCTCCTCTTTATCTTCCTTCCCCAGTCTTCCCCTCCTCTTCTTGTTATTTTCCTTCCTTCTATTTCCTTCTCTATCTCCCCCTTCTTCTCGCCTGCCTCATTTATTTTCTTAAGAGTTTCTTCACTTTTCTGTGGAACAACAATACATCTGCAAGTGGGAGTAGAATATTTGTATTCTAATTGCATTTTTAAAGGAGGTCCTTTTATAATACATAGTCTAGCATTCTGCCAGAAGTGTAATTTGAAAACAAGTAATAAATTACTCATCAGAAAGAGTAGGATATCCAATTTAAAAAGTTTTAGAAAAAAAGTTCAAGCTGTGGTGATATCCTTTGACACTTTACAAGTTTTTTTCATGTTGAAAACAAACTTTATAGCAATGATTTCTCAAGGTTAAACATTTCCTCTATTTTTATCATTTTTGAACATCATTCATTTAGACATCCAATTAGAAATTATTTTTTAAACCTTTCTTTATACTTCACTTAGTTTGCATTTATCTATACTTTCCTGTATAAAGAAATTTTATATATTACAATAATTGTCAGTGTCTGACTCATAAAAGAGAAGCTGTTCTTAGGTTTTGTTCCTCATTCCAGGATTTGGATCTTCCAGAAAATTAAAGTCTGTAGGAAGTTGAACTTATCCAGCTCCTAATGACACTGTTTTTATTTGTAAGCAATAATCATCTGCAATCTTATTTGTTTTAGTTGGTATTACAGAGGGCATAATTTCACATAGAGTAAAATGTACCCATGCAGATATGTAATCTGATGTTTTTGACAAATGTATAATCGTATAAAACGCCATGACAGTCATGAATATAAAAACATCCTTCATCATGAGGTTTCCTCATGCTCATTTATAGCCAATTTTCTCTCCACATGTTCAGCTCCTGACAACTACAATTCTGCTTTCTTTCACTATAGTTTTATCATTTGAAAAATTATATAACAGAATTATATGATATGAAATTTCATGCAGTCAGCATCTGAGATTATTTCAAGTTGATACATGTATCAGTAGTTTGTCCTTTTTTATCAACAAGTAACCTATTAAATACAATTATCTGGTCACAAGTTGATGGAACGTTGGTTGATTTCAGTTTTGGGCTATTTTGAATAACGATGCTGTACACTATAAAGTATGAATCTTTGTGTGATTATATGTTTTTCCTGTCTTTTGAAAGGGCTTTTTAAGATTGCTGAGGGGAAATATATTAACTTTATAAGAAACTGCCACACTATTCTTCAAAAGGGCTATCTCATTTTGAATTCTCATCAAAAAATGTATAAAAAACATAGTAAAACAATGAATATAGACAATAATATTGTGCTGCAATTATGTAACGTGATAAATATTGCTGCCTTGGTAATCATATTAAAATATATAAATGCATCAAAGTAACCTTCTGTACACCTTAACTTACACAATGTGCATGTCAAATTTATCCAATAAATAAAAGAAATATATAAGAATTTGAATAACTCCAAATCATAGCTAATACTTGATATCGTCGGTTTCTTTTAAATTTTATTTTATTTTATTTTATTTTGTTGTAGTCACTATAGTAGCTATGAAATAACAGCTTAGTATTGTTTTAATTTGCATGTTCCTAATCACAAGTGATGTTAAACATCTTCTCATATGCTATTGGCTTTTTGTTTATCTGGGCTAAGTGCATATACAATTACTTTACCATATGTAAATATAATGTGTGTATATATAATATATATATACATACATGCAGAATGCATGTATGTGTGTGTGTGTATATATATATATATATGTAATAATTATGTATAGGCATTCAACTATATACATCCACAGAATGTATGAGTACATATAATTATATATGTACATAATTATAAATATAATTTGTATCTATACATATATACATATACTGTATGTGTATATATATGTATATAATTATGTATAGATGTATCCACTATTAGGGTTATGATATCTGTTTATATATTTAGAAAAAGTAATTTATCATCTATATGTTTTGCAAACATTTTTCCCAATTTGTGGTTTTTATTTTCATTTTTCTAATAATCGTTCTTCTAAGAAAGAAACATTTTTATTTTGGCGAAGTGCAATTTACCACTTTTATGTTTCAGACTTTCTATACAGTCTAAGAAATTGTCTCTCAAAACCAAGATCCCAAAGATTTTCTTCTATTTTCTTTCATATGTTTTATAATTTTAGGTCTTACATTAGGTCTAATCAATTTTGAGAAAATTTTATAGTGTCAGAGAATTATTTTATTGCTTATAGATATCCAATTTTTTAGCTTTATTCGCTGTAAAGACAATCCATTCCTCTTGAATAGACATCTTTCTTTAATAAATTGATCATCTATGTAAATCTATTTCTGAAATCTCCTTTCCAATCCCTTGATCCATACTTAGTCCAATATATTGCTGCCTAATTTTATGTCAACACTTTAATATGAATGAGTTTTAGCTAGTGAGGACTTAATGTGGAAAATTAGAATGGCATATTGGGGAAAAGTGTGAAAATTTTTAGTCAGACAGTGGATTAACACCTCAGCTCTATCAAGTCCTACCCGCATGATGTTCAGGTTGTAACCTTTTTATTCTGAATATCAACTTCTCATTGTAAGACTTTTAAGTAGAATAAATAACTTTTAATTATATAAGCATATCCTAGTGCCTGAGAAGAAAATACTTCATAAATGCTAGGTTTCTCTATCCTTTATTCAGAATGTTTCAATACAAAAAAGATTAACTGCTATGCTTGTGATAGATAGTAACACTTATGCTGTATATTCACTAAAAATTAATAACTTTTTTGTTAAATATGTACTTATAACTTGCTGCAATAATTTCTACCTTATTTGGGGTAAAAAATACTTTTTTTTGGCCATGCTTAACTGCATGCATATATATGTATGTATGTATAGCAAAAGCACAATTTACTATCCTATAAGATTTACTATCTTCCTAAGGAATTACTTATTCTTGAATTATAATAGATTGTATAAAAAATATGCAGTGTTGTTTATATTGCACTGAATAAAATGGATTGTTTTCAGCATTTTAACATGTGTTTACTTTAGAGACTAGTGACCTAATTTAGAAAACATTTGCTATTTTATACTTTACATAAATGACAAACTAATTTATGCATTTTAGTTTGTGCTGCTAAAGCTCATCTCGTGAATATGGGGGAGACAGCTAACTCACAAAAAATCATATATTTGAATGAATGTTTTGAAGCATAGTAGAAAATGAATTTTGGAAGGAAATCTAAGTTTTAGAGTTCAGTAAAAGCATTGTTAATGTTTGCTCTGTAACTTCATGACACAGAATGCTGTATAGTTTTAAAAGTCATTCATACTACTGTCACCCCTTTATTTTCAAAACCTCACAGATTAAATAGGTTCATAGATATTGTATGAAGTATCCAATGTTACTACTTAATACCAGCTACATAAAACTTGGATATTTTGTAAGTGGAAATGGTAAAAGCTAACTTTCCCTGAGTTAGTAGATGCACTGTGTTGCTATCTAAAGGTTAGTTCAATGTAGATATAGTCTAATATGAGAAATTTAAAATATTTGTTTCTTTCAATATACAGGAAATCTTGAGCCCACTGATTTTTAGAGACTACAGAATAACAGAATATTTACAAAAACCCTTAAATCATATCCAAGTTTGTGGTATACCTACACCTCATGCTTATATGGGGTTTGTATATTATAAACTAATAATAAAATTTTTGTAATAAAAATAGTTCTGTTCTAATATATGCTTTCTTATTCCCCAAATCAATTAATCTCAAATATAGTTGTGACATCCAACAAATATTCAACTCTGTCATATGAAATTTAAGATGAGAAATTAATTTGATTTCTAAAATTATGAGTTATAGAGTCCTTCAGAATCAGAAACATGGTGATTGAGCAATGTCCTCAGATCTCTCCCTTTTGAAACAACAATAGGCTGAACATCCAGAACTCAAAAACAAACAAACAAACAAACAAACAAAACCCCAAACTGCACCCCAGCACATCTGAGCATGGGATCTGTTCATAAGAGCTACCATAGGTCAGAACCCCACCTGTCGGTGGTGGACTCAGAGAAATAAACTGCCTCTCACAGCTACAGGAGCTACTTGCAGGAGGAGGGGGAGGGGTAAAGGTGTGGTGACTTCTCTGATCAGCCTGACTGGAAGTGCCCGAACTTCTAGCAGCCAGCAGCAGGACCTAGTCATCAGGGCAGAAAGGAGAGAAGCAGGTCGGAACTGCAGAGAAAACAACAGCTGTTTTTTTTCCCAGCCCTGGTTGTAAAAACTGAAGCTAAGCCACAGCCCCCAAACTCCAAACCAGAAGAACCCCCAGTCCATACCCTTTGGGAGGGAACACTGCAGAGTCCCAGGGGAAACTGAGCATATACTACCGAGGCTGAAGCTACTTCTCACAGCCTCTGCAGCTCCCTGCAGGAGGTGCGGAGACTTTTCTGATCAGCCTGCTTGGAAGTGCGAGAACTTCTAGCAGCTGGCCTCACTTGCAAAACCAATACTGAGCCACAGATCCCAACTCCCAACCCACAGAGCTCCTTCCGCCTACCCTCTGAGACTGATCACCACAGAGCCCTAGGGAATCTGAGTAAACACTACTGAAACTATTGCTGATACTGGCAGGGACTGAAACTGAGAGTAACAAGTGTGATTAAATACCTACAAGAAAATAAAGATATTTTGGCTTTACATCAGCAGGGATCCAAGAGGCTTAGCCACCACCTACTGGAAACCAAAATAAAAGTGCCTTCTTTGCAGCAGGCTAAAGAGAGACCTTTATATAATAAATCTTTCTAGAAAAACAACAGAATACACTTCCATTAATGCCTAGGCAGAGAGAAATAGTCCATTAAATGCCATGAACAATCAAGGTGACAATCCATTTCAGAAAGAAAGAGAAAAATTTCCAGAAAATAAACTTACAGACATAGAAGTATACAACTTAAATGACAGAGAATTCAGGATGGCACTTCTGAAAAAACTCAGTAAGTTTCAAAATGAGTCATATCAACAATTTCAGGAATTGAAAAAAAAAAAAACCCAAAAAACTAGATGGCCAGAGCAAAGACATTGAAACCTGCAAAAAGAACAGAAAAAGATCTTCTGAATATACCACACTACAAAAGTTAAAAAATGAAATAGCAAGCTTGAGAAATAGAGAACCAGATGGAGGAAAGGATTAGTGATATCGAAGACAGAAATCTAGAAATAAATCAGGAGGCAGAAGAGAGAAAATGAAGAATGAAAAATAATAAAAAGGAAATACAAGAACTAGATGATACCATCAGGAGAGATAACAAGAATAATGGGCATTACCTAAGGCAAAGAAAGGTAACAGGGACTAGAAAGCATTTTCAGACAATATGGACTAGAATTTCCCAAATCTAAGGAATGAGCTTGGAGCTTGTAATTCAAGAAGTCAACAGAACACCCGATTATCTCAACCCCAAAAAACCTTCACTAAGACACATTATATTAAAATTATCAAAAATCAGTGACAAAGACAGAATTCTCAGGGCAGCCAGGGGGAAGAAAACAGTAACTCATACAAGAAAACTGATTAAATTATTGTTGGACTTCTCAGCAGAAATCTTACAAGTCAAAAAGGAATGCAATCAAATATTTAAACTATTAAGTGAAAGGAACTACCAGCCTAGAATAATGTAAGCAGCTAAGCTGTCCTTTAGATATGAAGGAGAAATTAAGACCTTTCCAACCATATAAAAGTTGAGAGAATTCTCCACAATTGCAGTACAAGAAATACTGAAAGGGGTCAGCTCACCTAAAACAAATGATAAAAACAACAAAAAAGCATAATTAGGAGTAAGTTGACTATCATACAAATAGAAGCAGAGGGGTACAACCGTTACTAAGAACAGAATATTGTAAGCATAAATAATAAGAAGAGAATTGCTACAGCAAAATAGTAATGAATGTTCAGCATACATAGGGGCAAACTGAGACTACAATGACTGCAAATGGGAGGATTCAAAGATCCAAATTCACAAAGGAGAGTGGAGACAAGGCACACTCAGAAGAAAATGGATGAATATATATATATATAAATATATATATATATATATTAATATTTTACATATTCCTATGGTAACCATACACTAGAGAGTATATAACATAAAATAAGAAGTACCAGAGGGAAAATCCACAAAAGCCAACCAAAATAAAGAAAACAGAAACATAAGGTAAGGAAGCAATGGAAACACTGAACTACCAGAAAGCAAAAGATAAAATGACTATAAGAAGACCTCATATTTCAAGAATAACCCTAAATGTAAATGGACTGAGCTCACCAATAAAAAGGCATAGAGTTGTAGAATGGATCAAAAAACAAAACACAACCATATGCTGCCTCCAGGAGACACATCCCAGCTCCAAAGACAAATATAGACTCAAAGTGAGCAGGCATAAAATGATATTTCAAGCAAATGGCATCAGAGAAAAAAGGCAGTAGCAGCACTGATATCAGATGAAATAGGCATCAAAATAAAAATGGTAAAGGAAATACTGAGGAACGCTTCATAATGATTAAAGAAATCATGCACCAAGAAGACATAATACTTATTAATGCTCCCAATCAGGGAGCCCTGAAATATGTAAAGCAATTACTAACTGAGGGAGAAATAGACAAAAACACTATCATAGTAGGAGACCTAAATACCCCACTGTTGGATATGGACCAATCATCCAAACAGAAAATCGATAAGGAAATAACATCCTTAAATGACACATTAGACCAGCTAGATGTAATTGACATATACAGAGCCTTCCATCCCAAAACTGCTGTTTTTATAATCTTCAATAATGCACATGAAATATTTTCAAGATTCAACCACATACTGCAGCATAGAAATAGCCTCAAAAATATGAGGTTTGAAATCATACCAACCATATTTTCTGATCATAATGCTTTGAAATGAGAGATCAACTGCTAAAAGAAATCAAGAGAACCACAGATACATGGAGATTAAACAACATGCTACTGAAGATTAACAGGGTCAGGGAAGGAATAAAAAGAGAGGTCAAGACATACATAGAAATGAGTGATAATGATAGTACAACATATCAAAACTTTTGGGACTTGGCAAAATGGTCATAAGAGAAAAGTTTATATCATTACAGACCTATCTCCAAAAATGAGAATGAGCCCAAATAAACAACCTAATGCTTCATCTTAAAAAAACTAGAAAAGAAGAACAAATGAGGCTTATAGTTAGCAGAAGGAAAGAAATCATCAAAATTAAAGCAGAAATAAATGAAATTTTAAAAATACAAAAAATAAATACAATAAGGAGCTGGTTCTTTGAAAAGGTTAATAAAATTGACAAACCCATGGCTAGACTCACTAAAGAAAAAAGAGAAAGTATACAAATTAACAAAATCAGGAATGAAAGAGGGAAAATTCTGACTTACATTGCAGAAATACAAAGGATCATTCAAGAATACTATGAAAAAGTATATAACACCAAATTTAATAACCTAGAATAAATGGACTAGTACTTAGAAAAATACAATCTTCCTAGACTAAATTAAGAAGAACTGGAAAATCTAAATAGACTGATCAGCAGTATAGAAATTGAAAACAATCACCAAAAACCTATCAAAAAGAAAAAAGTCCAGGACCAGATGGCTTCATCAGTGAATTTTACAAAGCATTCAGAGAAGATTTAATACCTATTCTCCTCATACTCTTCCAAAAAAAGTCAAAGAGAAGGCAATACACCTCAGCTCATTTTATGAGGCAAATATTACTCTGATACCCAAACCTGGTAAAGATAAAACAAGAACTCAAACTACAGACCAATATCTTTCATGAACACAGAAGCAAAAATACTAAATAAGATACTAGCAAACTGAATACAATAACATATTAAAAAGATAATACACCACAATCAAGTGGGCTTCATTTCAGGACAGAGGGATGGTTCAATATATGCAAACAGATTAATGTGATATACTACAGAAATAAATTAAAAAATAAGAATCATGTGATCATATCAATAGATGCAGAAAAAACCTTCTACAAGATATAGCATTCATTTATGATCAAAACACTTAACAAAATCATTATAGAAAAAAAGTACCTTAACATATAAAAGCCATATATGACAAAACCTCAGCCAACATTCTACTTAATGGTGAAAAAACTAAAACCTTCCCTCTAAGATCAGGAACAAGGCGAGGCTGTCCACTATCACCACTGTTATTCAGTATAAGATTGGAGGTTCTAGCAAGTGCAATCAGTCAAGAGAAAGATATAAAAGGCATCCAAATAGGAAACGAAGAAGTCAAACTGTCACTATTTGCAGATTAAATGATTTTCTATATAGAAAACCCTAAAGGCTCCACAAGAAATCTACTAAAACAATAGGCAAATACAGTAAAGTTTCTGGATATAAACACAACTTTCAAAAATAATAGCGTCCCTATACTCTAATAAAGAAGTGTGAGAAAAGAAGTGGAAAGAATAATTCCTTTAGCAATTGCAATGAAAAGAATAAAATACCTGGAAATAAATTTAATGAAAACGGGAAGGACCTATATATAATAAAACAATAAGACCTTTTTAAAAGAAAAAAATAATATACAAAGAAATGGAAAGATATTCTGTGTTCTTGGATGGCAAGAATCAACATAGTTAAAATTATCATATTACCCAAATCATTATACAGATTTAATGCAATCTCCATCAAAATCCCTTCAGCATTTAAAAAAAAAATAGAACACAAAATCATCAGATTTTTATGGAAGCACAAAGGAATCAGAATTGCCAAAGCCATCCTGAGAAAAAATAACGAGGCTGGAGGCATCACTCTACCTGACTTCAAATTATACTACAAAGCAACACTAATCATCACAGCATGGTATTAGCAGCAGAACAGACACACGGACTGATAGAACAGAATTGAGAGCCCAGAAGTAATCCCATATTTATGTAAGCAAATAATTTTTGAAAAAAATCCCCCCCCCAAAAAATACAGTGGTAAAGGAAAGCCTCTTTAATACATGGTGCTGGGAAAATTGGAAGACCACCTGTAAAAGAATGAAACTAGACTGTTGCCTATCACCACACACCAAAATTAACTCAAAACGGATTAAGGACTTGAATAGAAGACTAGAATCGATAAAATGCATAGAAGAAAGCATAAGAACAAAACTCAAGACCTTGTACTTAAAGAAGATTTTAAGAATTTGACCTCAAAGACGAGGGAATTAAAAGCTAAAATAAGTTAATGGGACTACATCAAAGTAAAAAGATTCTGCTTAGCAAAAGAAACCATCAGCAAGGTAAACAAAACAAAACAAAACAAAACAAAACAAAACAAAACAAACAAAAAAAACACAACCATCTGTATGGGAAACTATTTTTGCAAGCAGTACCTTCAATAGGGTCTAATATTTAAAATATACAAAGGAACTTATACAACTTGATAACAACAAAACACAAATGATATAATCAAAAAAAATGGGCAGAGGACCTAAACAAACACTTCTCCCTAGAGATACAAATGGCCAACAAATATATGGAAAAATGCTCAATATCACCAGCTATTAGGGAAATGCAAATCAGAACCACAATGAGATGCTATCTCACACCTGTTAGAATAGCTATAATTAACAGGACAAGTAATAACAAATGTTGGAGAGGATGCAGAGACAAAGAACCCCTCATACACAGCTGGTGGGACTGCCAATAGGTACAGCCACTATGGAAAACAGTATGGAGGTTCCTCAAAAAACTAAGAATGGACCTACCATATGATCCTGCAATCCCTCTACAGGGTATTTACCCCCAAAACTTGAAAACTCATATCTGAAAACATAGTTTCACACTGGTGTTCGTAGCAATATTATTCACAGTGGCCCAGACATGGAAGCAACTGAAGTGTCCTACGATAGATGATTGGCTAAAGAAGCTATGGCACATATATTTAATGGAATATTACTCAGCCATAAGAAGAGATGAAATACTTCTATTTGCCACGACATGGATGGACCTCGAGATAATCATGCTAAGCGAAATAAGCCAGAGTGAAAAGGTCGAAAATTGCATGATAACACTTATATGTGGGATATAACCTAAAAGCAACAAATGAACGGGACAAACAACAGAGAATCATGGACACGGACATATAGTAGTGGTTACTAGAGTGCAGGGGGTAGAGTAGGAGGGGAGATAGATGGGAAAAGGGGTCAAATATGTGGTGACAGAAACTGTGAATGGAGAACACACAATGTAAGCATATATAAGCCTTACTGTTAAAGTGTACAGCTGGAACTTATTGGCTTTAGTTAACCAATGGCAGCATAAAAAAAATTAAATAATCAATTAAATAAAAACTTAAAAAATAAATAAAATAAAAATTCAAAAACGAATGAATGAATGAAATGAATGAATAAGAAAGTGAGTAATCATTGTAGCAGAATATTTGGAGATAAGAGACACTTCAAATTTTGGATTAGCAACTATTTATTTTTAAAATTGTCCCTATCTTCTTTATAGTATGATTTTTTAAAAATGTGCCTATGTTTTCAAATCATAGCTATTAGCATATTTTTCTCAACATGACATTTACAATCTTTTGTGAATTATGGTTGTGATGTACCTTTTTTTTTTTTAAAGAAAAGCATGAAAATAGAAGTTAAGCTGCTCTTGTGTTAGAAGCTGGCTTCTACTTAAGCTATGTAAGCTCAGATAGGTCTCTGAACCAATACAATTTTCAGTCTCTTTCCCATAAGAAAAATTGGGATAGAAGACACATCATCAGAACTCTGATACAATTAAATGAAATAAGATGTGTGTGTGTGTGTGTGTGTGTGTGTGTGTGTGTGTGTGTGTGTGTTTAAATATGTAGGCACATCATTTTGGTCATTGACTTACATATTTGGCAGCAATGTTGCCCTTTACACTTGCTAAATAGTTTCAATTCAGCTTTTTCCTGAAATAAAAATAAATTTATGTATTCAATTGCAAATTTATGTACATTTTAACTCACTTTAGAAAAATGAGTGATTTCCTTCAGATTAAAAAAAGTCAATAGAAATTACTTTAAAATGTAAAAATAACTTTTCTTAGTATTTTTACTTATGTTGATTCATTAAAGGCCTCCTATGTTCATACTTCTATATTCTAAATATTTCTATATATGATACATATTCTGTAATAAATTCAAAAATAGTCCTCAATGATTTTTATAAGAAACGAAAACATACCATTTTAAGTAATATCACGTCCATCCTTTTTTTTTCTTTTTAATTAAAAAAAGTTTTCAATTATAATTGACATTAAATTTTGTATTAGTTTCCAGTGTACTGCACAGTGATTAGTCACATTATGCCTTTTATACAAGTAATATTACTGAGCAGTTCTCTTGTATTTGGCTTCTAAAATTTCTAAAAATTAAAGAGTGTAGATTTCTAAATGAAGAATATAGCTTTAACCTACCATTTGACCAGAGTAGAAGAGCAGAAAATTCAAAATTAAAATCAATATTAACTTCCTGGATTGAAGATATTCGATGCTGGTGATTAAAAGAGAATCAAATAACATTGATTACATAATTTAACTATTTTCTTTCATAATATTTTTTTGACAGAGGACAATGCCATTTTTATGTTCAGAAGATAAGAGCTAATAGTTTTTATGCTTTTGACTGACTGTTCTTTGACCAAAATAAATTTAAATTTAAAATGTTAACTCAACCATAGCTTTAATGCAATATTGATATTAGTATACAAATGCAGAGGTTTCTTTAACCAATATTTCAAATATCAGAACACTGTGAGATGTTTCATTGAGGAAAATTGGGAATTCACAGAAATCACATATCAATTAAATAAAATTAATATTTGTACTTTATGGATGTTTATCTGCTTGTATATTTGACCATAAAGCTTTTTTCTCTAGTTAGGATAAATTATTTGTGATAGAATCTAAAAGATAGGATCATTAGGCCAAAAGGTATGCCAGCCTCATGTGAAGCATGTGCCTCACAATGCATTTTTTTGCATATACCTCACCTCCTCTCCTGAAAACCACAGCAATAGAATCTGTTAATCCCGGTATTGTAGCCTAGGAATGGCCTGATTTGCTAACAACAACAAAAAAAAATGAGATTACACATTAATCCAGCTGAAGATTCTAGTTTATATACCAGCATGATCTGGGAGAAGGTGCATACAAATAGATTTAGAAGTTGTTGGATATTGGAAATGTTTGTAACATGGAAATATTCTCCTATAATGCAGATTTTACACCCTGACAAGCACCATTGAGAGATGCACTAACATAGTGCCAGTATAGGTCTTAAAACCTTGGAAATAGTGTTGGCTCATAAGTAAAACTGAACTTTTAGAAAAGATAATGCAGGAAAAGATTAAAAGACTCAGAAAAATTCATACCTTAGTTTCTTAGTAGAAATACTATTGTGGGAGTTAAAAAAAAAAAAAACTTTTCCTTCACCTTTTAAGTTCTTCTAGCTGGGCTAATAATCAACAGAAGAAAATCAAAGTTTTAATACATGTTCATGGGGAATTCACATCAACATAAAAATTCCAAAGACAGTGAGGCAACTGTGGGTATATAAGACATTTTGGACAAGGAGAAAAGAGCAGGGCATGATACTAGATTTCAGAAGTGAGAATGGGTGATATACAGGTACTTGAGAAAGAGTGGAATGTACATGGCCAGCAAATTCTTGCTGGGGCTATCAAGCTAACAGGCACCTGCCTGATTTCCTCTTATATACCATACTTAATTCAATAGGCTAGGGCAGCATTCTAAGTTTTCATCCTGAAGCGTTTTTCTCTGTCTGAATCTCTTGGGCAGGAAATATGGAGAGAGTCTTTTTTTTTGTTTTGTTTTTTTTTTTTTTTTTTTTTTTTTTTTTTAATAAACAGCTTAAAGTCAATATTCCAAAAGCACCTTCAGGGTTACAAAATTTTGATTCCCTTCAGTATGTATAACCAGAAAACACAGCAATGAGGACCTCAGTGATGGCTTTTCTCTCTAATCCAGAGCTGATTAGAGGAGACAGCTTTACAGATCTGGACTCTCTGACAGCAATGAGACAATAATATTCAAAATAATAGAAACCAGGTTCTTAATATTTAACCAGAAGAAGCAATATTATCACAATTATCATAATAAACAGTAATGTTAGAGAGACATTTCTGAATAAGAGAGAGAGCTATCTTTCTCAGCATCATAGGTTTTAGTACTGTGATTAGCTAATAATGGTTAAAGTATTCACAGAAAATAGGGATTCTCTCTGGAGTCTCTGGCAAGCACCAATAGAAGAATTACAGCACTAACTTCTATGATTTTGAGAAAATCTATGCCTTCTTTTTCAGATTAACTATTCTTTTGAGAAATGATTTTAGTTGGGGTTTTTACCAAATTTCTCAAGCCCTAAGATTTCTCTCTTTGTCCATGGACCAATGTGTAGGTTAGAAAGCACATTCAAATTTCAAACCATCTCAATTCTCCCTTGGCTTCTACTTTCCACTAGTCTCTCTGAGAAAAGGAACTACACTTGATCATAGTTTTCCCTCAGCCAGAAATGCGTGCAGAATCATCTGGTCTTCTATTGTCCTCCAATTTCTAGAATCTTTCTGTGATCAAGAATGACTTAAGGTTCCCCTCAGCTAGACAAAACTTCCCCCTGACTCTAGGCCTCTGACTTCTTTTTTCTTAGGGTACTTACTTTAGAAAACTTGTAATTATGAATTATTTCTCTGTCTCTTTGATATGTAAATATTTTGAAAGCCCCTTTCGAGTGTTAAAATATAAGAATGTCTTTCTCTGGAACCTAGGAACCATCCCTTTGCATTGTAATCATCAAGGAAGAGAGGGCCCGTAGCTCTCAGTTTCTATGAGAGGGCACTTTGAGCAGGTACTTTGCTCCAAGTTGTAAAACTACCCCTTCATAAATATATAAGAAGTTATTTTTCCTTTGATAAAGCAAATTTACAAGCACAGATAACCTGCAATTTCCCTACCCCTCTCCTTCCTCAGCTCTTATAAACTGTCCAAAACTTTGTTTCAGCAGAGTTGAGCTAAGGATGAGTTCTGGTTTGTCTACCTGCTAAGGGATGTAGTGTATTTCCCCCAAAATTCATATGTCAAGCCCTAACCCCAGTACCTCAGAATGTGGGTTTATTTGGAGAAAAGTTATTTAAAGAAGTAGTTAGGTACAGAGGAAAGACCACGCAAAGATACAAGAAGGCTGTATAAACAAAAAGATAAGCCTCAGAACAAACCATACCTGCTAACATCTTGATCTTGGACTATTAGTCTCCAGAATTGTGAGAAAATAAACGTCTTGTTCTTTAAGTTAACCAAGTCTGTGATATTTTATTGTGTAACCTTAGTATGCTAATATACTTCCTTATTGCAATAGCCACAAATAGTCGTCCTTGCCTGTTTAATTTTGTCTCGTATAGGCTTTCCTTTGATAATTGTTACATTTCTTGCTGGACAACCTCTTGTTTCAGTTAGAACCTTCAGTTAGAACTATGGCCTCAAGCAAGCAAAGGAGTGGGACTTTCTCCATTATTTTCTACTTACTGACAGCTTATTTTAGTTGCATATTTGTGATTTCCACTCATCTTTCCATGCTATTTCTAGAGCACCCCTCTGGCAGCCAGAGACAAGGAAAGTCATTGTCTTGTTGTTTCCAGAAACATGTGGGGCACAAATGCTCAACTCCAACCATGCTTAGGCCCACGGCCTGCATCTCCCAGTTTTTGAGAGCAACATGAGCCTCCCTTATGCTTCTTCCATCTCAAGAAGAAGAGAGATGATAGGGGTTCCAAGATTACAGGCATGTATCCATTCCCATTGTATTTACTTACAAAACACAAATTCTAAGATAAAATTGTTAAGAATTTCAATACAGCAACCACAAAACATTAAACATCAACCAGGGGAAAAATTCTGAGTGTCAGGTCCTACGTAACTACACTAGCCACATTTTTTGGCCTATTCCCCAATCCTGACATAGGTAAAATAGATCACTCTCTCTGATTCGTTCCTAACAGACTAGCTGATGCAAGGATATTAGGATCTTATTGTAATCACAGAGAGATCCTGGCACAAGACCATGCAGTAGAAGTAGTGAGAAGGGATTATGTTCTAATAAATTTTAGACAATTTTGCCAATTCCAGTTATAAAAGAAGGTATTTAAAAAGCATTTGGATGTTTGTCTAAGTAGTTAACTTAGTAGTAACTAAAAAGTTCATGTCATCAATTTTATTCGATTATGACAACCAATTGGAAAATAATGTAGAAACTTAAAAAATAGTAAAAAAAAAGGTGGATGTTTTTATAAATTGATGTCTACATAATCAGGTACAAATAAAAAATAATCCCTTTATGCAGCTGGTTTCTCTAGGACAGAGCTAAATAAAGATGTAACAGTTTATTGATTGTTATCAGTTTCTGATGGTCTAAAAACCAAGAGCTGATTATTAAAGAGCTAATAAGACAGTTCCTTTTAGGCATACTCTAGATGGAACAGCCCAGAGGCTTGGTATGAATGCCATTTCTATGAATTTAAAGGTGATTCACCTAGGAAAAATAAAGAGAGAGAAATAGATTGACCATTTTATTTTTAGATTTTAATTTTCTTTAAAAATAACACGTGTTTCTGTACAAAATATTAATAGATATTAATGAACTTCTTATATATTTATGAAGGGGGAGTTTTACAACTTGGAGCAAAGTACCTGCTCAAAGTGCCCTCTCATAGAAACTGAGAGCTACGGTCCCTCTCTTCCTTGATGATGCAAAGGGATGGTTCCTAGGTTCCAGAGAAAGACATTCTTATATTTTAACACTCGAAAGGGGCTTTCAAAATATTTACATATCAAAGAGGGCTTATGAGGAATTTTTCCTTTCTTCATGTTTTTCTTAAACTTATACAAGCTATAAAATAAATGTATAAATGACATTTATTTGCACAGATAAAAACCAAAGAAGATTGTTTACTGAAAGGACATGGTATCTCATAACAATGGCAATTTTAATTGGCTTTATTCATAAAGTCATTTACTTCTCAAATAGTAATTTTTGCCCCAAACTTTTCAAACTAAATTAGGAAAATAATTCATACGCTACAAGTATCTTGTAATACAATAGTTTTATTTTCCCCTATGCCATTTTACTCTATTTTTGGGGGTCATTTGTAAGTGATATTTATTGTTATATAGATTCCTTTATTATAAGCAATATAATATATCACACAAATTTTAGAAAATGTTTATTTGATGTTTAAAATCAATTTATAAAATCAACTGTTTTGGTTGAGATTATTGAAAAGTGTTATATTTCTATTCAGCACATTTATACAGATGTATAATAAGTTAAGTCTTACAGAACTATTACAACTCCTGCAGACTAATGTTCTGCTATCTATGCTAATATTCATAAGTGACATGAAAGTAATTCATATTTCTCTAACTTCATTGGGTTCATGCCTAGGCAGTATCTATCTCAATCTCTGATATTTTTACATGTTTCATAATTACATATTAAAGCAATTAGACATATAATAAATGCTAAATTAAGAAAATTTTCTTTTATTTAAAAATGATTTTTTCTTAATTATATTTTATTTTGGGAGAATTGATCAGTATATTAAAATTTAACACACTACATTCACACCTGGACTAAAATTCTGTCTAAATCAAATGTTTTTATCATAAATAGAATATTTATGAGAGAAAATATAATCAAATTAGATTCTGCCCTGATACTATTATATTTTTTCAAAAATTTTCTTTGGAAATCCATTTCCCTCTATTAAACAACTCTGTTTAAGATAGACATCGAACTTACTATTTGATTATTTACATAACCATATATATCCTCTTCTATTTCCTACTTATTTTCACATAAATAACACAAGACAATTATCCTATTAACTCTTGAGCTCCTAGACACATCCTAAAACAATGTTGGCATTATATTCTTTATTGGTAAATTAGCTGTTTTGCTAAATTTATACTCAGCATCTTCTACCTTTTTTCTCTTTCTTTTCTTTCTTTCTTATATGCATTAATAATATTGGTAGTGCATACCATCATTTTCCACTATATCCAAGCATGGATACTCCTAGTCTCATTTCTCTCAGGATTCTCTAAAGCCACCCAAATTTGTTAAGTCTTTCCTCGCATTCTCTTTTTCTTTATATCTTAGTGTTACCAATTAGTTTGGGCTCTTACCATTCTGTGATTGTACTATGGTGATAGCCACATAATCTACTTTCCACTTCTGAGGAGAAATAAACCTTTGTTCATTTTTGAATATTGCAGGTTAGAAAATATAAAACTTACAGTAAAACGAACAAAAATGGTCTCAGGAGAATCTATCTTCTAGCAGGCTATTTTTTTGTTCTTTTTAACATGTGGAAATCTCATTATAGATTTTGATTTTTATATCTCTAGTAACGCATAAAAAAGAATTGAAAACATAATTTTGATGGATGATATCAGTTGGACTTTAGAACTCTGACCTATTTTCTAAACAATTCTAATTACTCATGTGGGAGGTATTGACCTAGTCCTAGAAACTCAATTTTAATTCAAAGGAAGATCTAATGAAGAGTACTGTAGAGAATGCAACATTTTCAATTACACATGTAGTTTAGCTTTTTAAACAGAAATTCCTATAGCCCATTTCTCAAAAATCAATGGCAAAATCTAAACAAAATTTGAAGTGTAACACACATAATAAATGCACGTTTACACATAAATGTAAGAATCAAAAAGGCTATTTCTGGTATTCCATCTCAGCTGAACATAACTCAAAACAGTAAAAACACTTAAACTAGTCAGCCAAAATTGTCTACATTTTTCATTGATAGGAACAAAAAAAGCAAATAATACTTATAATATACAGTACATCTCCTAACTTACTCTAGAGTCTCTTAACACTTCAATGACTTATTTTAAATATTTAATTCCCTATATTATGCATGATGCTGTGAAAGTTGTTTGATGTTGATGAAAAAAAAGTCCCTGATAAGGAGGAGCTAATATTGTAATCATGGTCTTCTTAATCAGATGGAACTTTATATGCCTTCAGAAATTACATTTAAGGTATGGTAATAGTTATTTCCTCATTAATCTATATGCTACATGACAGCCTAGGCTGCATCTGCCTTCTTAGTCTTTATTGCTATAGTCTAGATTAAATCTTGACCAGTGACAAGCTTTTATAAATATTTGTTGAATGAATGGATGATGAAAGTTTGCAATATAGATCTGAATAAGATGTGTTCTAAAGAGATATAATTCAAAGAGCTAGTGTTTAACATCCAGTTGACAGGATGAGGAAATTAGCACTTGAAAATGGATTCTAAATGCATAGGATTGAGGCAGACTGGAGTGAATACAGATATTCAAGGAGAAAAAATATGTAGGGACAAAGGGCAATTGCCCTTTGCAATTGAAGAAGCATAATTCTAGTACCTAAATACTTTTAGTATGTGTCATTTGTGTATAGCTTTCAAATTTTGGAAAGAAGAGAATGACTTCCAAGCTTAAGCTTTTTTTAAAAAAATGTTTCAATTACAATTGACATTTAATATTATTTCACATTAATTTCAGGTGAGTAGTATAGTGGCTAGAATAGTATATAATTTACAAAGTGATTTCCCACAAGAAATCTAATACCCACCTGGCACTATATGTAGTTATAACAATGTTATCAACTATACTCTCTTCTGTATCTTACATTTCTATGCCTTTTTTGTAACTATAAATTTGTACTTCTTAATCCCTTTACCATTTTCACCCACCTTTTTATTGCCTCCACATATTAATCGAATATATTTTCATATGTATGTATGTTGGAGTGAGAGTATGCTATATGAGAGTACTTTTTCTGGAAGTTATAGAGAAGTGGAAATGAATGAATGAGAAGAGTGTGTCAGTCAAGAGGGAAAGCTATAGAGTATGTTAATGAGCTTTTTATTCGGTAGACAATTGGGGCACAATTCTTTTTGTATATATATTGACCATTTGTCTTCTTGTGAGAAGTGCCTTCTGGTCCTCTGTCCATTTTTTAAATTGGATTGTTTGTTTTTTTTTTATTATTTCGTATATGAGTTCTTTATATATTTTGAAAATTAGACCCTTATTGAAAGTATTGTTTGCAAACATCTTCTCCCATTCCATTGGTTGCCTCTTTGCTTTGTTGATGGTTTCTTTTGCTGTGCAAAGCTTCTCGGTTTGTTATACTCGCATTCTTTTATTCTTGTTTTTACTTCCTTTGCCTTTGAGGTCAAATTCATAAAATCCTCTCTAAGACCAAGGTCCATATTTAGCACTTATGTTTTCTTCTATGCAATTTATTATTTCAGGTCTTATATTTAGGTCTTTGATCCATTTTGAGTTAATTTTTGTGTACGGTTTCATTCTTTTGCATGTGACTTTCCAATTTCCCAGGATCATTTATTGAAGAGGCTTTCTTTTCTCCATTGTATGTTTTTTGATGCTTTGTCATAAATTATTTGCTTATACATATGTGGGTTTATTTCTGGGTTCTCTTGTCCTGTTCCAATGATCTGTGTGTGTTTCTGCTTTTCTACTAATTCTATACTGTTTTGATTATTGCTACTTTGGAGTATAATTTAAAGTCAGAGAAGAGTGATACCTCCAGCTTTGTTCCTGGTTTCTCAGGATTGGTTTGGCTATTTGGGGTGTTTTGTGGTTCCATACAAATCTAATGATATTTTGTTTTATTTCTTTAAAAAATGTCACTGGGATTTTGATGGGGATTCCATTAAATCTGTGTCTTGTTTTGAGTAATGTGGTCATTTTAATAATGTTGAGTTTCCCAATCTATAAAATATCTTTCCATTTCTTTGTATCTTCTTTTGGATTTTAGCAGGTAGTCCCTAACATGGTCCTTGTTAAACTATAAAAAGTTAGGAAATATCTGGTAATTATTAGGCCACTATGATGACATATTACTTTTTCTACTTTTTTGGAAAATCATTGAGGAATGTAGAAAACACTATTTTTGACTTTTTCAATGTAGATGCTTCCTATTTGCCATAGTATATTAATTTTATTAATAATTTATTTATTAGAAAAAATGTAGCTTAATGTAATAATTCAGTGTGAAGTACTTACTTTTATATATGCAAAATATTCAGTTATTTGGCACATATGGCATTCAGTATTGAAAAAGAGACAGTAGTCATAGTTTTCCAAGTATGTGAAAATAATTCCTGGCATTTATCCATTCAATAAATACTGAGTGGTAGCTACCCTGTGAAAATTATTGGATTCAATTATATGAAAATGTTTTGAAATTGTCAGTGGTGGTAGGCAATATATTACCTGATTCATATAGAAAAGGGTAACACAAGTTAGCAATGGATAGGGATATGAGATATACTATGTTATGGGGATCTGCACAAGTTTACAATATTTATTCCACAAGTTTGAAAAAATTTCTGCCAATATTGTGTAGGTGGTACAAGCTCTAATATATATATATATATATATATATATATATATATATATATATATATATATACCAACTAAGTAACAGCAGCAGGACCTGAGAATAACTAGAAAAGTTTCTAGCAGAATATCATTCTCAATGTATATCGTGGAAAGATGTGGTATATAAGTAAGGGCCAGGCATGGGACAGACATGGCACAAAGCACTTGCAGTAATATGTGGCACAGATCCACACATTTTTATGCATATCCTGGAATCTGCTTTTTGAGAAATTACTTACATTCTAGGTAGTCTGTTAAAATGTTTTACATAAATTATTTTTAGCCTCCAAACCATTCTAGGTGATTAGTTGTATTATTTTGCCAATTTACAAATTTAAAAAATGAGTAGTAAATTATCTTCCAAAAATGACATGATGTGATGACCAGAATTTGAACTAAATCCAAGGCCGTTCTTGAAAACCCTACATGCTGTGTTATCACACACTTCTCCTAGGGTGAGTTTCCATTGATACAAAATTCCTGGAGTGTTATTTGATAAAAATAAACAAGATCTTTAAAACAGCCATATCTCTTGATATAATAATTCTGAATTTAATGATAAGGAACACACACGATGAGTTATATACAAGGGATATCACCATGGTATTTTTTATAATAAACTGCTAGATAAAATTAAATTTCAGTACTAGAGGACTAATTAAACAAACTAGTATGTTCGAAGAATAAAACACTGCTTCCATTTAAAAATTATATTTTGTAGATTTCTAAATTGTATAAGATATTTATAGTTAAAAAGGAGGATAATAAAAGTTTATGTTTATTATCTCATTGTTGAATAATGAAATATAAAATGTGGAAAAAATAGCAAAATGATTATCTCTGTTAAGATTATAGAAAATTAAAACAAATTCAGTATGTTTTCCTCGATTTTTAATTTTACATACAATCATGCTTAATTATTAATATAATAATAATTATATTATTAGAAACTATTATTAGAAACTATTACATTAGAAACTATTCCAGTGTTTCAGATTTTATATTTTGCTAACTTAAATAGACTATATATCAATTGTATTTCTATACCAATAATAAACTATCAGAGAGAATTTTTTAAATCTCATTTACAATTATATCAAAAAATAAAATACTTAGGAATAAATTTAACCAAAAAAAAAAAAGACCTGTCTTTGAAAAATTATGTCATTGAAGAAAGAAATTGAAAAAGATACAAAAAAAAAAAAAAAAAAAAAAAGGAAGCATATACTATGCTCATGGATAGGAAGAATTAACATTGTTAAAATGTTTGTATTACCCAAAGCAATCCATAGATTCAATGCAATTCCTATCAAAACACCAAATCATTTTGTTTTACAGAACTAGAACAAATAATCCAGAAATTCATATAGAGCCATAAAAGACCCCCAAGTGGTCACAGCAATTTTAATAAAAATGAACAAACTTGGAGGTATCATGCTACCTGATATCAAGCTATACTACAAGGCTATAATAATCAAAACAGAATAGTACCAACATGAAAATAGACACATAGATCAATGAAACTGACTAAAGAGACTAGAAATAAATCAATATCTATATAGTCATTTAATCTATGACAAAGAAGGCAATAATATACAATGTTGTAAAGACAGTCTACTAAATAAATGGTGTTGGAAAAACTGAACACATGCATGCATGCATGCAAAAAAAAACAAAGAAAGAAACTAGACAACCTTCTTACACCACATACAAGATTGAACTCAAAATGGACTAAAAACTTAAATGTAAGACCTGACGCCATAAAACTAGAAGCAAACATTGTTAGCAAACTCTTTGACACTGCTTTCAGTAATATTTTTTCTGATATATCTCCTCAGGCAAGGGAAACAAAAGAAAAATTAAACAAATGGTACTACATCAAACTAAAAGTTTTTGCAGAGCAAAGGAAACCATCAACAAAACAAAAAGGCAAGCCACTGAATTGGAGAAGATATTTGTCTCTGATACATCTGATAAGGGGTTACCAGCCAAATTTATGAAGAACGTATACAACTCAAGACCAAACAAACAAACAAAAAAAGTCCAAATAAAAAATGAGCAAAGAACCTAAATAGACATTTCTCCAAAGAGAGCATGCAGATGCACAACAGACACATAAAAAGACGTTCAATGTCACTAATCATCAGAGAAATGCAAATTAAAACCACAAGATATCACTTCACGTCTTTCAGAATGGCTATTATTAATAAATCAAAAAAGTTTTCTGGTTAAGATAGCAAAGTAAGTAAACTCTGTGCTCACTTCTTCTCACAACCACATCAAGGCTACAACTAAACTATAGAATAGCCATCATTGGGAGTCAACTGGAGTCTGGCTGAATCGAATTCCTACAACTGGGACACACAGAAGAAGAAGCCATCTTGAGACTAGTAAGAGGGGCAGAGACACAAAATGAGCTGGTCCTTTGCCCATATGTGGCAGTTGAGAATCAAGAGAAATATCTTGGCAACGGATATCCCCCCCCCCAAAAAAATGAGGGAACCAGCCCCAAACAGGGCTCCACAGCTTGGGTCCCAGTGCCAAGAAGCGAAGTTCCCACAATTTCTGGCTGTGTAGATGAGCAGAGATTGTGGCAAAATGAGAGCTGTGGGAGTTCCGCACTATTCTCTTAAAGGGCCCACTCATGAACATACTTTGTGATAGACTCACTTGCTCTGAGCTCTAGCGCTGGGGCAGCTGTTCAAAAGTTTCTATATGGGGAAGAACTTAGTTATCTGGCATCAGGGCGAGGACTGGAGGGCAGCTTTCACCTAGATGGAAGTACTAGAAGAGGGCATTGTTCCTTTGTTGAGCCATTCCTCACCCAGCTTGCATACCCAGTCAGGCACCTTATCTGAGTTTCCATTAAGATAGCTAACACTGGTTGCCTTGCTATTGTGATTTTCTAAGACCCCACCCTACCCAACCTACTGGCCCACCCAAGCCACTTTCAGTGGTTTTTTCCATATAAACAGCCTGTCTTGGCTCATGTTGAAAACTTTCTTAAAATTTATCAAAGGTTCACAAAACCTAAACATGCAGCATTAAGCCTCAGCATGTCCTGTACCTCTTGCTGAGCAGCCTCAAGTATGTTACAAGCAGCATCCAGTCTCAGTTTGTGGTTTGATCTCTTGAGACACTTCTAAGCTCAGGGTGGGTGGAAGCCATCTATGGATTGTTTGGTGGCCCATTCCAGGTGGCCTCAGGCAGGGCACAGGCTGCAGTTGAACTTGGCCTGTGACAGGGCCCCTCCTACGAGACTTCAACCTGTATGACTGGTGGCCAGCTTCAGCCTGAGCCAGAGCACCACCCAGGATTACATCTAAAGATGACACACCCAAAGGGCAGACAGGGTAGGCACTATAGGTCTGCTAAATCAAATCCAGCTCTGTAGGCTTAGCCCTTGAACAAACAACATAACGGCCAGTCATCATGACCAATCAACCAGAAGGTCAGTCCTTCCCATTGATGAGCAAATAGAAAACAAGGCTCAACTACAACAGGAGGGTACACAGAACCCATACAAGGGACATATCTAGAGCACCTGGCTCAAGTGGCCGGGGAAGACTGTGCCACTTGGACCCACAGCATATCTCCTATATAAGACCTCTCTATTAAGACCAGGAGACATAGCAGCCATACCTAATACATAGAAACAAACACAAGTAGAAAACCAAAAAAGGGAAGACAAAGAAATATGCTTCAAATGAATGAAGAGAACAAAGTTCCAGAAAAAGGATTAACAAAATGGAGACAAGCAATCTACCAAATGTAGAGTTCAATGAACTTAGGGGAAGAGTAAATGAACTCAGTGAAAACTTTACCAAGGAGATAATAAAAGTGGAAATAGAAAACATAATAAGAAACAGTCAGAAATGAAGAATACAATAACTAAAATGAAAAATACCTTAGGAGGAATTAACAGTATATTAGAAGAAACAGATGATTGAATCAGTGATTTAGAGGATAAGGTAGCAAAAAACACCCAATAGAACAGCAATAAGAAAAAAAGAATCCATAAAAATCAGAATAGTTTAAGGGGCCTCTGGAACAACATCAAGCAAATCAACATTTTCATCATAAAGGGTACCAGAAGGAGAAGAGAGAGAGAGAACAAGGAATTAAAAACCTATTTCAAGAAATAATGACCAAAAACTTTCTTAACCTGGTGAAGGAAATAAATATACAAGCTTAGAAAGCACAGAGTCCCAAATAAAATAAATTCAAAGAGGCCCACACTAAGACACAACATAATTAAAATGCCAAAGGTAAAACACAAAGAGAGAATCTTAAAAGCAGCTACATGGGACCTCCTATAAGATTGTCAGCTGATTTCTCAACAAAAACATTGCAGGCCAGAAGGGATTGGCAGGAAATATTCAAAGTGATGTAAATTCATGATCTACAACCAAGATTACTCTACCTAGCAAAGCTATTAAAATTGAAGGATAAGTAAAGATCTTCCCAGACAAGAAAAAACTAAAGGAGTTTATAACCACCAAACCAGCATTACAGAAAATTTTAGAGGGTTTTCTTGAAAAAGAAAAAAAAAAGAATAGAAAAGAAAAAAATAGGAATAATAAAATGCTAATAATTATATATCTATCAGTAAATACTTTAGATATAAATGGATTAAATGTTCCAATCAAAAGATAGGATGACTGAATGGATAAGAAAAAAAGACTTTTACATATATTGCCTGAAAGAGAATCACTTCAGATTGAAAGAAACACACAGACTGAAAGTAAAGGGATGAAAAAGTATGTTTCATAAAAATGGGAATGAAAAGAAGATTGGGTAGCAATACTTATACCATACAAAACAGACCTTAAACAAAGGCTGTAACATGAGACAAAGGACACAGTTATCCCACTTCTGGGTATGTATCTTAAGAAAGCCAAAACACTACTTCAAAGAACATATGAATCTACATGTTCATTGCAGCATTTCTTATAGTAGCCAAGATATGGAGGCATCCTGGGTGTCCATCAATGGATGAATGGATAAAGAAGATGTGCGATATACATATGTGTGCGCGTGCATGCATGTGTGTGTGTGTGTGTGTACACCCACACATATAAAATGGAATATTACCCATCCATAAAAAAAATGAAATCTTGCCATCTACAACAACAGGGATGGATCTAGAGCATATTATGCCAAGTAGAGTAAGTCAGACAAAGACAAATGCCTTATGTAGAATCTAGAGAACAGGGCAAACAAATAAACAACAGAAACAAACTCATAGATACAGAGAGCATTTTGATGGTTGTCAGATTGGGGGATAGAGAATGGGTAAAGGGAGGAGGAGATTAAGAGGTACAAACTGGTAATTACATAACAGTTATAGGAATGTAGAGTATAAAATGGAGAATATAGTCAGTAGTTTTGTAATAACTATGTAGTGTCAGATGGGTACCAGATTTATTGGGGTGATCACTTAATAAGTTTACAAATGTCTAATCACTGTGCTGTACACCTGAAACTAATATATTATATATCAACTATAATTGAAAAAAAATAAAAATATAAAAGATTTGTTTAAAATGAATGATATATCTATATATGTTATAATAAGATGAAACCTTGAAAACAATGTACTAAGTAAAAGAAGCCAGACACAAAGGCCATATACTCTATGATTTTATTTACATGAAATGTCCAGAATAGCCAAATCCATAGAGACAGATTATTGGTTGCTAGGTGCTGCAGTGAGGGAGTAGCCACTAGTGGCTACAGAGTTTCTTTCAGGGGTAATAAAAATGTTTTGAAGTTCGTAGTAACAGTTGCATGACCTCGTGAATATACTAAAAGTTGCTGAATTGCATAGCAGATTTTATGATAGGTGAATGGCCTTCTGCCCTGTATATCTTTGTGCTCCAAATCTCCCTTTTCTTTCTCTTGTAAAAATATCAGCCATTAGATTTACAGTCTACTTTACATCTAGGATGTTTGAGGTTCTTGATTTAATCGCTGCTATAAAGACTATTTCTAAATAATTTCATCTTAATAACATCTTAATAAAAAATAAATAAATACTTTAGAAAATGAAATACAATAAATCAAAAAAAAATAAGAGTTGGCAAGGATGTGGAGAAAAAGGAACCCTTGCGCACTGTTAGTGGGATTGCAAATTGGTTTAGCCACTAAGGAAAAGTTTGGAGATTCCTCAAAACATTAAAGCTAAAATTACTGTATGACCCAGAAATTGCACTTCTGAGTATTTATCCAAAGAAAACCAAAACACTAATTTAGAAAGATCTATGTCCCTCTATGTTCACTGCAGTGCTATTTATAATAACCAAGATATGTAAGCAACCTAAATAGAAAATTGGATTAAAAAAGTAAACAACAAAAATGGACCTAGATAATATTATGTTAAGTGAAATAAGTCAGACAAAGACAAATACCATGTGATTTCACTTACAGAGGAATCTAAAGAACAAAATAAAGTAACAAACAAAATGGAAACAGACTTGTAGATACAGAGAACAAATTCGTGATTGCTAGATGAATGAGAGTGTTGGGGGGCTGAATTAAAATGCAGGATGGATTAAGAAGTACAAATTGGTAGTTACGAAATAGTCTCAGGAATGTACAGAATAGGGCATATAGCCAATAATATTGTAATAACTACTATAGTGCCAAATGGGTACTAGGCTACTCTAGGGGATCACTCCGTAAATTATATAAATGCCTAACCACTATTCTGTACACTTGAAACTAATACAAAATAATACTGAATGTTAACTCTAATTGAAAAATAAAAGTTAAAAAATATATATAAAATAATAGATAGATACAAAACAATATTTACTGTTATGTGATAAACTGATGAATTTTTACAGGCCAAAGGGGCTTCTCTACCTTCGATAACTAGAGATGAACAAATAGTAAAAGTCAATAAAACTAATGAAGAATAACATTAACATACCCAACATTTCTTTGTATTAGTTTCTTAGAGCTAATATAAAAATCTACTACAATCTTGGTGGCTTAAAACAAGAGACATTCTCTCACAGTAGTAGATGCCAGAAATTCAAAATTGAGGTGTCAACAGGTTTCACTCACTCTGAAGACTCTAGGTGAAAATCTTTTCTTGCCTCTTACAGCTTCTGATGATTCCAGGTATACTTCAATTTGAGGACAATAACTTCAAACTCTACCTCCATCTTTACATGGCCTTCTGCCCTGTATATCTTTGTGCTCCAAAATCTCCCTTTTCTTTCTCTTGTAAAAATATCAGCCATTAGATTTACAGTCTACATTACATCTAGGATGTTTGAGGTTCTTGATTTAATCGCTGCTATAAAGACTATTTCTAAATAATTTCAAATTCATAGGTACTAGGAGTCAGAACTTAAACATACGTTTTGGGGACCATTATTCTATTCAGTACATTAGTGTCTTTGCATTGGCTATACACACCACATGACTAACTCCCTCACTTTCTTCAAATATTTGTTCAAATATTACCTACTCAACAAGGCTTTTCCTTATCATACCATTTAAAATTGCAACTCCCACCTAGTATTTACTTCTAATCATACTATCTTGAATTTTGTAGGAAACTATATAATTTATATAATATATTTATTTACATACACATTATTGAGCAACTGGTAAAATGATAGATCGATAGACAACAGATGATAGATAGATGACAGATAAATGGCATATAAACTGTACTAGGTAATAGTATTGTATCAATGTTAAATTGCCTGAAGTAAATCGTTATAATGTAAATTGTAAGATAATACCTTTTTTCTTAAGAGTTACCCATAATATTTAAGGGTAAAGAAGCATGACATCTAAAATGTACTTTCAAGTGATTCAGAAAAAAACTAATATGGATTATGTGTCTATGTTATATGTAAATCTATATAATGACAGTTCTCTAAATCCATACTGATACATGTATATCATACCTATAATCATATCTATATCATCTATATCTATATATCTATATGTATATCTATATCATCTATATATGTATATGTATCTTTATCTCTATCTCTATCATCTATATATCTTATCTATATATCTATATCTATTATCTATCATCTATATCTATCTGTATATGAAGAGGGAAAGAGAAAGGGATAAGGGAGAGGGAGAAGGAGATACAAAGATATATATTTTTGTTATTTATTGATTTATTATTTTTTTATTATAGCAACATTGGTTAATGAACATTGGTTTCAGGCATACAATTTAGCAGTAAGGCACATATATATATATGTGTGTGTGTGTGTGTGTATGTATGTATGTACATACATACACACACACATTATGTTGTGTTCACTGCCCATAGCTAGATTTCTTTCTGTTACCACATATTTGATCCCCTTTACTCCATCTACCTCCCCACTCCACCCTTCATCCTACCCTGTGGTAACCACTACTCTATTGTCCATGTCCATGAATCTGTTTGTTTTCCCTGTTTGTTGCTTTAAGGTTTATATCCCACATATAAGTGATATCATGTGGCTTCCAACATTTTTGTCTGGCTTATTTTGTTAACATGATTATCTCAAGGTCCATCCATGTTGTCACAAATGGCAGTATTTCATCTCTTCTTATGGCTGAGTAATATTCCATTGTATATATGTACCATAGCTTCTTAATCCAGTCATCTATAGTAGGACACTTTGGTTGCTTCCATATCCTGGCCACTTGATAATACTGCTATGAACATCGGTGTGCAAATATCTTTTCAGATATGAGTTTTCAAGGATATTGATATCTTCTCTCCACCTCTGTCCTAATGGTCAAATATTCTGCGCTATCTATTTTCCAATTGCTCCTCTATAAACATTCTTCTTTCTCCACTCTACCCTCTCCCCCTAGGAAACTGTCATGTATGAACCATACCATTAGGGCTTGCATTATCTCTGGATTCTATTTGGGTTTCCTTAATCAGAAACCCTGGCAAGGAATCAAAAGAAAGAAAGAGTTTGAGTTCAAGATATTTATCACCTGCTATAAATGTTGACTTCTTCCAGATTTTAGTAACTTCTGCCTTTCTTCGTGTCTTCATGGCAAGTGATGGTAAAAGATTTGTGCTTATTAGACCCAATTTCCCTTGTGGTTTCCCTTATACTGCCCTAGTACCATTGTAATAATTTCTTTGTAAATAAACCTCCTTGAATTAACCTCGAGTTTCTCTTTGTTCCTTTTTGTGATATGTATTAATTAAGGTGCTAATACTCATTGAGCACAAGACCATGGTCATGTTGTTGAAAATATTATATAAAAATTTTAAATTCTTGAAAATATAATTTGTAGTTTGTATTACATCTTCTGCATTTTATAGGTGGGAAAATTGAGATCTTCATATTTGAGAAACTTGCTTGCATAGACTGAATTGTGTTCTCCCTAAATTCATGTTGAATTTTTAATTTCCAGTGCCTCAAAATGTCACTTTATTTGGAAATAAGGACTTTGAAGAATGATTAAGTTAAAAAATTGAGGTCATTAGGACTGGCCTTAATAAATCTTACAAATGTTATTAAAAAGGCCATTAGGACACAGAAACACAAACCACAAGTGACCATGTGAGGATACAGCAAGAAGGTGTCTACCTGCAAGGCAAGGAGATAGACCTCAGAACAAATCGATCTTCTCAATACCTTAATCTTGGCCTTTCAGCCTCTAGAAAATAATTCTTTGTTTTTTAAGCCACCCAGGCTATAGTCATTTGTTTTGGCAGCCCAAGCAAATACACTTGCTTAAAACATATGTAAAATAACCATACCTAAAAAACTGTAAGATTTATCACAGTTCTATTGGTCCAATACCATGTTTTACCATATCATTTTTCCCTTCTAGTTAATTTTGGGGAAGTTATTTATCACTCACAATTGCTTCAGAATATTTGTATTGACTTCTCAATTAGATTACACAATTATTGAAAGAAGTTTTATAGTTTTATATTCTTAAATAATAAGAACAGCTAATAATTATTTAAGACTTGCTATGTACTAAGCTAATTATAATTGTATACCTGTTTTATGTCACTTAATCTTTTAAAACATCTATTATATTTTATTAGTATTATCTAGATTTTATAAATGAAAATGTGAAGTACAAGGAACTTACTTGGCTAAGTTTACAGAACTGGTAAATTGCAGAGCCAAGATTTTTACTCAGGCACTTGACTATATGGATTCGGATTAATCATGATCCCCAGGTCAAAACACAGTACAATGACCTGGCATGATGCAGGGCACATATATATATAGTAAATGTTTGAGAAAGAAATCTTGGGTTAGTGATAAATAATTTTAGATAACAAGAAATTAATCAAAAACAAGATCCAGTTTAATGTTACATTTAAAAATTGGCATTGTAAAAATTGTGAAATACAGTCACACTGTTTTTCTTCTCAAATTATAATTCTTAAGATTTTGTGAATATTTTAAGGTAAAATAGTAAAATATACTAAGAGAAGAAAGAACTTTTGATGCATGTATCTTTTTCGGAGCTAAAAAGCCATTCAATTGCCATTAAATGATGGCATTTTTCCATAAATTATTAAGGGTCATTGGAAAATGAGTGTACTTTTCTTGACAATCCTTATCACTTTCAACACATTGTATAATTATTAAATTATGTTTATTTCTTGTCTCATAACTAAACTGTAAGCTCCATGAGAGCAAAAGTTTTTTTCTTTTTTTGCTTACTGCTGCTTATCCAAAGCCTACAATGATAACTAACAGAATGAAGAAAGCAATAGATATTAATGGAATAAATGTGTGAATCATGAATTAATATAAATCATAACCAAGAATAGCTGCTATCATTAAGGTAAGGGACAAGATAGATAAAGAGCAGTGAAGATACATTCATTCCTCTCACAAAATATAACTAGTATGCAGCATGCTGGAAAACAGGAAAAAACAGGATAGCAATAAGGGGTTTAAAAAATCTTATTGAAATTCTGTCTCACTAATGTAAACATGCTTCTTAGTTTCAACTTAAATGTCTTCACCACTATCATTCAGAACAATAGTTCCCAAACATTGATATCTATATATCCAAATTATTTAGAAAACCTTTCCACGATATTCATTCCTGAATCTTACCTAATAACTGGTAAAGTCAATCATGGTAAGTAATGGCTTAAAATTTCAGTAGCTGATAGTTATGATTTACGCAACAATATTAATGAGACCAAAGGTAGAAATTATATGTATAATTATTTTAATATAGAAGAGGTGTAAAGATGTTAATGATTTAGAGGACTGAAAGGATTCTACATAATGATAATGTAAAAATACTGATTAGAAAGAAGAATGGTATCATTAAATAGATTCATATGTCCTATGTGAGAGTTATTAAAGACACCTTAAATTTATATACTTTTATTATCAGAAAGTTTAAAAATCATTTAAATTAGAAAGACCCAACTGTTCTATTCTAAAATAATAAAAATATCTCTTTCAGGACTTTGATGGGTTACTGTTCTCATCTGGAAAAAAAAATTGTGTTATAGAAATGCAATACCTTTATAAATTTCATGAAAATTAATGTGACTATTACAAATTATGGATGAAACATATCATCATAAGCCCATTTTGTACAAGAAATACTAGTATATGCTTCTTAAAGATTAAAGAAAAGAGTTTGGGTCCCTCAGATAATATATGCATGATTATTGACTACTCAGTTGATTTATTTTAAATATTCAAGTGAAGTTCTAGACATCTTGATGATTTACAAATTCAACCTTCCTGTTGCTTATGTCAAAATGTTTCTAGTTAACCTTGATTCCACAATCTTTCAAACCATACCTGATCAATTATCATAGTTTCAAAAATCTCTCCAGATGGCAACATTTGTCACCATCTTTTGTGGTTCACCCTGGTGTAAGTCATCATCACCTCTCATGGGAACTACGCACTAATCTCTAACCTTGTCCCTCTTCCTTATACTTCATTCTCTCAACAGAGTAACCAGAGTGATACAATAAAATAATCCCAACTGTGTAATTCTCTGATCAAACTCTTCAGTCCTTTTACATCTCACTCAGAATGATCTTCA